>JARQSW010000284.1:357468-457111 GCA_030142375.1 Calameuta pallipes
AGCACGTGTTGCAGGCTAGGGATTTCATAGTTTTCGATCTGTCAAAAAACCACACCGAACTCGTGGACCTACTATAGCTAACTATAGTGACTAGAATTGGAACGTTAGAGGCACATTGTGCAGAGTATAAGAGCGTGTCAACCTTGGCCCAAATGCTGAATTGCATGACCCCCGCCCGTTGACTTTTTACGTCCTCTTTTTTTTAAACCCCTTAGCCTCGCTCTCAGGGTGAATTTAAAAACTCGTTTTTTTTTCCTAGTTCGCTTTGTTAAAATTTGAATTTTCTCTTTAATTATACTGATACTACCGCGTTAAACTAATTCGGGAATTATTACGTTGCGTGATATGCTTCAGGTATTCCTGAATAAGGTATCGCGTGGATTAATTTATAGATGGTCTGTTATTATCCTGCGACGATAAATCACACCGCACCTACCAGTGTGAATACGAAGCTCACGCGTCCATGAGGAGAGAAACGTTGGGAACGACGCTGTTTCGATCGATTATTTTATGGGCTGTTACAGAAACCGCATGTCTACTAGGCACTTATTTTATTGATCAAGAAGTTGAGAAATTTTTTTAAGAATGTCCAAGGCTTCGTTATGTTAACGTCATATAGCGTGCTTTTCTCGAAAAATTAATCGAACGTTGTTTCCATGAATGTCTCGCGATCCCTTTATATTTTTTAAAATCAGTTTTCCAATTTCAAGATACGTCAAGTACATATTCGTATACACTCTTTCCATGTAATGGGTCTTTTAAACCTTTTACATAGTTTTTATATACATGCACTGTATTTGTTTGCTCCGAAAAATTCTAAGATCAACATGTATAACGATATAAATCCTGCTGGCGCCAGACAAGACGGCTACTCGGACTCCAAATTGCTTCTACAGTCCCTTTCGGTTAAAGCAGTACGAAATCGTAAGGCAAACTTGCCACACCCATATGGGTCGGTTGCCAGACGTATTTGTATATAGACAAGTCTACTTAATTTCTATTCAGATAATTTTTTTTATTTTATTCATAATTAGGTGGTTCTTCCGTTGTGAAAGCTGAAAAAAAAGTCTATCGAATGTGGGATTTTTTTTTTTTTAATTGTCAGCTTTACTTGAGAATTGCGATTTTAATCAATTGAAAAATGTGGTTAGTCAATTTACAAGTCGCGGAAAGAACTCATTGATTGTTCGGTACCATGCGCGATGTGAACCATCCTGTATAGTACGTTTGTTATAACTTCCGGGGCAGGGATCAATAGTAGAGAACTCCCTGGTATAGTTGGTTAGCCACAAGACTCCAACCTTCAGTTTCGCGATGGGTCTCCAGTGGACGAGGCTTGCTAGGGGCCTCCTGCCGATTTTGCGAAATCGCAAAACTGCGCGTCCGAAAATTTCATATCGCGTTAACGAAACGAATATGGGGAGATCTTCTCAGGACGAGCTCGCGAACCTCGAGGAAAAGACGAGAACGGTCGGTAAACGTTTTCCACAGAGTCCCTTGCACCTCTTTTTTGTGCTTTGCGGCTGTTGATTGATAATGGCAACGAGGGTAGCAAATGAATTTGCACAAAATTCTTTACGCAACGATAACATCGACGTTCGATTATCGCCTAGTGATATAATTACGATTTATCGATTATCGATCCACGAGCTCCTGTGCTGCTGCACGACGGTTAGGCTGTATTCTGTACTACGTTGAAATTTTGTGTACACTCGATTTACTCAGGTTTGGATGTTCATATTGAGGTGATACGAATTACGTGAGAAACGCGATTTCAGACGTATTTTTGTTTATTTACTTAACCTAAAAATTCGTAAATCTCATAGTCTGATCCTTTTCATTGCTTTTTTTTTTTTTAATTCACCAAGATATCTGTCGACCGAACTCGAGTCTCTCATTGAACGGAAGCTGCCGACCTTAGACTCCAACGAGAAAATAGACATTAACGCACGAAGATTTTGGGGAATTTTGCCAATCGCAATTTACCTCTCGAACTGTTCAAGGTCTCGGTTCAAAACTTGTACCCGATAGCAAAGATAATCGTAGAATACGAAGACGTAACTAAAAAATATACAAATACTCGACTCACCTGAAAAATCATAAAATATAAAGAAAAAAAAAACTGTTTAACGTCAGCGGCTGGCGTCTTCGATAAACAAGAAAAATACATAAAACAAAAAAGGTCGTGTCACCCTCGTACATAAATGACCCATAAATAATCTCGGCACTAAATTCACCAAGGAACCAGACTGTAAATTTTCCTTAATTTTTTTTTTTAAACTCACCGAAAATGACTCGTAAATCGTTTAAGCGCGCCAAACTTTTTTCTTTCCCTACGTCTCTCAACTCGTTCCCTCTTTACTTTTATTTGTCTTCCTTTTTCCATCTATTCTCACGTCTCTCGCACCTTTCCGGGAAATCTCTCCAGCCGTCTTCTGCCACGGCCTGTCCTCTCGAGGTCTTTGTCATCGACCAGATACAAACACGACACAAGGTCTTCTTCTCTCCTCGTTGGTCCCACCCCGCTAAAAATAGTACTTTGTAGTACCCAAGTTGACTCACTTTTGCATAACACATTGCGAATATTAGGTCCCAGTCGTATCACGTGCTACTTTGTCAGTCTCGTTAGCCGCAGTGTTAAATAAAAGAAAGCATTATTATTATTGGCCGACTCCCCCATTTGGCACACCCTGACGCCTAGACCTCGTGAACGCTGTCCCGTCGAAGCGCCTATAACCTCCTCCGTACATCGATGACATCGTCTTCGTCCTCGCTCGCGACTATTCGTCCGCTACGTAGGAGGGACCTCCGCCGTCCGTCTATAGGTTGTCGCGATAAAATTAAACGTCCAACCAGCCGTCAGTTTGCCTCAAGGGGTGTGTTTCTATGCTTCTTCGTTTCTGAGTTCAGGGTTCCTCAGGCCGCTAGTATCATTCGTGCTGTCACGACGACCAAAAAAACGTTACCGATCGAGCCTCAATGTTACGCGTCACGGAATACTCGCAGATATCGTTCAGGACGACGCCTCGCGTCATCGGCTAAAAACATACTTCAAATCGCGTCGACCTTCCTCTCGATGGATTGGGATGTCTATTTTTCTCTTACGGACGACACCGTCGCGCATAAACTTTTGTCACGAAACGTCAAACGTTTTCCGCGTTGAATTTTCAGTGTTCCCGTACATCCCGCCTATAACTGACGTACAGTCAAATCGTCACGTGTGCTGCCACCGAGGATTTATAAAGTGCGTGTTTTCATTATCGTCAGCCATGAGTGTACCCTGGCCCGTACATCGTAATATATTACGAGGAAAGTTATTCGGTCGTCAGAATTCGGTAAGTTCGACTATTCATATTGTGCGCCGATAAAAGTTGCATCGGGCTGCCCTCTCGTGTTTAACTTTTGAACTAATAGTTAGTCGTATAATCTTTCTTACGTACGTTGGTCTATGCGTGTATAGAGATATTCTCTTTTATCGGGATGTTACTTTCGACGAAGACGCTCGACCGGCTCGAGCTTGCCAGACATTCGAACGTCTCGCGCCAGGTGCGCGTAGAACATTTTTTTTTTTTTCGCGACTCACCTAATATCGGACGATGACGCGATATTATTTTCTTACGTTAGATATATTTTGAGTGCTCGTTCTGGCGTTGACGCAAGGACAGCGAACAAAATGGGATAAATGAAAAATCCTTCCTCTGTCTCTATGAGTAATACGTGAAATTTCTTTGCGTACTCTAACGCAAAACCCGGAAGTCACTCGACGAATAGGACACTCTGTACTAGAATAATTGGTATGCTCTATTTAATGTAACTTCCGTGGGATTTGACGCAGCTTTGAAAATTGCCTGCATCGTTCATAGAATATTCCAGATCACGATCGCGTCTGGATCTCTGTTGTGTTATAAACTTTGGCAATGACGCGTGGGCTGGTAACCAGAGACAATCGTAAAAGCACTCGAAGCTACTATAGCCATGTGTAGGTACTACGTGTGTGCTCGGAAGCCGGGCGGAAGTTCATTCGAGAAATTTTTGTGTACGCGCCGTGACGTACTACATGACGTATGGTATATACATATATATATATATATATAGTTAGTGTCTTTCTTCTCTCGTGGGTTTTGTTAATGTTGTTGTTTCGGCCGACGGTTATCGATCTGCGAATAACAGAAGCAAGATGGATACAGAACCAATGGCAGGTTTATTCGCGGTCGTCCTCTATAGGTGTATATTTAGCGAGATACGTCAGAAGCCATGAGGTTGAGAAGCGGGCTTGCTGCAAGAAAATCCGTCAGAACGTCATGGCTCGCCATGCGGTGCGGAACGAGTCGCGAAACTTTCGCCATGTTACCATCGAATTGAATACGGTAACTTTAGAATTCTCAACCTTAGAATTCGCTATCGCGTAGATCATTGATTCGGACATCTCCGTTTTCTTGCCGATTACGAATTGTCAGTGCTCTCTGTGTTTATCGCTGTACCTATATTTATTTTATGCGTCGGTCGTGTCTATTCTTTATCTTTCTGTCCTTGTCGAACAATTAACACTATTTGCGTATCGAGCATAATTAAAAACTATTTTGCCCCCGTATATACATAATTCCTTCACTGTATAACGAATATCGAGCCCCAGTCGTTGTCTAACCGTTTGCCATACTTTTGTACTTGCAGGAGCAACGGAGTCTTAAGGCTGGAGATCTTTCTCATCAGGAGAGCAATAACATGGCAGCGTCCACGATGAAGCTGCAGAGCGACTCATTCAGTTCGGAAAAGGTATAGATATTATTTAACTCTTGTTAACTGGCTTGAAATAGCTTTTTTTCGGTGGCTGTCGAGTATCGTCCTTTTTTAGTGAGACCGTTTATACTACTTTTATTTGCCAACGTATTTAATGACTGTTATGAGAAACTCGAGGATATTCCGGATATACGTCCTGGAGGTAACTTGAAAGCGAATACTTGTATGTTACTCCAGCCATGGAAACTGATAGAACATGTTATTTTTATATACGCTGTGACACGATGGGCGAAAACGTTTTGGCCGAATTTCAAGAATGTACTCTTGACTTCTCGTTGTAAATTCTGACTTTATAGCGGCATCAGACATTGGCACGGAGGCCACGGCCTTTCGGCGTATTAAAGTTTGCCATCCGGAATCCGTATCCCCGTTGACGGGGGGGGTCTGACGATTATAAACGCTGCTGTGCGGATTGCAGAGTGTCAGTTTGAATTTTCGTAGGAAGTCGCTGCGACGTAATTCAGAGAGGGCCGAGGATGCTGCGCAAGTGGAGCCTCGATTCGCGAATGGTTATTGAACGCTTGTTAACTGGAAGACCTTGCATTCCTTGATGTAATACTAATGGATTCTGTTATTATTTTTTTTTTTTTTAGAAAGCTATGGCGGCTCAGCAACAACGACAGACCGTCACGTCGGCGGGTATCTTCAATCACGAGAAACACATGGCAGCCAGTTCACAATCGAGTATCACAATAGCCTCCAAGGGTGTCACGTCCAAGGCCTCTATGATATCTGCAGCAAGTGCCGTCAATCAATTGATGAACGGTATTAGGCCAGCCGAGGATGAGCTTCTGTCCTTACCCCTAGACGACCTGGACCTTCTGTGTTCAAATTCGAACGCTCAGGACGTCGAGCGTGCCATTGCCAAGTACTCTGGATTCTTAGACAGCTTTGTGGAGAGGCTCAAGGCGAATGATGGTAAAAATGGTAAAGCGCCTTTACTCCTCGATAGAGTCAATGAAATTATACGAAAAGCTTGGGCTGTACCTACCCATGGACATGAGTTGGGATACACGTTGTGTAATACTCTGAGGGCACGGGGTGGACTTGATCTACTCATGACCAACTGTATTGCTAGTGATCACGAACTTCAGTTTTCCTCCGCAAGATTACTTGAACAGTGTCTCACTACTGAGAACAGAGAGCACGTCGTGGAAAATGGCCTGGAAAAGGTGGTAAATGTCGCCTGTGTATGTACAAAGAATGCCAACTCTGTAGATCATGCAAGAGTTGGTACCGGGATTCTGGAGCATCTCTTCAAGCACAGCGAGGGTACTTGCAGCGATGTAATAAGACTGGGTGGTCTGGATGCTGTTCTCTTTGAGTGCAGAAAGAATGACGTGGAAACGCTGAGGCACTGTGCTGGCGCATTGGCCAATTTGTCTCTTTACGGAGGAGCCGAGAACCAGGAGGCGATGATCAAGAGGAAGGTCCCCATGTGGTTGTTTCCGTTGGCGTTTCACAATGATGATAATATAAAGTACTACGCCTGTCTGGCTATTGCTGTACTCGTGGCCAACAAGGAGATCGAAGCTGCTGTTCTCAAGTCCGGCACCCTTGACCTCGTCGAACCCTTCGTCACCTCGCACAATCCTTACGAGTTTGCAAAATCGAATCTCGCCCACGCTCATGGCCAGAGCAAGAACTGGCTCGAAAGACTCGTACCAGTTCTCAGCTCTAAACGAGAAGAGGCTAGGAATCTCGCTGCCTTTCATTTCTGCATGGAAGCTGGCATCAAGAAACAACAAGGAAACACTGAAATATTTCGTGCGATTGGAGCAATCGAGCCGCTGAAAAAGGTAGCTAGTTGTCCAAACGCTATTGCTTCCAAATACGCCGCTCAGGCTTTAGGGTTGATTGGCGAAGAGATTCCTCACAAACTCAGCCAGCAAGTTCCTCTGTGGTCGACAGAGGATGTTCGCGAATGGGTTAAACAAATAGGCTTTGCAGAGTGCGCAGCTAATTTTGTTGAAAGCAGAGTCGACGGAGACCTTCTCTTACAACTCACTGAGCAAGATCTTCGCGAGGATATCGGACTGACTAACGGTATTCGAAGGAGACGCTTCACTAGAGAACTTCAAAACCTCAAGAAAATGGCTGATTATAGCAGTAGGGACACTGGAAATTTAAATAGTTTTCTACAATCTATTGGACAGGAGTTTTCCATCTACACCTACAATATGCTCAATGCTGGTGTTGATAAGGATTCCATCAGGAACTTGACGGAGGACCAATTACTTTCCGAGTGTGCCATCACCAACAGTATACACAGGCTGAGGATACTCGATTCCATCAAGAATATGCAGCACAATCAATTTAGTTCCTGCGAGAATGAATCGCCCGATAAGTCCTTAGACGTCTTTGTTAGCTACAGACGATCCAATGGATCACAATTAGCCAGTCTACTCAAGGTCCACCTACAACTTCGAAGTTTTTCTGTCTTTATTGACGTGGAGAGGCTAGAGGCTGGAAAATTCGACAACAATTTGCTACAGAGTATTAGGCAGGCCAAGCATTTCCTTCTTGTTCTCACACCGAACGCTCTGGAAAGGTGTATACAGGACAACGAGTGCAAAGACTGGGTTCATAGGGTAAGAAGGAATCGCCTCTTATAAATTTTTTACGGTCCTAATATTTTTTTCTTTCAGTTTTGCTCATTGTATATTTTTTCTATTCATGTTACAGGAAATCGTGGCAGCATTACAATCACAATGTAACATCATTCCCATAATAGACAACTTTCAATGGCCCGAACCTGAGGAATTACCTGAAGATATGAGGGCAGTCTGTCACTTTAATGGAGTACGCTGGATCCATGACTATCAAGATGCCTGCGTAGACAAACTAGAAAGGTAAGAGAAGTATACAAATTTAATCAGATTTAATTAATCTTTAATCAATTCACTTTTTTAAAATTGAAATGCAAGCTAATTTGATTAAACTCACGAAAAAATATGCTCTTATCTTGCTGACAGGTTTATGCGAGGTGAGATTCCCATGAGATCGGAAGGCTTGGGTGGAATTCCAAGAGGTATCGCGTCGAAGGACGTGACGACACCAAGTACTCCAGGTACTACCAACATACGTCAACCACCCAGCTATCAACGTATGCACAGCAACGAGAGTAGAGGTAGTGATAAAGATTCCACTAGTGGAAGAGATTGACTAGATGGCCCCCCCACAGCTATACCGAGCAGGTAACTAATATTTCTTTTTATCTTCATTTAATAAGTTAATTCTTAATGAGACGTGCGACACGAAAAATTCTTTTCGTAAATCAGTACAACTAACTCGAGCATTCATTCTCTTTTTCTCACAGCCAAGATTAGGAATTGCGATATGACAATCGACATTAGGTTAGTCTGGCGCATAAAGTTAATCATTCATGTTCTCTATCTTTGATGTCGATCTATCCTTTGTCTACTATATGATTATATTCGTTCTATTTATGTCTGTCCGTCGCCTATTTGTACTCTCCGTGTTTAATAGCACGCATGCACTAGCTGAACAACATGAATATTGTTCTTGTAAAATTTTTTGTTATGGTTCACTGTGTTAAGCAGTCGACGTTGTGACGCCTGTGTTTGGATCGTCTTAATAAGGGTTTCTAATGAGATTTAGATTCAATAAAGAAATTTTTCTCGTTACAGGCTTAGAAAATCATCCAGTCCGTTCCGTTGGTTAATGGGTCTTCCACCCACCTCACCACGACTGAAATTCGTTCACACGCATCCTGGAGGAAGTCCGGTACCAAGAAGACCTCCTCGTCATCCACCATCACCCTCGACACGTTCTCGTTCTCTAGAGTTACTGGACCAGGACGAGAAGGAGACGGTTTTACCAGTAGTCGAATCTGAACCACTTCCTAGGCCAAGGTCCAGGAGTCTAGACGGTCTTTTGGACGACGACGGCGCGGTAACTGATCTCAAGAACGAGGAGCCCGTCAACGATGCGCAGGTTGATTCTTCCAAAGGAAGACCACGGTCAAGGAGTTTGGATGGTACTTTAGAGATGATCGAGGGAGTGGATACCACTAGCAAAATCCCAGAATCCTCCTCCAAGGAGAATGAAGAACAGACTAAATGTGTCGAAGTCCAAGAGGAAGACTTTCAGGTCAATTCAACATGTGAGGAGGAAGAGAATCCTATGCCAACGCCAAGGAACAAAGTGAAGACTATAGTTGCGAACCCTAAAACGGAAAAGACTTTCGAGGTAGCTACAATGGCGCATCAGGAGAACACCAGGATCTCGTCGTCTTCGGAGGAGGCCAGTGACAGAGAATCGTCTATCGCGTCGCGTCCTCCAAAAGCGAATAGATCGAGAAGCGTCGACGGAGACTTAGAATCGGCAGCTAATTTCGATGAACTAGGTGTTAGTAGTAGGCAACCTGATCAAGGGACTCCTAACCCCGCTACTAAGGTTACTTCGAGTCCCAAAGTAGAGGCCGTCCAAGAGAGGCTGCTAATGACGGGAGGTGAAAAGGCAACGTTGCTCAAAGCTAAAAGCTGTGGGGCGGGTTTAGATTCCGATGAAAGTTTCTCATCGAACGAGTACAAACCCTCGACGAAGGGCCAAGGGTCATTACTTTCTCTTCCCGCTGGTGCGGAGCCAAAGAGAAAGCGAAATTTCATGGACAAGTGTGTGAACAAGGTGCGGTCCTTCATAAAGAAGTAGGTAACGCCTACGTCATCGTGCAACTATATGCACGTATAAACGTGTATATATTTACATATATACACAGACCACAAGTGCATATATACTCGAGATGCAGTAACAAAGACTTGTTATTTAATTTTTACTTTAAACGAATTGACTCCGTTTTAAAATTCAAAATCCTGTGTGGCCGTAATCACTCGAGGATCTTTTATGTATTTATGAATATTTTTTGTTGTTCTTCCTCATTTCCTTCGAATACTTGTTTTTTTTTATCCTTAAGATTATTCGGCGAGAGACTGACACAAAGTGAATATTACGCGAGTGATTTTTCTTGATCATTTCTTTATACAATAACTGGCAGCATGAAAGTATAATTATTGTGCCTAACGATAATAATGTGTCTTCGTAGATACCGTTTATCATGTCGGTGACAGTAAATTATTGCTACCGAATTTGACAATTGTGAAACGCGCTATAGCCTGCTTTTCCAGGTATCTTTTATATTTCCTAATTGAGAATTGTATTATAGGCGAGTAAAGTTGCGTAGTTAGCTAGTATTTTAATTTGTAATACTTACTATTTTCTAGGCAGTTATTTTATAAGATATTGACACTATTTTTATCATCTCTGTTACGGATTATACTCGTAAACGACGGTTGTTTTTATTGCAGCTAACACGATAATGAATAAAATCTTAACGTAGGCACACACACGCCACGTTACCTTACTATTTAACACTATTTTATTCAATTAATAATATCGTACGTTCATACATAGTTATTGCGTCCTCGTCTATTACACAAAGCTGGGTGGTAGACGCCACCGTCGACGCGACGCTTTGACAAACGTTTTACGATCCGTCGAAGGAACCATAAAGTGTATATTTTACCAAAGTTTCACAGAGTAAAATAAGAATTTTATTGAGATGTTTGAATGTTTCTCTTAAATAAATTTTATTTAGCAAAAGTTAATACTCGTGTCTTATCTTACAGTTACACTTGCAAAATACACTGGTTTCCTTCCAGCGATAAACCGCTGCTAGACTGTCACCAAGTTAGAATACAAATTTTGCAATGCAATTCAAGAATTGTCAATATTTTGCTGTAAGTTATAGTTAAGATAGGTACATAAGGCAACCAACGTCAGAATGACTTAAAGATTCATAAAAATGAAATTCATCAATAATTATTATCTGTTTATCACATCGTCTCGTCCTCTTAATCGTCGCACCAGGACCATATCCACTGGTTTTAAGGTGACGCGTTTTGCGTGCAGTGCACAGAGGACTGCATCTTGAAAAAATTCCACCAAATATGTTTCTGCCGCTTCTTGGAGAGCCTCTAGAGCAGATGCCTGGATTCTGTAGGTAAGCATACCACAATTTTATGTTAAGGGATTAGAGGTTATGTAGATAATCACGTGTTGAAATATGACTCCTTAAAGTGAAACTGACCGCGTAATATCCAACCTGGGAAATAGTTCATGAAGTATTTCTCTGATAAGACGTGAAAATGGCAGCTTAGGTATGAGCAACTTTGTGGTACGCCTCAAATGTTTGATTTCTTGTAATGCGCGCATTCTTCTTCGTTTTTTAACATTTCTGTCTACCAGTATGGATGTCTGTGAAAGAAAAGGTTATGTTATATCGTTCAAACGTCAGACGCTGACAGTCTATGAATTTATGTTCAATGAAAATTATACCTGACTAGTTCCTTGACTAGGTCCAGGTTTGTTCGATGCGTCAGATATTATACTCGTAGAAAAGGATCTCCTGGAATGCCACAGTACTGTTTAATAAAGTTTTTAATAAATAGTCAGTTATGATATACCTTGTTTGGGACTTTCGGCGAACCATTTCTTCTTGTTAAATTTGTTAAACTTTTTTTTTCTATAATTTTGTCTATAACTTTAATATTATGTTCGAGTTATTTTGTGACCTTGTTCAGTTATTAATACGATAAGCAGTTTAATTAAAGTTTGCAGAAAAGTGAACGTGAATAAAACAGTGCAACCGAAAAATGAAGAGTGACGCTGGAATTTGGCGGGAACTTTACTTGAGCAATGGCGTGCAATGGCGGTGTTGCTAGTTGGTTTCGTTGCATGACTAAGTACCTATATTGTTACTTTAATCAATGATTAAATTTTGTTGTTTTGAATTATACTTGGTATTCACAGGTCATTATTAGTTTATTAATTTCTTTGATTACTCGGAGTACTGATCAGTATCGGAAATCTTGGTGAGTACTAAATCAGTGATAATAATGAAAGTAGGTTAGGTAAAAGGAATTTTTATGTAGAGATGAATTATTTGGTGAACAATGCGATTTTTATGAAATCTGATATCAGGGTATTACCAATCAAAGAATGTTTAATGAAATTTTTTATTTGTAATGCATGGAAGATTTATTGATTGATTCAGTTTGACACTGCGTTAATTAAAAAAATTTATATTTAAAAATGTTAGCACATATAGTGTACAACGTTTATGGGTCAACTTTTATACGATAGATTTTATTATATCATGCATTATGTTCATGAAAAATCTTAACTCTTGTAAATTCATGCCACCTAATTCACTCTTATTTACATGTATCCACGCAATTCTTATAATATTTACATTTGTGACATGTTTGTATGTAATAAAACCGCATCACTTTTAAACATGATATCTTTGACTCTTGTTCGTGATACATTAATATCTGTAGTAATTACAAAAAAATAGTTTTGGAAATTCATTTTCTAACATAGCTAGTCAATGTTAAATATATTACTATTTTGCAAGGAGGCCTTGCACTTTTTGCTTACAGTGGACAACAAAGTTCTTCTTACATTTCTTATCAGGAATGCTTGCTAGTGTTAACGATGATGAACTTAAGTGGTTTAGGGATGGCAAGCTCTTACTGTTCGTATCATTTATATGTGGTTCACATATTTGTGGGGTGTGGACAACTTTCATGTCATACTGTTTTTTCTTGATTCCAAACAAGCCTTTGCATTTCCTCTTTATCACAGACTGATATTTTAAAGTGTTTGGAAAATTGCACTTGCTTGTCTCATTGCACTCATATGCTGGCAAAGCATCTACTGTACTTTCTACCATGGTTTTCTCTTTATTATATTTTTCCTCAGGAGATAGTACCTCAGTCGAAAAATTATCTTCGATACTCTTCTTCATTTCTGACTGATTCATCTGGATTGCGTGGCTACAAGTAATTAATTATAAATTCATTAATTCAGGAACATTAAAATAAGTATTCATTAATTTTAATACATACCTAATCGATTTATTTTTGGTTGCTGTAGGAATTCTTACAGAATCTCGTAATCTATCCCAAAAATCAAAAAGACCTACTCTATTATAATCGAGAATGAATGTATAGCTTAATTGTGGTGGAATGTCACATTTTTGGTATAAACAAGGTATTACTTTTCGCTGCCTCTTGTCTAGAAATGAATATATACATACACTTAAAAGTGGAAATCATATTAAAGCATAATTCCATTCAACAATGTATACTTACCAATGCCTATAGCTTGTGCATAATTCAGAAAAAATTTGTTTGCAGCACTTTTGAGAAAGTTTGGTGATACGATTACAATTAATCTATTGCAACGTTCAGATATTAATTGCATGACTGCCTCGTGTTCAAAGGTTACCCCTCCCATTAGATCTCGATCTTTTATACAAAGCTGTGAAAAGGGTATATATATTAATATTTAGTTTTCAAGAAAAAATGTATTATATCTTCTACCTTCAAATTAAATTTATTTTCAAGCTGTTCTATCATTTTTATTGCAAAATTTTCATCTTCATCGGCATACAGAAGAAACGCATCATAAAATTGTTTCTCTAAGCCCTGTTGATACCTATAGAGATCGTCTAAAACATAACAGAATTGTGTAATATAGCATTATAATAATTAAAAATATTTAATTAATAAATTTAATATTTTTTTATTTACCAATAGTTAACATTTGACGATCTGCATCTTCTTCAATTTGCTCCACAGTAGAGAGGTTCTCCTTCCTTTCTAAATATCTTTGAATATCTTTTTCTATAAAAGAAATCCTTTGTGGTCAACTCTCGTCAATCTCCAAAATTCAGTTTATTCCCTTTATTCAAGATATTAGTAATATTTACCAAGGAGAGGTTCAGTGTCATCAATAATATCCCACCTATCCAGTCTTTCCAATATCATCTGCAAATCTTTGATTTTCCAATCTTTTTTTTTCCCTTGCATAATCGTCAAGATATGAGAACATGGATCAGGTTTTGATGCAAGTCCCGGTATCTCTTCACCTCCAATTCCTAATAAGTGTGCAAGACCCCTCCAGTCCCTAGAATCATATGGAAATGATAAATATACTCTGGTACTAACATCTAAATTCTAAAAATAGTCACACACAACTAATGAATTTTTCTACTACCAAGCATTCTCTTAACAAGAATTTCAATTACATCCTGTTCTAAAAAGTAGTGGTAACATTTTATGCACGGAATTAATAGTCGATTATATTTATAACACATGCTTACCTTGGCAGACCATCGTCGCAGGGTAGAAACTTTCTTGGGTTGAGTAAAGTAGAAATGAGATCTTTAGTTTGTTCAGAAAGTGCAACAAGTGGTATTGTCATTTTCAGATCCGTCATATTAAAACGAATAAGTTGAACCAGAAATCACAAACTTTCGAAATCACGAAACTTATTGTAAAACAGTACTCCTAACGAGAATATTAAATAAACGTGAATAATAACGAAACTGTACACTGAGTTACGCGTTAGATTCACTATTCGCTAACTGTATATTTTGGAGCTTTCTCTAGGAAACCTTCAAACAACAGAACTATGCTACATTACACGTTCATTACATTCATGGCTTATGTCGATACATGTTATTACAGAAAAATTCCCGTGATATTATCACTTTCTTAGAGTTGTGATGACGATCGCTTCTTCGTAAATCACTGATTTTATATCTAGAGATTATCTTTTAACGAGGATTTATACTAACAGCGCTTACTCTTGATTAAATTTGGTACTACGCACTAGCTAAAATAGTTAGTTCATAATATCAACTAAAGGTGCCGTGAATGATTATGTTCCTTTACATACATACATACATGCATGTAGATACTGTTGTGGCATATACTCAGAGCGTCAGAGTGAGACTACTATCACGTATGGTGGTTTTAGCGATATAAAGACACACCTAAGAGACGGTATAAAGTCCTTTAAGCATTATTTTATTTTATAAATTTGTCTATAAATCCATTATAAATCTCGTACCCTTTATTCAATAAAATACTGAGCTAAAGGCGACATTAAGTAGAGTGACATATCACGCTTTTCGTCATTCACTTTACTAATACTACTTTTAAGATTTCACAAGCTACATAGGAAATCATAGTTTTGTGTACTGCTCCAATTTATGTTTTTGCTTTAAATGTATTTATTCATTATAATACAAATCAATCTAAATCAATTTCAAATATTCCCTTTCCGGAAATCGGCGTAGTACGCGTGTAAGAGTATAGAGAGCGTTCCAAATGGAATAAAGTCGGCCATATTAGTGACGCAACCATTTCTTTTATACAGTGGCAGAAAGAGCTCTTTTGGGGGTTACGCTGTATTCGTAGGTTTTTATTAATTTGCCTACAAAAACGTAATTCATCTCTTGCAAAATGAACGGAATTGTGAGGAACGCATTGCGAGTATCCACCCTCAAGAGTATTGTGACGCCGACAAGTGCTGTAGGTACAGCTAAAAGGCAATTCACCCGTACGCTTTGGAACATGTGCAACCGGCATCCCATTGAAGCCGCACCCCTTACAAGCGTGAAAATTCAGGCACCCTCAGAACTTTGCAGTTGCGGCTGTGGTTCACGCAATGCTCACACCAAAGGTATACATATTATATTTGTATTTTGTATCGTGGGATAACGGGAGACAATTTTTTAAATGTTTTTTGTGTAATAATTACCCGGCATCTCGAAACCATTCTTTTCCATGCCACATGTAATGCAAAGTTTTTAATTCTTGTATTTACTCCTATTTAGCTGAGAAGGACTTAGTCGAATTCCTTGCTGAGGAAATCGTTGCAGAGAAAAAGGCTCAAAAACTTAGAACTATTCCCACTGAAGTCGATGGATTCAAAGTTTCCTTGGATGGAGCTGAAGTTACTCTGACCAAGCAGCAGGATGGTGAAACGTTAGTATTGCGTATTCTATATTTAAATAGGCCTTTTTATACTTCCCTAGTCTTTTTATTATGCAAATTCATAAGTTGTGTTGTATTGTGTACCACTGTTTTGAACAAGAACATTACTCTTTAGTTGTGACATCCAAAGCATTGAGTACAAGGTAGTAGGTAATCACTACCTTGATAATTTATCTTTGGAAAATTAAAGCATTTCTATTATTGTTGCTTATTTTTGTAGTAAGCATGATTATAGAAGTGCGACAATTTCTTGTTTAAAAACTTTTGTGATATTATTTACATGTAATGTAACTTTTTATAGTATTAAAATTAACTTCAATGTCAACCATACTGTTGACACTGATGCAGAGCCAGAGATTGATCCAAATGATGATAAACCAGATATTGGAGAGATGAAGAGTAAACCAAATTTCGAAGTAGATATTGTTAGGGGAAAGCAGACTTTAGGATTCACATGTTCTTTTAATAATGAGCCAGGAGCATCTGGTGCTGATGATAATTACAGTAAGTTTTTCTTTTTGTGCTTAACCAACATATAAATCATAACAATAATAAACTACATTTTAATCATAATGGCCTTCACTTACAGATGATATCTTTGGTATCGATGAAATTACCTTGTATGAAGGTGAACACTCCGATAAAGTATACGCCGTTGCTGGAGAAGTCGTAGATGCAGTAAGTATATTGTACCGATTATTCTTATACTTCAATTGATTTACATATTCCTTTGTAAACACTCCTTTTTTAATCTAAAACTTATTATTACTTCTTTATTACAGTATCTATACGATTTGCTGATGAATTATCTAGAAGAGAAGGGAATCTCTAATGAATTTGCTGAAAAGCTTATCGAATTGAGTACAAGTTACGAGCACTCAGCATACATTAGCTTACTAGAAGGACTTTCCAAATTTACTTCCTCGAAGTAATGAAACTTCCAGTCATCACGCCACTCTATTGGTCGTTTTCACTGTACCGTTCTATACAGTAGTTCTGTATATCTTTAGATTGTAAGCCTTGTTAATAAACACAAATAAAATAAAAATTATAAGCGATAAATTCATTAGTAAGACAGTAATAACATTAAACACTCGAAACATCTTTCGAAAATCGATGCTCTTGGCGGTACTTCAGATCCATCCAGTTAGAGGAGAATCAAAAGATACAATTATTGAAATAATTTACTAAATTTATATATTGACACGTAGAAAAGAAAAATCGCGACGTGGAACGCTTAGAAGTTCATCAAATAGCAAAATATGTCAGAGTGCGCTTGCTGCGCAGACTCCGTGAGGGGGGCTAAGGCAGTGCGGCAAGGATCCGGAGCGCTCATCTTCCATGAGCCGGTCTCCTATACTGGTCTCTTGGATCCTCTCGTCTTATCCATTTTCATTCTTTCTCCATGTTATTGTAACTCCTATAATTCTATTCCAAGTTTCTCATTTATATATTTATTACTTTTATATTTCTATTCCCCACTTTCATACTTCAATGCTTCATTGCGCCACTACGATTTAGCGCCATGATTTTAGTATCGCCTAAAACCGGAGCGTTGTGCATCTCCCTACTCATCTCTGCTCTGTATGCTAAAGCCCGGCACATACAAAATAACTTAACGACGTAAGATGTAAGCGTAAGCCGTAATTAATAAGCACCATCACACGCCAGACGCGTAAGGAGTAAGTTACGGCCAATCGCACTCAAGGAAGAATTACATGAAACCTCTTACATAATGGATGAGCAATTCGTCCGTCGATCTGGTTTCGTCTTCTGTCATGATATCCAGTTTTTCGTTATTCGTATTAGAGAACATTCCTAAACAATTTTATTCAACATTAGAGCACAATGCCACTCATCTCGCGTCAAATAACATAACCGATGTGTTTATAAGCGAGAAGGCTTGCGATTGGTTGCCCTTAAGAAGTAAGCCGTAACGATTTCATCCTTACGATATTTTTCGCCACTACGGCTTACGTCTTACGGAGAAGAGTGGAGGGGACAGTACTAGATTCTGATTGATCTAATTCTGATCTTCTGGTTGGTTTCCTTACGCTTACATCTTACGTCGTTACGTTATTTTGTGTGTGAAGGGCTTAAATTTGGTCTCCTCTCTAATCTTACTTCTTGTTTATGCATTTTATTTTTTCATACGCCATCTCTGAGTAGATATATGAAATACGAAAGAAATACTTACCGCAGGGAAGTTTCATTTTGATAAGAAAACAAGTGGCAGTGATGATGTGTTCGACAGGTTCAATATCAACCAGACTCTTTCGTACTCTTAATTGGACATTGATCTATCGACGGTAATAAGAAAAAACAGAGCAAAATTAAACAGTAAAAAGGAAAATTATTATTCTCTATGATCATATTAAATTATCTTCCAAATTTCTTTACCATCAGAAGTACATAAACGTGGTCAGTAACCTTATCTGATAGAGAAAGTATATTGCACATTCAGGTTTCATTCATAATAACACCGTTGTGAATATGCTAACAAATTGGACTGTAGTATCGTTGAATATCCGTAGGAGACAATCACAATTCGTCAAGTCACTCAGATACGTAACTGTTCTAATATACCGGAAATTATCATAAACGATATCTTACGAGTTTACAGTGTTGAATTACATTATCGGAAGTTTGCCTTTGGACTAACATCTGCCGATTAAGTTTATTGACCGATAAAGGTACAATTCCCTTCAATATCGCGGAAGTATTGCATTATGCTTTATCTACAATACGTCACGACCTAGATGTTTACCATATTTTAGTTATACGCCAAATAATCTTGTAGTTTCGACAGAAAGTTATAAATCGCATGACCGTCACTTTGACGATTCAATTTCACTTATATTTATGAGGCCAACTTGTTTGTTGCAATTATGTAGATATAAGAGTATCCTTTAAATGCTCGCTCTACTATATTCCCGTGAGAACGTGATAATTCCTCAGTGTCACGTTGCAATAAAATAATATTAAAATTTGCTTATTTGACAATCATGGCCGTCGGTAAAAATGTAATATTTTGAACTAAGACAGTGTAATCGCGAGATTTGATTTCGAAAAATATGTACAAACAATTATACCTGATATATCATATAACTATCTTCTTGTCACATTTGAAAGTATTAATGACTACAGACGTAAGACACTGGCAAATATTTCACAAGCATTTACGTACACATCATACTTACTGTTTATCTCGTGGATGTAACTCTATCTTGCTGTATTAATACATTTGTGTGGCTCAATTTGCCAGAAAATTATCTACTCCTTTTTATCGGAAACCGACGAAAGAGCTTGAAGCAGTTATATTGCTCTCGCAATTTTTGCCTCCATCCCACGTGGATTACGCATTCCTGACCAATTAGATAGCAGCAGTAGTATTTCTTGTTATACGTTATCATGATACGACCTCGTGACAGCTACAGATATTCCCTATTGCTTTAAAGATACTCAAACGCTTTTATCAGTCGGCTGACAGTTTATTATATCCCACAATTCGCAAATTCTCGCAGTTCCTTCGCGGAGTCCGCGCCGTATAGTAATAAGCACGCGTAATTCTCAACAAAGCGATTGATTCTCTTCATTTCTTTCGTATTATACGTAAGATCGACGTAAACTCATATCATAATGCCGGAATATATCTTTGGTAGCGAATTCTTTCGCGAAATCGAAATGGCCAAAGTGGATGGGGTCAGATTCATTTGGAAAAATGCCGATGCAGTTTCGTTCGACGTGGATTCTACGGTCATTCAGGACGAGGGTATCGACGAGCTTGCTAAGTTTTGTGGCAAAGGCGAACAAGTTGCGGAATTGTAAGTTGACCGCGGCACGCGTACATTATTGCTATTTGAATTTTATCATAAAATTGTTAAATTTTTTATTCTATTTACTCTCGTTAATCGAGAGATAAAATTTTGTAAGACCCATACGAAAAATATATCTGCGTATTCCTTATTTCAATCTATTGAAACAGCTGGCATTTTTATTTTCATTTTTGAATCCAATTGTTCATTGATTGGTATGAAAATATGTTTTTAACTGCTGTATCCAGACTACTAGACGAAGAAATAATTTATATTTATAATAAATTAGTAGATCAAATTTTATTTTACGTATAAAACACTGATCAAGTGAATTCAAGAATTAAGTAAACATATCATAGATACAGTAAAAGTGTATAGAATATTCGTACAAAGATGTACTCGAGTTGAAATAATAATACCAGACCCTGGTTATTCGTTACAAAATGTCTAATGACGCACGTCCCACAATGTATTGCAGGACAAAAGCGGCGATGCAAGGAAACATGACGTTCCAACAATCATTGTCAGTCAGACTGAATATCATTCAGCCAAGTTTGACGCAAGTGAAGGAGTTTTTACGTACTCATCCACCGAGGTTGACACCAGGCATAAAGTAATAAATTTATCAACTATTTCGCAAACAATGCATAATATAATAACCCTTGTGAAAAGTAATGTTAGAGTTATAGAAGATGCAAGAGACATTGGGAAATCTTTCTTGATATTCACATATATTATCCTTTTTTTTTTTTAGAAATTTAGTTGATACTCTACACTCGAATGGAAAACAAGTGTACCTAGTTTCTGGAGGATTTCGTTGTCTGATTGCACCAGTAGCCGACCTACTCAATATCCCACGAGAAAATATTCATGCCAACAGATTGAAATTTTACTTTACAGGTTTGTGCCAAACAAGCAATTTTCTTTCGTATAACAGTACTGTTGTATATATTATAAAATCTCTAAAATTTGTCTTTTTCATCTATTCCCTATTTTAGGAGAATATGCTGGGTTCGACGAGAACGAGCCAACCTCGAGAAGCGGCGGAAAAGCCGAAGTTATTCGTATTTTAAAAGAAGAAAAACAGTTCAAGAATATTATCCATATTGGAGACGGAGCTACGGATCTTGAAGCTTGCCCACCAGCAAACGCATTTATTGGTATGCGATAAGTCTTATCTGACCCCCTACAAAGAATAATCAACAACTTGTCAGTTACTCAGTTTTTAAAATGACAAAATATGCCAAGATAATCCGCCGACAACGTATCACGAGTCAAAGTTGTTTGTTGCTTCACGTATGATTTTGATAAAAAGAGTTAACGTAGTACATTAGCACACATCATTTCTGATACGAAGAGTGAGGCTTTGTCTGTTGCTTGTCTGGAATATTTTTTCGATGCTTGAAGGGTAACCTCAAAAGAATGTCAAGCTTGATACATTACTAATATGCTTGGCGCAATTCTTTTTACAGGCTTTGGGGGCAACGTCGTACGAGAAAGCGTCAAATCACGAGCCAAATGGTTCGTAACGGACTTTAATGAACTTGCGAAAGCTTTGAAAGCTTAACTCTTATAAAACGTATTACTACGAATTATATTGCTATTCATAGCAATTAGATTAAATCGTTTGGTCGTTTATCGAAGAAAAAGAAAAATTTCGTTTACAATGTGTGATAAATTATTTTACAAAAATCAGCATGCTATGCGTCATCTTTACATAAATTGTATAGAAGTAGTTAAATACCACGCGTCGATTGCTGTGCTACTGACAATTTTTTTAGTGTGCATATTGATTTAAAGTTTTCTATTACCATAAGAAAAAAAAAACAATTAATTAGTGTTTAATGTTCGCGTAGCCTTAAATAATTTATTAAACACAACTTACATCCAATTAGTGATGGGAATTGTCTTTTATGGTACACTTGATATATATATACACATATATATAATCTTATTACACCACATTGGATCGAGTGCACACCGTTTCGCAATAAATTTTTTCTTATACTTTCACATACACATTTGATATCCAAGTTATAACGTCGTAAATGTACAAACATTCATATTACATGCAATGGGGACTCGTGGGTCGATGACGTGCAGCTGATAGAGAAATAATTAATATTAAATTCAATTTTTTATATGACTTTACGGCAGTTCTTAGCGAATATTTCGAACGCGTAAACTCTCTGAAGTAGTATATTAGCTTCCACGTTATAATGACACTGTTAGATGTTCATTTAACAGTATTTATACTTGCGGAACATTGATTTTTATCATATGGTTAATAAGCCGGTATCCTTAGGTTGCAAGGTCATGACTATTTTCATGTAATTAATTTAAAGAATTATTAAAGTGTATTATATGTTTGATTAAGAGGTGTGCAATACACCAAATAGCTTTTTTTTACTGAAGATATGTCATGAACACTTTTAAGTGATATACGTCTTTATAAATATCGAATCATTGCTTTAGCTATACAAGAGAATATATTTTAATAATTGGTGGACAGATACATTTCAAATTATTGGAATAAAGAAATAAATATTTATTTTCAAACATTTACGTCTCGACGATTTTTTCTATAATTTAGTTCGCCTAACCTCTCTCTCCCTCCGACCCTTCATTTAATTCCCATAAAGAATGACAGTGACCCAACACCAAATTTTATGACTACAGAAAACTTTAAATAATAATTATTCTTTCAGTCATTTACACGCAATTATGACATAACGGATTATCATTATGTCTACAAAAATTATCATGAACTTATCGATAGTCGACGATATTATTGTTATTGTTGTTGTTGTTGTTATTATTATATCCCACCACACATAATTTATATCGGCAAGTTGCACGTTATGCAAGTAACAAGTTTTCAACAAGACCACTCAACTTCCCAAAGCGATACAAAATAGGAGGTACATATTTACATGACACACAAAACACTGTAATCCGAAACAAATAACTTGCACTTAACAATTGTGTATCAGAAATGAAGTATACACCAAAAAATGAATAAAAATAAAAAAAATACTTTGACTTAGGACTATGACCGATTCAAATAAAATGCCAATTTTTTAAAAATAAGCCCAACGTAAGTGCAGATGCTGCTAATAGTTTACTTTCTCGATTACTCACACTTTATTATACAACTGATCGAAGTGATGATAGTATACATATTCTTATGATTTTTTTTTTCTCATCAGAGGCACTCGTATACATGTACACGACTAGCTGGAACTGATATAACGATTCATGTTTCACTACTGGTGGAGCCTTTCTCTTCCTTTCGCTGTGCTATCCATTCTTCTATTTTATTACGCAGTTCGACATCCGATTTGATCATGTCCATTGTTAATGGTGATCGATTGAACGGATCAGTTTGATCGCTCAATAAGTGCCTGAAAATTTTATTAACTCCATGACAGTTGCACTATCGTGGCATAAATGTGCAATAATCTTTAGTGAAACCTACGGTAACTTTCTTCACCGAACATTCCGTATTGGATCATTGATATCATATAAATTATATGTAAATTTTTAGCAATAACTCACCGAGCAATGGTCTGACGATCCACTGTTATCCTTGACGATGGCAGAATGACTGGATCTGTCATCAGTGTCGACATTATCGGATCGAGGAAATCTTCTGGAGCTCCGTTAAGAATTTCTTCTTCCTCCTTCTTTTGATGTGCTGCTTCCTCTACTTTCTTTGCAAATTGATCTAGATCAGCTAGAATGCTGAATCCACCGATCCTTGCTATAACATAATGAAGAATCAAGTAATGAATAAATTTAAAAGACATGTTAATAAATCAGAATACACATTTATCTAAATACTCACCCAAAACGTTATCTGCCAGTTTAAACAGTTCAGAACTGTAAGAACGTCCGTCTTGAGAAACCGCTAGTGTAAATGTCTCGCTTTTACTGAGATTAATATATATCTCACAGATATTCAATACTAAATTTGCAGGATTAAAATCATATTCTTTTTGATCCTTCACCTGTAACGTAAAGCAGTAGCCAATCAAAAATCCATACAAATTATTCAGCTCTGGTGTATATGTTTAAGATAGTACACAGTAGATATATCTAACCTTCAAGTTTTTTTTATTAGGTCCTACCAACTGTAAAAGTAGGTAATTAAGCATGGACGCAATACGATCCACCATAGTAGGATGACAAAATATAGAAGTTATCTCTGTTGTAAGCATTTTTAATGTATGTATAGTTTCCCTTCCTAATATATTGTCAAATCGAGCTATCGTTCCTATATGCTGAAGATATCCAGCCTGTTGATCACGTTCGTGTTGAGGCAGTTTATTCCATTCCCCACTTTCCCTGTTATTTCACAAATATTTAATTGAAATGGTGAAAATGAATTTTAGTATAGCCATATAAATTTCGTAAGACATAATTACCTTGCTTGAAGCATTTGTTTTAACTGAGCCATATTCGAGAGAGCTTCATCCAAGAGGAATACAGCATCGTTCATTAGTAAGTTAATGAAACGTAAAAATAATGGCGGTTGTACTGCCTCCATGTTTGCTTCTGCGTCTTCAGCCAGAAATCTGTGGTTCGAAAAAGAAATGATCACAAATGTTAATGCAAACAATAAAAAGTCTTATTCGCAATGAATACTTACTTGAAATTGTGACGGTGCTCAGGTATTTTCCATAGATAATCCATAACGATGTACATAGGTCGTCTATAATTGAATTTTTGCTCAAATTGAACACTTTGTCCGGTCATCTCAATGCTTACGAAAACATTGAGCAGGTTCGCGACAATCTATGGAATAAATAAGTCATTCTTCATGGTCATGAAAAATTATAAAAAGGTCTAATAACTTCAAATTATACAAACCTGATGCCTATGAGGATGTGTAATGAAAAGCTGTTGTCTATGGAATGTTCCAAGAGTCTGTACTGCTTGATTATTACCGTCATCGGTCGATGGTAAGAGCGCTTCCAACCCTTCTGCGAGTCTCGCTCGCAAATGCGGATTATATAATCGATGTGGTGATTCCATTAACGCTACAACCTAATTGAATAAAATTTTTATTTCAAATAATTGTTTAATTCAAATGTTCGGCGCAGTCGCAAATAATAAATAACTTGCCTCAGTTAGTATTGGCTTTAGAAAGCTTGGGCCCTGCTCTTCAAAAGTGTTAGGATTTTGTCGTCGTAAGAAGCATAAAAATCCGACTGTATTTTCCACTACAAACTCAGGAATACACCTGGGAATAATGTTTTTCATTTTAGAGTTAACTGGACGCAGCGATTCCATAGTTTTGAATATAATTTTTACGATGTACAATATTTCTCTCTATACTCCAAATATGAATGTTATGTTATGATTCAATGGTTTGCATTCATGGTGTTACGTTGTGTTTCATTAAAATGTATTAATCATTGTACCTTAATGTGTCTGGGACTGCATCCGGCAATGGGAATGTGACAGGTTTAAATTCCTTTGGAGCATAACTGGCACGTTCGGCTTCCTGAATCTTCACGTTATCCAGATTGACTTGCATAAGCCATTCTGCAGTTGTAGCATGAAACTTTGCTAAAAGACTTAGCATTTCCGGCACAAGTAGACTAGCCCTTAGTGACAAATATCTGGTAACAGAAGATGTATCAGTCCTTCCACAGGATGAAGTGTTTAAAATTGCCTGCTTACTTCGTCATCTCCATTTCCATTTTGTGAGTGAGCACTTCCAATACTTCAGAGCCACCACCAACCTGTGCGTCGTTGTAAACTCTTTGTATTCTTGCTAAGTCTTGATTAGTCCTAATAAAAAAAAGAATGGTTAGTTATAAAAAATTGTACACATACAGCTATATGTAAATGAATTTCAAATCTACCTCATAAGCTTATCTAAAACTACTCGATAGCCCAAATCCAAAGCACGATGGGTCAGGAAGAAGCATTCCGTGACAAATCCGTAAGAATCTGCCACAGGACGAGTTTCTCCCTCGGGAGTTGGAATTAGACAAGTTTCCGTAGTCATGCCTTTCATGTGTAAGCCACGAACTCGACTTTCTTTATCATCTTTGGCCTAAAGAAAAAATTTCTCCTTACTTTCGCGTGCATCAGAAATGTATATTTTTTGTTTGTATTAATAAAGCGTACCTACCTCTATTGCACAATATGTAGGATCGATTCTCAGTATTTTGCTGTCACCCAATTTAGCGCAAAACGGTTGACATAGTCGAAGTAGAATATTGCCCAAATTTAGCATGAAACCATCGGAAACGGATAGCGCAGGACCAACAGAAATCTCGCTGTGTGAATTCCATAATTTACCGCGATTTGCATTTGTGTGCAAACAATTCCCTATCCATTGTAACGTCAAATGACGTAATTCGGCAGAGCATTTTAAGAGCGAGTGAAAAACCTTATGCAAAGATTCACCCAAGGCATCCAAGGCTGTCCATATATTGCCTTCCATAGCTGCACTTGGCTAGAGCGAATATGGCTTATTAATAGAAAGTTCGTGTAAAGTCACAGAGGAAGTTTTCATCAAACTTCACTTAATGAGGATATTTCTAGTTTTTTTTACACACCTGTTGTAAAGGTTTATCAAAGAAATCAAACGGAGCCTCAATAGTCTTAGGAAGACAACTAAGGCTAAACAATGCGCCCAACAGTGTGTCTGCATATGCTCGACCTTGACCAGATTTTGGAGTACTGTGACTGATAATTAATTTTGCTAAAGGTTCCGATAATGCAAATGTTTGTAGGAGAGTGAACCAATATTGTCTAAAAATCAAGAGATTACTCTTGGCTGCTTCTTTATGTATTATATCGAGGATAGGGCTAAAGACTGCCCTTATTACGGTTTCTGAAGAATCATTGTTGTCCAAGCTCAATTGCGAGACAATGCCACAAGTAAATGATGATAAATCTTGGTTTATTGAGTGACTGTCCATAAATAGAGCAACGTACTGTCCATGAATCTGAAAGAAATATTTTATGTTAGGTGTATTCCTTATTGGCAAAATATAAGTACCAAATGACGTTTAAAAGAATCAATAACAAAATATTTACATCTTGTCCTTGGAATAGCTCAGGCTCTTGCAGAGCTGTACCAACATTTCTTAAAATAATTTGGCTAACGTTGCTCACTGTCTCAGACATTCCTTCAACAACTTTGTACCTCTGTAGTCTACAGAAACTCTCAAAGAGATATGATACAATTTCAGTTTGGACAACATGACTGTCCAACGCAATGCCTTTTGGACACTTGGTAGGTACAAGCTTTGACTCTGGGTCAGGCAACATAAGCCGTTCAAACACAGCATGTTCTATAGAGTCTGTGTCGACAAAGACTAATTGTCTTGCAGATGTTCCCTTTCCCTCCTTCTTCAATGTCAAACCAAATACATCATCAATAAGTTTGTCTTCGAGTGAATTACTTTGCGGAATATTCAACGATTCAGATTCTGACAAGGACCGATCATGCTCAGCCTCGTTAACAGATCTTTGAACATCGTTGATTTCGTCAACAGTGGTCTGAGTTTGCGAGAACGACGAAGCGTCGCTTGCCGTTGAAAATAAACCAGCAAACGGATTATTATTGACATTATCACACATCTTGATTTCTTGTTAGCTCTTCAATCTTGAGTACATAGTAATTCTGTAACGAAGAAATCGACCCAAGGTTGACTTTGACCAATTTGGAGGTTATATGATGAACTCGTACTGGATCATTAATTAGCTTTCACGAAATATAGTAACAAAGGCTTACCTGCTTACAGCAAATGTAAATCTGTCGATGTAATATTCTTAATTAAAATGTCAGTTTCTGACAAATCATCATTAACACACTGTCAGACAGACCTATGCGTATCCGTTTCTCCACCACACTAGGCAATTCCGTGCACTTTACCTCTTTACATACTACGATCAATTTAGTCGATAATACAGCATACTTACATTAATATATTTAACAACTAGAAGAACTATCTTTAATAAATATTTAAATAATTCTGTTGACCAGTAGCACACTTATTTAGAATCAAGAATGTTTTCTAATCAAACAATACGAAATAAAATAAGATCATTATTATTGTAAATAATTTTCTTTACATTTTAATTTTTGCTAAAGGTCTCCCGCGGCGCCATGGATATGACTAATGATTGTTACGATTATTCCGAGTGTTCGAATGTGCCGAATATTATAGTTTGATCTTTTTAACACACAAATAGTATTTCATACTTGAATTGAATTTATTTTCTAATTATTTCCAAAAAGAAATCCGTATCTAATTCTAATTTTCTCATTAGAGCAGATCTTTCACTAATGGCAAGCACTTGACTTAAACTTCTATTGATATACAATTAATATAAAATAAAAAATTCTTATGTAATTTACAAATCCGTTGTTGCATAAAAATATCATAAACTAGTTCTTGTAACACTAATACTATGAATAGCCGATAAAATGTTTTACGTAATTCAAATTAAAAAAAATATCTTGCATTTGATAGTATAGATCTAATCAATACAAATATTATATATTGTTGCTTGGAAGCTTAATTCATATTACATGTAACAATCTACAATTAGCACAGATATGATTAAAAAAAATTCTTTTGAAAATACACTGTAAAATAGATACGAGATTACCCTTATAAATAATTCATAACTAATGGAACAAAACGAAATTTATGGATTTACGATGTACTGATAATAAACAAATTATTTTTTTACATCATGAAAAATTGAAAGTTAGTGAGTCGAATGACGGAACCTTACAATCTTAAACAGTAATTATTAATAAATAACCATTGACATAACAATAGATGTTTTACTTCAATCGCAAAAGCAACCTATTCTTGTATTAGCAATGGCACATCATGTATCCTTGTGGCGTTTATATTGTTCTTATGTATTCCCGTATGCACTAGCTTAAAGCCTTTCTATTCGTAATGTATAATCATTTATTGCAATAGGTTTCAGAGATAATTATTCGTACGGTTATTGCTCTCGTTGTAAAACTGATCAATAACAAATGTAAACAAAAGTGTTCATGAATTTAATTCACGTATCACAGGATTGCAATAGCGCACCTTCCACTGTTTATTCTTAACCAATGTATACTAAATAAATTTATTAAAAATTATACGTATCAGGCACTAGGTGAAATTCCTTAATATTTTTTTTCTCACATTAACCGCAGTAAAATTTGTACAAATTGCTGACTTAGATCAAACTGTGAAAGGCACTTTAGTGTCTTTTTTTATCGCCATGGCTTGCGCACCGTTCCTACACTGGTACTTCTCTTTATACCTTGATCTGGAACAATTTATTCTTTGTTCGCATCGCGGATACTATGATTCGTCCATGCTAGTACTTTACTATACTAGTAACTATATATATTTACAATTTCCATCTATAATAATTAGTCAAAAAGTATGTATTCACTCACGTAATATATTAGGCGAACGCTTCTCCCTCGTTTGTGAAGCCCAAGTTTGGCATCTCGTCCTGGATGAAGTTGGCCGACTCACCGGAGGTGTTTGATATTCTCCCATTCTGTAAATGAAAGACATTAAAAACTTAGGAACAAAGAATACAATTTTTTTTTATAGGATCCACAAATGATCGACTTGATTGCTATTAGCGATTAAATAAATAAGTAGAAGAAACATAACATACTTTTAAAAAATACATGGTATGAAATTATTCAGTCCAGTACAGTTACAATTATTCCACATGCGAAATAATATAATTTCATTATGAATTGTATCAGTTAAAACACAAAATTTATTTAAAACAATGAGCCGATAAAAAATAAGCGTTATTATGTTATGCAGAATCATACTCCTTAAGTTTTTTTCTTGCAAGCGTCCGCTGCGTTGCGAAGGAAAATGATCTTGCTGAACTTGGTCGTTCTGATCGAGATTTCTTGATTTCACGATCATGTGCTATCGCTTGCATCCTCTTCGAAGGACATTGTGCAAACAGTTCCACTATGTTCATCGAAGCTGCATCACACTTTTATAAAGTAAAGTGGTTAATGGAAATTCTTGTTCGTTGTGAAGGTCATTGTAACGCTTAGAAAATAATATTGTACTTAATTAAAAAGATGGGAACTACCTGCAATTGAAGGCGTTGATGGAAATTAAGTTCCGGCAAATTCAGCGGTGCATCCACGTGTAACTTAAGCATACAATGCAGTGCTTCCTTGTAAGTATTTTTTAAAGCAATGACATTCTCCGTTTTCATCAATCTACGTACCAAATAGCCTCTAGCATACGCATTTATTATTGTAGCTGCACGAATCTGGAAAATTAATAGAACAGTATAAAGCTAGGATACAGTATGGTAAACGTTATAAATAATTATAATTTCAATTTACATGATTTTCTGTATACAAGGTATTATCCGGGACTGGTAGATGCCTTGTTCTACTATCCAGTGGAAATAGTTGTCTGATAACATTGGAATGCCTGCGTTCAGAACTGTCAGATTGTTTCCCATTACTAGTGTAATCATCATTATTGTAACTTTGTGTCATCATATCTTTTGTTGATGACGAGTCATCGGTTTTGGAAACACTTTCATCCTCAGAGGTTTGCGTAGACTGACTGCTAATTCGTTCATAATGCGAGGAATGACAGGTTCCATTTGCAGGATAAATATAATCCAGAGGACACTTCATAACATTTTCAATATTTATCTCTTCCACACACTGCACTTCATTGACTTTTTGTAAAGCTTCTGACAAGTTTTCATTTATTTTCTGTTGTGTAAGTTCTTGGGAGGTATCCATAGATATTTCATGAGATGACGATATTGACTTATCCAAAACTATATTCGAATTTGACTCCGGGAGTACAGTCATTGAGATTCCAGGAAACGTTTTCTTAATCTGTGTCAGCAAAAGTATTTGTTGCCTCTCAAATTCCTTTTGCATATTGGATTGTTCTCTTCGCTGTCTGTCCATAAGATCTGCCATTTGTTTTTCGTGTGCACTTTGTATTTCCTTAAAAATAGTCAGCAATTTTTCGGACGTTACCACAGATTTCAACGGGCTTGTTGGATTCTGTGTTTCGCTATTCGTTATAGAGCCCTTATGGAAGTTTTTATTTTGTTGAACATCTTCCGTATGTTCCTTGTTGATGCATCTGTACGGTTGCGTGTTGACGTTGCTAAGACTTCCTAGTGATCCTCCTAATTTATTAGCCAGATTTAATATCGATACATTTTTGTTGGTTTTCCATCTACTGTAATTTTTCACAACACTACATGTATTAGGACTGCACCGTTGGCCATAATTATTTTTATTATTGGTAGCTCGAGTTCGATACTCCTTTGCAAGCATAGTTTGGATACAATCGACCGATCTTGTACTTTGACGTATGCCAAGAGGAGGATGACCTTTTGAATGAGCAACAGACTTACATGTTCTTTGACTATTGGTATTTGATATACTGTTTCTTCTCTGCCTGGATCCTACTTCATGTCTTGAGTTATCCGGCACAACGAATTGGTTGTTTTTAATTTGATTCTCCCACTCCGTTTTAGCTTGTGTGATATTCCACTCTTTACGCTTTATTGTATTATGTGTCATTGTGGGAACGTAGGTCGTATTCGCTAATTCTGTCTGCAAATGTGCTAGCAGCATTGGACTTGGAGTTTCCAAAACGTAAGAGCCTTGTCGAACCAATTTCGGAGTTTCCAATGTGGACTCCTCCACATCAATTGTTTCAGTGTTTTCTAACACCGATTTGCTTTCCAATGTATGTGGTGCATCTACGGTTATTGGTACAATATCCAAAGTTTTAGGCACTTGTGGTTTCCAAGTCTCGGGTGTTGTTTCGGCAGTGTTAGGCCTGGTCGATATTGTTTCATTTAAATAGTGATTCAAGTCCGTGCTCGCAGTAACGGTATCAGAACTGATACTACCAATTAGTTGGGTTTCGTTGGGACATGAAACGGTTTCATCGTCGGATACTGATTTCCATTGACGACTAATTGTTTCCAGTGCAGATTCAGTAATGCTTACGTCTGTAGATTCAAAATTATTTCTTTCATCAGTTTTCTCTCCTTCCTTCATTGGAAAATCAATGACAGTTATAGTATTGGGTGTCGTATCAACAGAGTTACTCTCTGATTCAATATTTATAGAATCATTGGCAGCAGAATCTGTGGAGTTACTTCTGTCCTCTGTATACTTCTTATAATCTCTTGGAACATCACCTTTACATTTGTCAGTCTCAGCTTCTTTGGCAATTTGCAATGTTTTTAATTTCTCTTCCACTGCCATTGCTAACTGCTTATAATAATTCATTTCTGTTCTAATATCTTCAGTCATCTAAAACAGTTGTTGTTTTTTATGCAGCTGCTCTTGCACGTAGCAGAATCTTAAGTTTGATTTAACTAATCATATGTAATATGCACATACAATATTATTTCTTTAAAACACTTACCAATGGTGGAAGAATTGGAATGCCATTGAGTTTGATGCAAGAAACATACCTTTCCTGATCCATTATAATATTCTTAATAATTCTGTAAAGCAAAGATTATTAAAACATAGGCAATAAGTAATTTTCAAGAAGATATATTTAAATATTAGAAATATATCATATAGAAAATGTATTACAAAGTAAAGTTATTGCATATAGTAAATGATAAGTGTAAGTAATATAGCATATGAACTGAGGAATTTCAGTGGGCAGTGAATAGTCTACCCACATGTCTTTAATACTTATAAATTATAACACAATAGAATTACTCAGTTATAACATTACTTTCAAATCTTTCATTCACTTCCCTTTTTTATCCACATAATTTTAAGCGCAAAAAATAATGAATAACACATCTTTACATTAAAAGTAAATATGACATTATAAAATTTATCACATATTTTAAAATAACTCATATAATAATTTGGCAATCATTCCAGTTGGAAAAAAATGTGTAAGAACTTACTAAACCTTACGAATGCCGGCAAACACCGGCCAACATTAGCACAGTGTGGTCATCAAGGTATATCGGATATAGTGCCAAACCCATTTTTATTGATAATTCATTAACAAGTAATAAGGAAATTAGTATCAGGCTATCATATTAGTAGCCAAAAAAAAAGCATTTGCTCTACTTTAAGCAGCGTTATTATAAAATGAAATCAAGTACCAGGTTGTGATTGACACTACAAACAAATTAAGCCGTATCATGAATTTTCGATAGCTTAACAAGTTTTTCAAGGATAATAAGGACAATGAAATACGTACTTGCATTTTCTTGTTCATGACTATTGTCGCGGTTCACGTTAAAACCCGAATTAGTTTAACGATACACGTATCGTTTTTTAATATTCAGAAGGAACAACAAACAATCAACAGACATTTCAAATTCAGCTGCAACCGACACCGTTTACGTGATCTACTAAGGGCATAGACGCATCAATGTATGAAGTGACTTCATTCAAATAATTGAACTATAAAAACTAAAAACATGAAGCTAATTTCTCATGAACAATAGACGCGCAATGCAGCTGGTTGAAGAGCAAATGCTATTGGATGTACGGCAACTGGACCTTTTTTTTAGAACCAATGAACTCGTCTGTTTTCATTAGTCTTTCTGTTTTGATCTACAGTACCGACTGAATGATTTACGATAGAAATAACAGCTGTGATTTGTAGCACGTGTACTTTTATGGTATGAATTTAGAGTGAATGGAATCATAATAGTGTCATTTTATAACAGAATATCGATCATTTGATCATGGATGCACACGATCTTTTCAAGAAATTGTCTGTTGGGACAAAATTTGATATGAAACGCTTTCGTACAGATGCTCAAAGATTCCAGGTAAGTTTCCACGTGTGAATTAACCTTATTTTGTAATTCGGAGTACTCCGATTTTATGGAAATCATTTAGGCAGCATATAGAATTGCTTATATGTTATTTTTCCTAAATGCTTGAAGTTTGCGAAGAGGCCAAACGAGAGACAGACGGTGAAAGTTAAAATCGAGAAAGAAGATGATGGCTATTCGAAACCTACCAAAAGACTGAAACTGGAGGATGCAAATAAAAAAAATATAGAAATAGGGGAAACAGAGGAAACGATAAATGCCTTAACTCTTATCGATGGCATAACAGTTCCACAGGATGGGAGTAAAATCAAAATCAAGAAGCAAAAGAAAGCCATGACAGAGCAGAAGATAATGCAACTAGAACAAGAAAAGGTTAAAATTTTATAAGTAACGACTATCTATTACGATACATATTTTGAGAGAACAATTTATTCATAAAAACTGTGCTACTTTCAGATAAACCAAACTAGAAATCAAAATCGTATATCTGTAGTGGGAAGGCATGCTCCACCACCTATAGAATCTTTTTCACAATTGTCAATAGTACACAATGTTGCACAGGATTTGATAAAAAATCTAAAAACTTGTGGTTATGAGCAACCTACTCCAATTCAAATGCAAGCTATTCCTATTATGTTACAGGTATTTTAAGTAAGATTAATATAATTCACAGTACTATGTGTTGCTTATTGCTCTAAACTATTTTGCATTTTAACCAAACAGAACAGACAGCTACTTGCCTGTGCACCAACAGGTTCAGGAAAAACAGCAGCATTCCTTTTACCAATAATTCACCATTTAGGTGGTCCACAAAAGAAAGGATTCCGTGCAGTAGTTGTATGCCCAACCAGAGAATTGGCAAAGCAAACTTACAGAGAATGTCTTAGACTAAGCGAAGGTCGTGATTTCAGAATACATATTATCAGTAAAATTAATCAAGCTTTAACTAAATACGGACCAAATAGCTCTCAAAAATATGGTAAGTGTCTTGAATAGATTTGTCTGCTACCAGTATTCAATTTGCATTATATAATTTTCATTTTCTTAGACATTCTGATCACAACACCTAACAGATTAGTGTTCCTTTTAAATCAAGAACCTCCAGCAATTTCGTTAAACAAGTAAGGTATCATTAACGGCTTAATGATTGTTATTTCACACAATAATCAATTGTAATTAAATAATTTAAATTGTCAGCGTGGAATGGCTGATAGTGGACGAAGCAGACAAATTATTTGAAGATGGTGTAAGAGGTTTCCGTGATCAATTAGATCAAATCTCAGTGGCATGTACAAATAGTAACTTGCGTAGAGCAATGTTCAGTGCCACGAATACACCAGCAGTAACAAAATGGTGTCGGCACAATCTAAAAGGCCTTATAAACGTTACAGTTGGTCAGAGGTAAGCAATCATTAACTATTATTTATTCTAAGGATATTAATACTACTGCACCATTTTAGAAATGCCGCAACTGAATTGGTCGAGCAGGAATTATTATTTGTAGGAAGCGAAAGAGGCAAACTGGTTGCGTTCAGAAATATAATTCAGAAAGTACGTAACTAAAAACATAATCACATTTAAATTATCCTGGTACCTATTATTTAATATGCGTGTAAAAATATATATTTATTTATATAGGGTATGTCTCCGCCAGTATTAGTATTTGTCCAGAGCAAAGAGAGAGCTCAGGAACTTTTTAACGAGCTTATTTATGATGGAATCAATGTGGATGTAATTCATGCAGATAGAACTCAAACACAAGTAATTACTTTGTAATTAATACCAAATTTTTTAAGATACTCTATGAATGTACTTACCTGAAACTTATTATTATCAGAGAGATAACGTTGTGAGGTGTTTCCGAGAAGGAAAGATTTGGGTATTGATATGTACCGAACTCATGGGTCGTGGTATTGACTTCAAGGGAGTTAATCTCGTCATCAATTATGATTTTCCACCATCGGCCATTTCCTATATTCACAGAATAGGTAATTAAAGATTTCTAATCCTATTATTTGAGTATCATTAATTCGTTTCTGTATGAAAAATGGCCAGTTTTGAAGCAACATGTATATTTAAATCATTTTTGTAGGACGTACTGGTCGTGCTGGACATAAAGGAAAAGCACTAACATTCTTTACACGAGAGGATACTGCGAACTTGAGAAGGTATTTAAAATTATCTTAAAAATATCTTTTCTAAATTGTTCAAATAATTAATATATCATTCGTGATAGCATTGCCGCTATAATGCGCGAGTCCGGTTGTGAATTACCAGAATATATGCTTGCTATGAAAAAGCATAGCAAGAAGGAAAAACGAAAAATGGAACGTGAAGCTCCTAAGCGAGATTCCATATCTACCATTCCTACGTATGAAAAACAACGTCGTGAAAAGCAAAAGTGAGTAATTTTACTCTCTACTCAATTAACTGTCTCTCTACTGCATGCTCGGTATAAGAATGTACATTCATTAATCATTTCCCACAATATTATTGACTTGTAATTTTGTTTCTTAGGAAAAGACGAGAGGGAAATAATCGAGCCAAGGAAAGTCAGACAGTAGAATCAAATGGTGACGCAATTAATGAAAATACCGGAAATAAAAGTGAGAGTTTGACTAATATTAGAAAAAAGAAAGCATCGAGAATCGGACAACAAATTAAGAAAGCGGGTAAACGGGTAGGTGGATCGTTTAGTAAGACCTTAAAAACCAATAAAAAATCTATATCGACTAAGAAAGTCAAACAGTTAAAAACTACAATTAAGAGCACCAAAAAGAGGACAAATATTAAAGATGAAAATAAGTAGTTGTACACAATATAAGGATTTCTCACGGACATATATTTTAGACATACTACCTGTAGTATAAAAATAAGTTCAAATAAATCGTTAAAAAAAAAAAAGAAATTGTAAACGTTCTGCTTTCATACTCCTTTTTCCCATCGTTCAAGAAAGAAAAATCAGCGTAAAGAAAATAAGGATGTCCCAAATCACAATTTTAGAGAGGCATATTGGAAAATATAAATGGTTATTAAATTTGTATATACATACATTGCATTGGACTTTATACATGATAAGAGATTATGTTAGGTGCCTTATTTTTTAAATATTTTTTTTCTTAGTTTCCCTCCTTTTCAATTTCCTTCAACTTGTACAGTCTGACTGCGCCGAGTCAACCATTACAGACTAGAGCATTGTTCCAAGCATATTATCCAAGATGCTTAAACAATAAAGGATCATTTTTAATGACCATACCTTGTATGTAATATTATATCATATGCGGCAAGTTTGGCCATTTTATCAATTGAGCATATTCCGCGGATGTTATTCGTGATTTAACGGTGGATTAATAAAATTATACCTGTCATGGATTTTAAACACAAAAAATTGATTCACATAATGATTTCATTTCGGCAAGATACTCTTAACCATCCACACAACATGTGAGTCCCTAACAGCTACATTGCACGTTGTCATAATTGCACTCAACATTTCAAACGATCAAGTTATTTTTTTGCAACTTGACAGCAAATACAATTTTCCATGCGGCTTGTAAAAGATCATTAGCAACAAATTGTCTTGCCTATCAATACGATTAAACGGAAATAAAAATATTTATATGTATACCATGTGTTACATGTTACAACGTTATTCCTTAACATTCATTATAAAATATATTTCGGCACTTGGGCTTATATTACCTTAATTCTTTAACACCGTTGCCTCGTCACTCGACGAGCCGCAAGGCATACTTTATGCAATGTAGAAAAGATTCTTGCTAATACAAAAAATAAGAAAGGTAAGATAGAATTACCCTCAGTCATTTTTATACCTATAGTATAATAAAGATCTCTTGCGCAGCTGTAAAAATGTATCCAATTGACACAGCACCATGCGGGAAGTTGGATAAAACTTTATCCCATTTCTAAATATTGATACAATCGTGATCTGTTTCAATTTCAAGATAAAAAGGGCTCTTCGCGTTGCTGTCCTGTTACGAAAAATTTATCACAAATATCAATAAAATAATGAGTTTACCATTACTCATAGAGTTATGTCTCGCATAACCAGTCACAAGGTAATTTTGGCATTTTGTTCGCTGGCCATGGAAGGTATCCTGCAGTCTTAAAGACCCAGTAATCATATGAGACCTTGGCGACAAGGCTAATTAGTAATATTACTTCTGTCGCTATTATATAATATATATAATCCGTCCAATCGCCCGGGTAGACGCACATTTTCGACGGCTCCAGATCGACGACCTTTTCTTTGACATTCTCGCACAAAACCTCGTCCGAATCCAGAATGCGCGTTTGTAACCATACCTAAGGACAAGTACACAGAAGCAGATGATTACGAAAATGTCTACTGAACTTTAATCGAAATTGAAATATTCATATAAATACATTCATTTCTTGGAATCTGTCAAATTCGATATAAATTACGAAATAATATTTTATAATATCCTAAAGAATCTTAGGCTCACCTTTAAATATTTGGCCGTGTTGCAATCGCAGTGTAATTGATTACCACCGAGTTTCACGAGTCTTGAACTCCCGAAATTCTTATCACGAGCATTAGGACTTAAGATGTACGTTGGAAGCTGTAATACACAAAAGTGTTATGAGAAGCAGACAAAACAAAAGTAATATTATTTTTAAGTGAAACAAGTGACATATACCTACCGACTTAATTTTATTATAACGCAAGCTAAGAAGAGCATAGTTGTCCAAAAATTTGGAACCCTCCAGTTTATTGATGGATGAGATATTATTATAATCCGCATAAAATTCACGGATATCCTGATAACAAGGATTCGTACTCAGGTCGTCAAGCACCGTAATCTGTAAGTTAAGAATGCGTTATTTTTCCAATACTTGTTTCTCGCCTAGGGACACGAAGTGACTCTAGTTGACTATAATTAAATCGATAGATACATTATTATAAGAGACGTTGAGTGCTATTGTATTACGAGGCAACTTCTCCGGCAACTCCGTCAGTTGAATTCCACTGCAATCCACATTCACAGCTAGAGTTGGCTGCTTCCCTTTCACTATGTCTAATCTCCTGAAGTTGCACTGGCACTGCCATGCTTCGCCCTTCGGGCATTCCGTTTGTAGCTGACAATTACATTGAAGACAATTTATTACAAACAATGTCAAAAGGGTAACTTGCGCAATGCCATCAGTTAACGAATATAAAAGATATTTAATTATATCGATCAAGTGTACTAGTAGGCAAGAAAAACTTGAAATATATTTTTCAATCAAAAACTTACCAAGCTTAGATAGCGCACTTGTTTCAGAGGAACTTGTTCAGTGGCATTGAACCAGTGCCAAGTTTTACTGGCAGAACATACAGTTTCGTTTTCTCTGTTGAAGTTGATCTGTTTCTCGCCCGTCTTATTGATATATTGATAAATGTCGTGACACCATAATGTATTGGTACCTAAAATTGTATCGAAAGTAAGCACAAAAACATTCCCACGATTCGTCGTACTGTCCAACCAATCTGGCAGAGTCCAGAGGACTTTCTTACCTGAAATATCCAGCCAGAATTCTCGACCGTTCATGGTATTAAGGGCAGGTAAATGCGTGAGATTATTATAAGACAGATCTAAAGTGGTAAGATGTGCGAGTCTAGTGAATGAATTGTTCTCGACTTCAACCAAAGCGTTATTTGAGAGATTGAGACAGAGCGTAGGAGTCATCATGAGAAATTGTCCCTTAACGTGATTGATCTTCCCATCCGTAATAGCGAGAGACTTCAGTCTCCTCCATCTAACTTCGCTAGCATTGAACGTATCAAGCGTGGCATTTCTGATATGAACGTACGTAACGTTGGCTGGAAAATCTGTAAATTATAAATACGGATTACATTGGACGTCAAGAAAACTATGTAAATTTTATATTCAATTTCATCAATCTTTAATTACTTGCGCATGACAATCCGCTCTCAAAAGTTTGACTGTCTAAATTACAGCACAGAACAGCCTGAGCCTCAGGACTATCGTGAGACAAAATTATCCTCTTGCATGGACATTCACCGGGATCCTGTGGTGGACATTCCGACGATAACTGGTAGAAACACTGTTCAGGTAATGCACCGGAAATCCCATTTCCATTTGTGGCTGATGCTTGATCCTCTTCCGTTCGTGCACTGGCAACCCCGGCGTAGAGGCACATCATAACGGCAAGCCACTGCATCTGTAATTATAATCAGATATTAGGAAGGACTGATTACATCTGGATAAACATTTGGAGAATGGTAATGGCGTACTACATGACTATATGCGAACGCTTGCGAAAATTAGTACACGAAATGTGTACTAATAATGAAGAGTCGGTTTTTAATTTCTAGAAAAAGATTTTTGGAAAAAATTTTCTTTAGTGTTTCCTACATCTGCTTAACTATTTAAAATCGACATAAGAGATATATAAATTATACATCTCCTTAGCTCTCCTAACTCTGATCAGTGGAATGACGCGAGGAGACTTAATTGCCAGTGTAATTTTCCTAATGCCACAAAATGAGCTGGTATTCCCATTGTTACCGTAATACAATACGAACCGTAGTCAAGGACTAACCTATTTTTACTATTGGTGTATTTAGTACCACGACATTCGTAATTCCTATGCCAACCGGTACCAAAATCATTTACGTGAGCTTGTTTGAGAATTGTGAAAATTGTTCTTCAATATTTAATGCTTTTGTACCACTGACAGAGGTTCGATTATGAAATCAGAATTTTTTAACTTTTGTCCAGAATTTGATTTTTATTTCAAGATTTTACGTATTTCTTCAGAATTTAAATTACACGTTTTCCGGTAACGCTGTCGTATTACGCCATGGGAAAGTCCGCGAAATACGTGGAACCTGATTTCATGCTTCGTTCGAGGTACAGAAATGATTTATTTGCTATTCTATTTATATTCGCTATAAGGCTCTGTGTTTTTACATGATCCAGTTCCGTTAAGCGGATCGTTTAAATTAAACCTGTAATTTTGCACACGAAAGGCCGTAATGATTAACGATTACGATAACGTCTTGTATAATAAAGACTCAAAGAAAAAGAACACGGTTAGGCGTACACGTGGCAAACGTATATTTATAGTAGTCATCGAGTATAGCGAGATTTAAATCCCACTAATCCTAATGATCCGATCCAATTAACCTGACGATCCAGTGAATTAAGTATCGATTGGCTTTTATTTGCGGCTTATCACTGGCGCAGAAGGTATTTAGTTGCACAAAGTAATACCAAACGAATATTTTTCACGTAACAATAGGAAGGTTCTAACAGAGTTTCAAAAATGCGACGAATAAGAAATGAATAATGTAAAGTTATCGAAAATTCAAATTTTTGCAAAATACGATTTCCGCGAGCGAATGTTTCACATCGCTTTTACAGTAGACAAACAATTACCACCCATGTCAAATCTTAATCCCGCAAAAATAAAATGCTGTTTGACCAGTAAGAAAAAAAATTTAACGATGAGAATTTTCGATTCATCTCTTAACACAGAGCAGCACTTGAAACGCAGAAACGCATAGCTGATAACTCTTATCTCCGAGTAACGGCATCAGTGCGTTCTTCTAATCTGCACCGTTAGGTCATGTTAGACCCGGATATTCTATCTCTCTCTCTCCCGCACTCCTATTCCCTCTACCGTACAGCCATTATTATAAAGTATAAATTTCAATCCCCTCAACGGCTCCTTGCGAACGCTGCACTCGACTCATCTCTTCAGATAACTAATGTAAAAATCCTGTAACTCCTCTCTGCCGCCCTGATAAGAAATTAGACTCTCGTTGGACTCCATCGAAATCTAATAGCATATACCTGTTATGGGGACATGGCACTTAAAAATATCCTCTGAAAATCTTACTCTTTAAGTGAAGTCAAATGGACCGGTAACTCAGTGGGATGTTTGTCAGAGTAACTCAGTGTGAAAAAAGTAAACAACTCAGTGACATTTTCACTTTTGGCAAAATTCCTCAACTATTTCTGTCCCGGATAATTTAAAGATAGGCCAGATACTTTTGCCGAAATATAATACATAGAATCGGTTCCCAGGTCGCTGGACCCGTACCAGAAAAGAAAGGCGTTCATCCATCAATCTATGTATATATGTTGTTGAAGAAGAGGAAAAGTAATCCGATTCCTTATTATTGAACTATTGATCAAGGTTCACCAAGAAGAATAGGAATAAATCTGTATCCAAAGTGTCTGTTAAATTTAAAGTTTACACGTTATGATGATTCATCGGAAGCTGAAATGTATGGCGAATATGTTTTATCCCGGCTTGATCGTATATAAAGTATGGAGTCAGGCCTTTCATGGAAATTCACTGTAATCAGACAAAATTCAATGACCACTAGTCATTAATAAACGCAGAGAGAAATCACGTCGAGGATTCGTAGAGCTTGTATACGGAAAATTCGTACCCGCATATTCTTGTTTTGTTAACGTCCACGAGTACCCCACGTGTATACGTTCGATGTACTTATTTCTGGGATAATAAATTATTACGCGAATAAACGAGCAAACCATTGCAAGAGATGCTTCCGCTACGAGAATATCCAAGCCCCCGGCAGTCCTGTGTCTCTGGCATCGATAAATTGCAAGGAGCGCTAAAGAAATTCAAAAAGATCTAAAAACATGTTCCTATTAAAATATTTTTATGAATTTTATGGAAAAAAAAGAAAAAAAAACTATATCAACATTCCCTCTCGGCTTTTTGTATAGCACAAATATAAATAATCAGTCTTAAGGCAATTCTCAAGAAATTTTCGTGTACGACCATATGGAAACTTTCCATCTGCGCGTACGAGCAATTAGCCAAGGAGCTTTTTGCTTTGATATTTATTAATCGTATTAACTTCACAGAGGTACACACAGAAAGGTATCTGGTATACCTAGTGGTATTTTTATGGTAACGAGACTGTCATGAATATTAACAAATGCCATGGATTTTCATGGAGATCATATTTTTCGTGGGAGTCAACAATCTTAATTAACTAGAACTTGATTAATTATGCCGGTTGCGTACTAAAGTCAAATTTTAAAAAATTTTATCGTATATAGGAACAATGGTTAAAAAAAGGACATATTGGCTCGATATAGCAATTGGCTTGTAACAAAATTTTATAACCATAGGCCTGTGTGAACTCAGTGACTCGTGCCTGTACAGATATATAAGCATGATTATCCATATCAAATTGCCTGTATGTTTTTATTAAGAGAACCGCAATAACCTTGGATTATCCAACTGTTCATTCTACGTTGGCTTATCATGCGAATAAACGCTGCTCTACTTGAACTGATTTATGGGAATCGTTCCAATTGATCTCTGAACAATTTTATAATTTCGTATTACTAACATGAAAAATTATTATTTCATTAATTCGCACAACAGCTGTGCGATATGTGGCGAAATAGTTATTTGCAATGTACGCATATTAACCACGTATCGTTTGGTAAATCTTGCTGTTAAATATTGTCCAATATATTCAAATGTTGACCAAAAGCCCAGTGACGATAAAAACAAACAAGATATTCGGCATAAATTACAGACAATAAAAGCCTACACGGAGTACACAGTATATCAAAATTAATAATAAACGTACTATAAAATATTAAACATACAGATATTCAAAAATTTCTTAAAATTTAACACCTCCGATCCACCTTGTCACTGAGACATCAGAAACAATAATATTCCCTAACACACTTGCATTCCCATAAATCGAAAGAAAAATCCACGCTGACAGTAGCAAAAATACTCGTTGTTCAAAAGTGGCATAAGACTCATAGTGGAAACAAGATAACTTAACAATCAGTTGAAATAATAATTTATATTTAAGCAAGGCCAACAGTTGTGATAACGAACCACAAATCTTGCCCAAGCAGAATATTTTCGTGATAATGAGAAAGCCTATGTACGTACGTACTAATGTGTATTAATAGCAACACAATTTTTGTTTCCACTTTAAATTTACGGTACATAAACACTGTTATAATTGTCGAGCCTGTATAATTGGACCAACGCGTAGTTATTATTGATTACAAAAAAAAAAACATTATTTACTGAACGTAACACGAATGCTTTACAGTCGAGTAAAATAGCACGGGTCCGTACGTGCGTGACCATTTGTAAAAACTATTCTAAATTCGCTCACTGGCCGTGCCTCCAAGAGCAGCAATCTATTTCTGAAATGTTTACCGACCAAACATATTATTGAGAATTACTGAGGATTGGAGTGCTCGTAAAATAATATCATTCCACGTATACCAATACGCAGAACACTTAGAAATTAACTGTGCATCGTTCATGCCGCAATGTGTAATTGCTGGAAGCATGCACAATGCGTAATACTTACAGCAAGACCATCGGTTTATCAAGTACGCATACGTAATCCTTACAGCAGAAGAATTACTTAACGCGAACAATTGCCGTTTAATGGATATTACCTCATATGCGTCTTGAACGCGCAGAAAATATTTTGTGTCGAGTATTAAAAGAGCTATAAAATATACAAAGCAATACAAGCTGTCATATGAATACATATGGATATACTGTACGAGAAGAATCAAGTGAAGGCTGATAATAAAACGTCGATCGTGCGAACGAGACAACAGACAAACATTGTTCGACTGCTAAAAAAATTAAGCAATTAAAATAAACTTAAAAATAAACCTGTTCGAACTTATCCGACAAGATGCAAAGACGCCTGCATACCTTGTGTTAGCAGCAATGTACATGTGCTAAGAATAATAAGTGTCGACAATGACGTGCAACAGGAATTAATTGCAATTTGAATTTACAAAAATTCAAATATAAGCGTGACAGGTTTCATTCGTTTGAAAAATATATTCTATCGTTGTTACGCAATAATTAAAAATACCTTCGTTCTCGTTAACTCGCGTACGGTATAAAGTAAACTTTTGTCGCGTTGTGTCCGTGAAATACCCCAGGACTTAAAAGCCTCGGACGATCGAAGAACCTTCAAACTTCTTTGTACTACGTTACTCGATATTGTAACGGGAGCCGCGCCAAGGTATATCAAAGTATCGGTGCATGCATCGAATTACGTATGTACATTGATTATTACTATAATTATATATCAGTATAGGAATGCCTGTTAAGATCAAAGCTACCAATGAGACCAATGAGAAATATTTCTCAAGTAAAATTTAACATCGAGCGTCGATATAATGTGTTTACAAAAATTTCGCACTCTCGGCTGAATCGCTCTGTATATGAATTTCCATGAGGAAAAATAGTTGTGAGTTTCTTGTGCAAGAACGAAGTACCGTGAAATGTTATAACGATTGGATGATTGATCGGCACGACAGTCTATCCGATATTCAACAGAAAAGGCAAGCATGTATGCATATGCATTTCGCATATTTTTCATAGTGCACGCAACACCATGATGACAAGGAATATGCTTTAACGTTCGTGGGAGCACGTAGCTTGGTACACGATGGTGATAACAGCCGTAGCAGTTAACGTTTATAGAAGGTAATATGGTATTATTGCACACTACCACCACTGCCACTACTGATATTACTACGAGAAGACCAATATGACCACCACTTGAAAAATATAATCACTGAGCTATATCGTTGATAGGTATTACCACGTATATTGTAACAATAGTAATAATACATACAATATATTATATCGTGATGATATGCCAGGATAAAAATACTTTTAAACGCCTACGCGTACGTATATTAATATTTTTGTACTCTCATAGCATGAATAATTTTGCAAAAAAAAACTGAAAACGTTGACACAATATCAAACGCTATGTACATTCACATTTTACGGAATTCGCTGAAACTAGAGAAGCTACCGAACATTTATGATAACGCTATAGATTAAGTTACTACGTCGTTCCTTACATTCATTTGACAAAACGGTACGTATATACGTATAGAATTTATATATGTACATGTATGAGAGTGTAATTTAGATATATATTCAATGTAGAACAATTGTATTATTATATAGTCTACAGATCATCAATTATTTTAACTCACGTGGAAACGTCTTCATACTACGTGATCCTAGTTTGCCGGTATTGCGTTTTTGTTGAAAATTAATTAAGGATCATCAAGGAGGTAACTCAGGCTCAAGTGCGACTTAAGCACAAGATGTCTGCTGTTCAATAAGCCTAGAAGATGTACGACGTTGAATAAATTACGCATTCTAAGTGAAGATGAATATTTAGGGAGTCACGAGGAATCTTCCTCTTTACATCAGTTATTTATTCGACATCTTTTCATCTGTTTGATATCGCGCGTCGCATTAACTTCCCAGCAAAAGTTGAATGTTTTTCTAGTATAGTTGACAGTCCCGTTATAGGTTAGAATCCGCCCGAGTACTCGAGCATTCGTCCGATTTCCTTAGCAACCCAATTCTAGGTAACAAAGGGTCGAGAACAAAGGATGTCCTTGTTGTATACGACGAAATGAATAGTGAATTCCAAACAAATGTAGAGACTGCCGTTTATCTATATTGAAACACTACGATATGTCAACTGATTTTCTACAAGTATAAATAACATCTAGTGTACCAACGTATGCATAGTTGTGAAAAGGCCTAAGAAAGGTGCCACGTTCATTTGAAATTGTAGATGTCTACAGTTGGCACAGTTTTGATTCGTAAATTTAATTACTAGAATTCTACAAGATTCTTCAAAAGGCAGTAGGTCGTGCATCGAGAAAAAAGCATTTTATTCCTAGTCGATCGGATTCGTGTAGATACTAATTCGGTTGATAAATGACTCTGGTGGTGATTTAAATGGCGTGCAACAGTGAGCAAAGTAAAATCGTAATAATCGTGGTTTGTATCAAAGCCCAAATAGTAAAAGTGCAATTTATATATTAAGTCGACGATTTGCGGTTGCATGCACGACAGTCAATTATTCCATTACAAGCAGGAAACTTTTTCATTCGTTCGAGTTATCTCTCTAATGATGCTATACCGGGTGGCTGAAACGTTCCGACGTTCCCTCGTAATACACCACCAATTACGATGATTGCACGGTAAAATAAGTTATTTATTGTTCAGTCACTCGCATGCACATTGACGAGTGTGATATTTTCTATGTACTTTTTCAATAAATCGCTACACTCACTTCGTTACACATTCTGTGCAGTGCATAGTCTATGCCACGACGAGTCACTGACTCTCAATCACCTTCTACATTTTTTTTCGAATCACGTACTTGTATTTATGTATATAAATATATCTGTATTTCAATTTCCTATCTCGTTTCTCTTAATTTTCTATTTGATATTTACCAGCGAAGAACAAAGTAATTGGTTTGAACGTTAATTATATTCGACTCCAGCGCTGTATTATTTTCTTTTAATGACTCACGTAGTTGTCGATACTTTGGATTCTTATTTAAATAATATGCGTTATTTTACATATTATATGTATGACATAAGCTTTACTCTCCCACACTGTGCTAATTATTACCGATAGTCTCGGATTCTGTTGTTTTGTACAGGATTAGCAAAGCATTCCGTTAGTGATTGTTCCTTTGCTGATTCCATCTTGGCATCTAACAAAGTTCAAACAAGAAAAACGTTAATGAGTGACATTATTGTCCATTGTGACTAAGGGAAGTTAGTTCCCTATACATTTCTTTCACGTATGCACATTATATATATATAATGCTTTACCCCAAAAAGTAGTCATAAAAAACATAGTAAATATATGAACAAAATTATATAGTCTATTCTATGCAATAGCTCTAGGTCTTAAAATGGACATCCGTTTACAAGCTCAAATAACTGTGGGACATATGATTCCGCTTTTCGGTAGAGGCCCAGAAATCGGGGTCAGGACCCCAAAGGCTCCCCTGCGGGTTCTATTCAATTAAGCGGAGTTGGTCGGTATTACGACATACAGGTCTGCACTTGCTTGACGAAAGTATTCCAACAATTTTTTGTATGATTTAAAATAATTCTTTATTCATGGTACACATCATTTCTACAATAGCTTAAAAATGAATACGTATTTTCGTAAACTTTTCTTAATTGTGATCAATGACTGTAGCTTTGTATTGGATATGAAAACTTCTTGCTTTTACTTCGGAATATTTTTAACCCGCCTCTTACGTAAGTACTTGTAATGATCAAACATTGACGAACAACAAAAGATAAAAAAATTACTCGTCAACGGAATTCTAGCGCTGATAATATAGCGCAGAGATCAACAAACTCAAGTATCCCGTACTATTATTAAAGGGAATATAAACAAAATTGAAAAGTCACGTAGACACAGGGTTCATACTCATGAAAATTATTTCCTAAATATTACTACGTCAGTGACCAGCCGATATCGCAGCACCGGGTCGCGTGTAAAAAATAACGATAAGCACAGAGGTCTTGTGCCACATGTATTACATATACACTGCCAGGACTATTTAGTATCGGCCATAGCAACATCGCAAGAATGCGTATTTTCTCATGGATTTCAAAGGGAACAAAAATATCTCCTTTCACCATCCTCATCTTGAATAATCATCAGGATTTAATTCGTAATACCATCCCTAGGTTAGAATATTCGTCATAACCGATGTAGGAATATAAAAATAATAAAAAAAAGTAAACGAGTACTCCCGGAAAGGCTTTTGGTCTACGAAATATTTATTTTGACTCATCGCTACAGTTATAATTCCATTGAATTTTCCTAATGCATTTATTGTATTTGCAACTGCATACGTCTCCCTCGTCTTTTATACCCAATGTGCATGACCGCTAAACTCGTCACGTTTGATAGAACCAGGAGAGACCTCTCTCGGCTTGATTCTATTTATACGAGAGACTCGAGCTTACCGAAGTGGCAGGAATGTTGTTTTTGATGCGCGTCCCCACGCTTGTTCGATCGTCGATCAGCCGTCACTTACGCGATTCCATCTCGCTGCTTGATTACCGCCGCCATATTCACACGAGCCGTCAGAATTTTAATACAATAATTATACGGAATATAAAATGTTACAGGTAGAATATAAATGTGAATAAAAAATATTTTTTGTTTTTCTCTATATCATTGGTCATTCCTCATTTCACCATTACACCTGCTGACCATCAATGAGGAACATCCTGTAGTATCACTAGGGAATTCTATCCTTCTTTCTCGATACGAAGAAGAATCTTTGGAATTCCACAGTCACTTCCCGCAAAACCGATCGATCTTCGTTTCTTGAGCTTGCTGCGTGCACCTGAATCGCTTACGCAATACGTTTGTGTTAAACCGCGTATTTACATTTTGTTTCATTTTTTATTTTATTTCCCATGCATTGCGCACCTATACGAATCTCTTGGAGATACCTTATAATCGCAATGCATATACTATATTAAGTTTTTATTGTCACTCTTGAAAACGGGTTTTAATATAATGGCGGCGGTGAGTTATATGGTGTTTAATCTTATATTTAAAAAGAAAATTGATTAATTTTAGATTTACAAAGCGTCTATGGTTCAGTCGTCTTAGTGCCCTCTTGATATGCTTATTAAATACAACTTTGTTACTTGTATGAAATTACGGAAATTCATACAGTCGTTCTTGTCAACTTCTTTGCCAATTCCACGCACCTATATATGTATGCATATGCATATGTGCTACGTAGTTGCATGCACTTTCTTTATTCTTATGAGTGCAGGCGACAAACGCAACTATATGTGGCTTTGTGAGTCACACAGATTCCCACGGCTAAAAGGCAATTATTATTTTGGGAACGTCAAGGAAGTTATCCCTAGTGCGAAGAAGTGGATCACGCGAATAGATCAATTGTTTCTTGACGTTATGAATAATGAAGGAGAAATAAAATAATGGAAATATAGAGAGGAATTTTTACCTGGAAGACTAAGAGCGATTTTGACGTGAAAATCATATATGCTCTTCAATATCCGTGCTTCGGTGTTTACGATTCTTGACTAGGGTAAATATACAAGTATCGGAAAACAGATTAAAGATATGAACAGGCATATGCATATGGGTAGGATTAAATTAGATAAAGTTGATCATTATAAAAATGTGTGGTTAAAATTAAAAATATGTGAGGATATTGTCATTGTGTCAGTAAGGCGATTCATGCGAAGCGTAACGTGAAAATCAACGTTTTGTTATTAAAACATGGAACTCTTCATAATTAATCGGAATTTCAATTACATACTGACTTTTCATCAGCGAAGTATATCGCATGTGATTCACGCTCGAAATAGATTTGAATTGCAATTAATGTCAGTGTATATTGGAAAGACAATGGAGTTGAAAATTCAATCACGCGTTAAAAATGTCATTTTCAAATATGATAAATATTGTCAAAATTTCTTTTTTATTTTAACGCCACTTAGACTTTTTCTAGTATTATTATTTTTTGAATCGACCCCGACGCAGAGTTTTTTAAGAATGAACAATATCTTATAGAAATTACTGAGATTCAAGGTCAACTTCATATTTACAAATTGGTTACAAATGACGGTCACCAAGGACTTCTAGTTCTTTATGTGTAATAGGCGTTCCTAATAATAGCGAATCATTTCGACTGCGCCATAAACTTGCCGAACTGTCATCGACTAGGTAGTCGCATTATTGCAAGGAGATCAAAAGCTGAAATGAGTCGAATGAAAAGTCATTCAATCAAATCAACGAGTGTAGAGGAGATGGTACCAAAATGGTGTCTGATGATATTTTAAGAAAATTTCAATAATCTTAAAACTAATTGACATACCTTCGTAGCACTGTACATTAAACGTGACAAGTAGCATCTGTGTCATCCATTGCGTACACGGCGAGTTTCAAAGACCCAAAGTAAACAAATTCTTCTATGGTCCATAAAGAAAGAGTGATCCACAAACTCAAAGGTCACCTTCCTCAAAGAGATAGCATCATCAACAGTAGGAGGAAATGCACCGAGAAACCGCGGGCTATCCGAGGCCCGGAAGAAGGCTCATTCGCGCGTAAAGCGAATTAAGAAAGGGAATAACGTTTTGTCCTGACGAAGTGACACAAACGAGTTAATTCGTTTAACCGTCGACGACACCGCAGGTCACAGGGGTTACCCCAACTAATGAATCAAAATTGGTCAGCTTGGAGGCTGTACCACGCTCGGTTACGTCTCTCATTATACAAGTAGAATCATAAATCAGCGAGTTCTGCTATACGGTGATCATTCTCTTCTCTTTTGCGTACAGTGGCTCAACGACCGGACTTCTTTAACCCGGCTTTGCAACGACGCAAGGGTGTCATTAGAGCTAGTACCAAACCGAACATAGGAATGCGGACGCGAGTTCGTAATGAACTGAGTATTAATCCTACACTTATCGTTAGATGGTTCGCACCGTGGAAATACACTTTACTATAAAGTTTCTATTCTGACGATTGTCCGAGCGTGACTGAGATTCCATTCGGGGAACATACACGGCCGATCAACGTCTATCGCGGTTCTGCCGGCGACTAACGAGCCAAACGACTTTTCGCTTCCCTGTTTCACTTCTCCCTCTCTCATGTTGTTCGGAACACCGGCATAGTACACACAGTCCCTACCACGAAGTCCCCCGGCTCTACCCGAAGCCCACTCTAAGGCAACTGGTACGAAAGCTAGTTACAAACCAGAAATATAGCGGGTGTCTCTTAAGATATATGCCAAGAATCGGCATCCTTTTCTGATCCCCCTCCGTTGATGGCAATTCAGCATACACGCGTTCATTTCGGGTTGCGTCGAGGAAGCGCTGCATGTCTCTTTGTGTACTATGTATTGTAAGAAATAAAGAAATTAAACTTGTGATTACATTCATCGTACATAATAATATATTATTAGTATTATGCTATGGAAATGTCTTATTGTAACAAATAGTACCATAAATTGTTCCAAAAGTAAGCAAACAGTATTTGATGTGCATCCAATCATACAAAAGTTAGATATTCTTCTTTGTTTCTTTATTCTAGTTTAAGTAATATATAATGAATACAAATAATATAAATCTTTTATGCGTTTGACTTTATTTAGAGTATTTTTTTGTTAATAATTTCTTTGAAATATTCGAACTGAGTCAATCCTGCGCATGCGTACTCGGTACTCGAATGGCGGATGACGCTGACCTCAAGTTTGTACATTTGCCAAAAACGTCACATCCCTTGCTTCCATGACGCATGTAGAGCTTGCCTCACTCTCTGTCAATGGTGTAAGAATAGAGTAAATTTCTACAGAAAGAAAACGGATTACTTAATTACACATACGAAACTATAATTCTACGGCTATTAGGATATCATTGAAGTCAATGTGCATTTACAATTGAGTACAATTCATTCCTGACAACGCTGTGTAGTCGACGACATTATTCACGATGTATTCAAGAAACAGACCAAATCAGAGCTACGGCAATGGTAAGTAATTATTTATTTAATATTTTAAGTAAGGATTTTTAACATAATCTCCGAATAGGTGTTGAAATACATGTTTGAGATTCTAAAAATCTTGATTTATGTTGCACAAGTAATTCTGATTACCAACGACTTGGAAAAATCAATAGTACGCCGGGTTTATGAAAAATGGCATCTTTCAGTGAAGCTTGATTTACTTTCGCTGCTCATTATTTGCTCACAACTTAATTGATTGCAACTTTGTATTAAACTTAGAACAGATTCCTATAACTGCAATTATTTTCTACATATAATATTTTATTATGATTTAGAACTGCACTTTGAAATTAATTTTTTGCACAATCCTTATGACTTTACATTAGGCCAAATAAAGAAATTCTTGGCAGGTACAATATTTATTAATTGTCGAGTAAAGATTGAATCTTAATTGAGACTCATTACACAATGTACATTGATACTTGCAATGTATTTAATTGTATAATTTCATTGTATACATTAGATAAAGATTCAATGTAAATATTGAAAAATATATATTTCAGCCTTGAATATTTGTGTTATTAATGCTGAATTACTAATATAACTATATATATATATATATAAAATTTGGTGTTATATGCTTGTTAATTTAAAAAATATAATCTACAGCTCGAGGCCTTATGAACAATCCTGGAAATGGAGGAGCATTTCCACCACCAAGCACAGTAAGTCTTATTTAATCTCTACTATTTATCTACATTAGGAAGAGTTTGATTCAATTTATGAGTTTGCAAGTAGATTCAATGGCAAAGCAAAGAACAAAACCATCATATATGCTTGAGACTCTCAGCATTGGTTGTGTTCAGGAGAAAATGGCACTAAGCAGCAATCGTATATGATTGGTTCATTGATCATAAATCTTGCGAAAATTGTAGATTTGACCAATCAGATGCCTTTATTCCCACAGTGCTATGTCTGCTAAACACTGCCAATTATATAATTCTGCAAAAGATATTAAATTCATTAATAATGCTAATTTATAAACTATTACCACATTGCTTATGCTTTCAATTTGTTTCTGTAATATCATGGTTTGTGAACCAAATGTTTGTTTGAATCTATTTCCAAAATTACTACTCGTGAACAATGCTTCATTATTCGATAATACTAAAACCTCTGTAACGCAGAAGATACAAAATCAATTCATATTTGTATACTCGATTTGATGGAATTGGATATATCCTATTATAAACTGTTAGAGTTTTTTGCTGTTCTTTGAAATGCATATTGATAAGCAGCAGAATACAATCTAACATACCTATGTAGCCGGTGTTGGTTATAATGAAAATGTGGAAGGGGTATCTGTATCTGCATGTACTAATTAGTGGTCCCCATATTTCCCCTTTCCTGCAACGCAGGCCTTAGTAGCTATACAACAATACCGAGGAGGTGCGTTCCGCCAGGGGCAAGCTCGCCAGTTGCCCTCATCGCATAGCCTATCCGAAGCTTAAATTCCCTCGGTAATTCGTACTAAACTCGTGCCTAAGCACATTGGTTGATTACGATTCTGCATTTACAAATATATTATACCGACACCCCTATTTTAAAAAAGGTAATACCACAATGCATCACAATGTACGTGAAAAGAGGCAAGTCTGAATTTGTTGCTTTAAGAGACATAATTTATTATTAACATTATGAAAAATATATTCAGAACTAAACTATATCTTATTCATGTTGTAGGGAAAGATGTTTCTATCCATCTTCAATCATTATTCATGATCACTTCGAGACAGGGTTTCAGAAGTATTTATACAAGTTTTTCACAGTCTTCATAGTAAAAATAATGCAGAATATGTAATTGCCATATCTAGGTACTTAGATGTTTGTATGTTTTTCTGTCGTGTCTTTAAAAACACGCAAACTCAGCTCAGTCATGAGTTAAGAAACGTCGGCCACCGTGATGGGAAGCACGGCTGGTAAGAGCTATGGGGGCAGCGTTAGGTTGCTCACAGTGCATTCGCGACGCTTGGCCCTGGTGGTATAGCACAACCGTAGAGGTTCCTTGTGTAGCGGCGACCCACCCTGTGTTTTCCAGTACAACCAGCAGGGGAATTTCCAGCCGTCACAAATTCCACCAGGAAATCAGCAGGGTAACTTTAAGCCCAGTCTTCAGAATTCTCAACCATTCAAGCCACAACCTCCTCCTCAACCTCAACAGCAACAACAACAACAGGTAATGAGAAACCCAAATCAAAATCAACAACAAGTGAAGATGCCATCACAGCAACAACAGTCACCATCTCTTCAACAACAACAACCACCACCAGCTCAGCAGCAGCAACAACAACCGCAGCAACAGCAGCAACAACAACCGCAGCAACAGCAGCAACAACAACAACAACAACAACAACATTTACTTGTCCAACAACCTCCACAGCCACCGCGGCTTAAACCAATTCTCAAACAAACCAGCAGCATCCCTCCTAATCCTGCACCCGTTGCTCCTGTTAACACATCCCAGCTTACATCACCAGCACCTGCTCCTACACCCGCACCTGCACCAGTTAATAATGGTCAGGAAACACAGAATGACAATACATCAATGGAGACCGTAGACGCGGATACGCAAGATGTGCCTAAGTGGAAACGGAGTAAAACACTTGGATGTAAATATGACTTTTTCCATTATTATTTATTACTTTTAAGAATGAGGTGTGTAGCAAAAGCTTCGTTTTACAAAATGATGACAATTCACTGCGCAAATTTGAAGATTTAGGTAGCTTACTCGTGGAGCTCCAGGAATTCCTGTTGAGCCCGGATGTTCAAAAATCGATGTGAAAGTTAGATACTGATAAGAGATTTTGAACTAGTATAGCAGCCGATCTTTCGAATTCATGTATTCTCATTAATTGATATTTGATGTAGACAAGGTAAATAGACGCCTCAAGCGACTGCGGATGAATCAACGATTAAGGAAGACGTTGCAGCCAAAGAATGCGATAATGGTACTAAATGAAATGAAGACTGGAGTTCAGTTTACATTCCCAGAAACTCAAGCAAATTCTCTCTTTCTCGTACACGCTGAGGTGAGAATTTTTTTTATACCTACTGATTATCATTATCTAGAAAATCAAATTTTTACGTCTGTGCGATTACTTTATGAATATGAATAGTATCTTTAGACGAAAAAAAAAAAAACATATTTTTAGATCGATGGTAAAACGTATGTCGGTCAAGGGTTGTCGAAGCCTCTTGCACGGCAAAATGCCGCGGAAAACGCTTTGAAGTGTTTGTTACTTGAAAAAATGACGGCTGCAGCAATGAAGGCTAGAATCGATGCCGAAACAGATGGACAGGCGAGTCAACCAATGGAAACAACACAAACTCCGTGTAAAGAAGAGAATGCCGACAATATGACCGTTTCCACAGAACCCACTGCGGAGGAATCCGACGAGATTCCTTGGAGTTCACTCGCCAGCTTTGCTCTTTACAAGTTATTCCTTGAATGGCAAAATCAGGGTACCGTTGTACCGGTTCCTAGACCTGGAGTGTCTCCAGGAAAGGTCAAGAAGGAGCATAAGTCTCCCGTTCAAAAAGAACTTCCGTGTAATGCAATTAACATTCATCCTGTAATGTTACTAAATCAAATGAGACCAGGTCTGACGTATGTGGAAATAAATCGTGTTGGGAATCCGCCCAACACCATGTTTACTTTAGCTGTTGATATTGATGGTGTCGAATATACTGGTGCAGGTAAATGCAATAGTTTAAGTTTAAGTGACGTCTCCATCGAAGAACAAACTACCACTTTTATCAGACTATGTATTGTTGGATGCTTCTTATCTGTATTTTCTTTTTCTAGCAAAAAATAAAAAGGATGCTAAGAAGACAGCCGCTAAAGCAGCACTGAGTGCTCTTTACGGTTTGACGTATCCCGAGGAAGATGTAAAAATAGAACCCGGCGCAATGGATCACACAGAAGACATCGCTATATGTTAAGAATTATTAACATCTTTATTAAGAATTTTTAATATCTTCATTGATTTATTCGTATCCTGCGTGAGATATGAATTTATTGAAAGGCCACAGAGAATAGATGCATGCGATATATCATAGTATTGGAAAAATTTTCCATTCTGCTCAGAGCAGGAAACTGATCTTTATATAAATATAAAGTTTTACTTTATTAAAATTAATTTGTAGATACGTGCGAATTTTGATGGTTAAAAATTGAAACTTAACAATTTTCGCCAACAAAAGGAGTTTATACTTAAATGATCTTTTTCATATACACTTTTATTGAAATAATGCATATCATTGAGCATACTTATACAATGAATTTTAGGAATGACAACGACGTTATTTGTCGGTAATAGTCAGCCTTCACTTTATCAATTTCATTAAACATTTTCTTATCATGTCATAATTTCAATTATGCAAGTATTATAATTCAAGTGGTTCATTGTTACCGTTTTATCACTTATTAAAGTGATTACTCTGCAATGTAAGTTTTATCATGTATAGTTTTTCAGAATATTACAATATTCTGGGCTAAATAAATTAGGATCTATCTGTGTGCAACTCTCTATATCTATAATGATTTATGTAACTATCTTTATTTCTATATCTTGTTGTCACATTTACTTCCAACCTGTCAAGCAGTCTTTAAAAATCAAGAATCCCAATCCTTTTACTTATTGGCCAAACAGATTGTACAACTCTCTTTAAAATGACTACCATAGTAACCGTGTAACAAACAAACCTTTGTATATACTGGACGTCATTAGACTGGACAGAATATGCAATTGAAATTAGTCATTGTAGGCCCTCTTGCGGTAAGTCATTATCAAAATTGAGTGATTATAGAGAAATAAACAATATTTTTTTATTCAGGGTGGAAAAACAACGATTTCTAATTTCTTAGCCGATGCAACGGAAATAACTTCAGAACATCGGCCTACCCAAGGTGTTCGAATTCTGGAATTCGATGTTGATGGTATAAGTGTAAGGAATAGGAATGTTAAGGCAGACATTGAATTATGGGATTGCAGTGGAGATCATCAGTAATTAATAAAAATTATATAGTGCTGCAATGTATTTCAAAATATGTTTAATAGCATATTTATTCCTGGTATAGGTTTGAAAATTGCTGGCCAGCAATGAGAAAAGATGTTCATGGTGTTATATTTGTGTACAACAGCAAGTCACGAGACTATGTAAGAGAATTGGAACAATTTTATGACTATTTTGTAAATCAGATTAGACTCGAAGCAAAGAGTTGTGTGGTGTTCTATTTTGATCCTGATCAAAATTCTTCGGATGCTCCAAAGAAATTATGTGGGTTCAATCAATTTTTTATAGTCACAAGATAAGGATCTAGTATAACAATGATATTAATTATGACTTTTTACTTTTAATTAGCTGCTACCTTTGCTAGAGTATCTCAAGTAAGTTGCAACGTCGAAGAAGGTGGGAATAAATTAAAAACAGACTTTCAAGCATTTCTGGGCACACTCATATCCAATATGCAAGAGCATACCGATCAAGAAGAAAATAATATTATGAAAGACAATATACTTTTCGTAAAATAAATCAATCTATTATTCAGTCTAGTTAATGAATATCAATTCAGATGTTTATATCATGACTTATGCATACAGAATGCAAGCCGTCTAAAACTGTGAAACATTCGTATGGAATTTAATCTTTAGAAAAGAAGGAAGTAATATTTGGAAGATGTCTGTAAGATATAACTAAATCCCTACCTGGATGAAATATCAATAAATAAAATTCGTGTGAATAAAGTTATACGTTTTGAAAGAAGTTCGGTTTCCGGTGCATCAGACATCGGCATTCCTGTATAGTTGCTGGAAAGGAAATAGAAAGCCACGTAAGAGGTTTCAAGCTCATTGTCGCATTTAAACACAATCAACAACAGATTAATTGACATTCGATACTGCATTCAGATAAAACAAAAAGAAAGAGAGTCCGCGGAAGTTTACAGCTTTCTTAGAATACAAACTTATTAATGGCGACGTCTTAGTAGCCAATGATAGTTGGTTCACGTCGGAATTATTAATAAGTTTAATGGCGACGTCGTCAAGTGTTTTTATTTCTAATTAAACTTGTTGATAGTTGCCGTTCATCTAATCGGTTTGTAATTATGTGAAGCTATTTCGGAGCACTGCACTATCCTTGATTGGGAAGTTATTGCGAAATCTTGTAGTAATGCAATGGCGCGTCCTAAGCATAGAATTAATGTCGATATATGCGCTGACTGTGGGGCCCTTGGTAAGTGCATCATTTTTATTTATATCCTCGCTCTGGGACTAATTATTCCTCATTTGATTATACGTTTCCGTCAGACATCCTAAGGAATACATAAGATCTCTTGTCACACGTAGGAAGCATAGCTCTTGCTGAAATATCATACAGTTATTGAGGTTGACAGTCGTGTTGTTTTGTATACATGTTTGAATTTCACTATGGAAAACTATAGAGTAACTACATCAATGATACAGAAATTTAAATATTTGTATTTTGAGTTGAGATAATTGACACTGGCAAAATCTTAAATTACCACATATAGTATTTGTGCTTTTTTAAATAATTTTATAATGATATTTATACTACCAATTGAGATACGATGTTAAATAAATATTAATAATGGTGATATAATATCATTGAGTAATATTTTCAGTGAAATCGCAAAATAAAGGTTTTATGTTTATTACATTAAAATGAAAATAGAGTCATATTTGTTTCAGAACCAGGATGGGCTTCTTTGAACAGAGCTGTTTTATTATGCGATGAATGTTGCAGTATACACCGGAGTCTAGGACGTCATATATCACATATAAAGTCTCTTCACAAAGGCATTTGGAGCACATATTTGCTCTCTGTTAGTATTATGTATAAGATAATAATTGCAAATGCTGATTATTAAATTAAGATGTTACGATGAGTCACAAGATATAAGTATGACTTTATCTTTCCTTGTATCATGAAAGACATACCAATTAACATCTTTTAGATGGTGCGTACATTAAATGATAATGGAGCCAACAGTATTTGGGAACATTCCCTCTTAGATCCTAGTAACTCAAAGATAAGTAGAAGAAAACCACAGCCTAAAGATCCTTTACAGTGAGTACTGAGCTCCAATTTTCAATGTATGCAACTTTTTCATTCCTTATTTTATGGGAAATAACAATGTCATATCTTTTTGCAGTCCTGTAAAGGCAGAGTTTATTAAAGCTAAACATCAGCAGTTAGCATTTGTATTACGTCCTAGCAAAGAGGAATTTTGTACTGAGGAGGAACTGAGTAGACAGTTGCATAGCAGTGTACGTACTGGCAATTTGGAAACATCACTTCGATTATTGGCACAAGGAGCCAACCCTAATTATTTTTATAAGGTACTTACACATAATTGAAGTATATTACTGTAATGGGATTTGCTATAGGTAATGCCCAATTTAGTACGCAACGTAATTTTACGTATATAATTGTTCTGAAAATTATAGGAAAAGGGAACAACTCCTCTACATGTCGCAGCTCGAGCAGGTCAAGCTCTTCAGTTAGAACTTCTAATAGCTAATGGTGGAAATCCAAGTATAATAGACACAAATGGACAGACACCTGCTGAGATTGCAAAGTGATTATTCTTTTTTATTTTGTGCATTACCTAGACTCTCACTAATTATTCCTTCATTATAGAATGGCAGGACATTTAGATTTATCTGAACGTTTGATCGAATGTATGTATGAAGTAACAGATAGATTAACATACTATGTATGTTCTCGAAAACCTGATCATCGTACTGGTGAGCATTTAATTATTCCTGATTGGGCTGCAACATTAGAAAGAAGTGAACTGGCATTTGAGGCTCGAAACAAATTGCAAATGGTAAGTGCAATGAACGTCCTGGTACTGATAAAAATGATCCGGATGACAAAGACCTTTCCTATTTTTCAGCTACCCAATCATTTATTAGAAGAACTAGCAATGGACGTTTATGACGAGGTAGATCGAAGAGAAACTGAAGCTGGTAAGACACATTGTATTTCATTAAATTATATAAACATTTTAGAAGCTAGGATAATTTTCTTATTTGAATTCCACAACTTGGAATAGCTAATAATTCGTGAACGTTGTTACCGGAAATTACTCCCCGCATATAGTTATTCATTGTCATATGTGAATCTCATTTCCCGTTAGATATCACGTTTATTATATATTGTCATAGAACAATACTCTAAGTGTGGTCATTCGTTATCGTTATTCTAATTGTCATTTAACTTGCATGATCTTTTCATTGCGCCGTGTTTAAAGGAAGGGTAAGTAAAAGAATATCGAGTTTATCGACTGGCATGTTATTATGTTTTATTTCAGTGATTATTGTGTTCGATCCACTGTAGTTCCACTTGCATTTTGAATAAACTTGCAGCGTTTTCAAACATTTTTATTCACAATATCGTCGCATACATTCACGGGATCAATTATCTCAGCAACTGAATTGGTCTTTATTAATTGTAGAAACGTAGTACGAAATTTGCTAAAACTATTCAACCTAAATACTACATCTACATAATCAAAATCAGACATGTAATTAAACAAGCTCCTTGTAGAATTATCATCAATCACACCTTTCAAACATTTTGCATGATATGTATATTATCTGTCAATATAAAAAATGTTTAAATTCAATGTCAAAGAATACAAATAGTCTCAGACAAGGCGCAAAGTATGCGCGATTTCTACAGTAGTATTTGCACCTTTATAAAGGTATGGGAATCAATGTGATGTTATAAAAGATCTTGTTTACGTATCAAAAATGCACTTTAACCCGTAAAACATTCTTCTGTATAGCTGTAATGGATTTTTTCAACTTCTCAACAGTTTGGTTATCCACGTCATCTCTCCTCGAGCGATGCACGGTACCATTTTTACCAGTGAATCCCCAATTATCTTCTACGAGGAATCAAGGTAGACAAAAATTGGCAAGATTCACGCCAAAAGAGTTTGCTACTCTTATCATAGATCTTTTGACAGAAGCAAGACAAAGGCATATCTTAGCAAATAGTGCACCGCTACAAGGTTTGTCAATATTATACAACCAACTTCTTGTATTATGACTGGTTTCGCTCAAACTAGTTGGTATCAGTTACTCTTTTATTTCCAGATCCAGCAATATCCATGTTACGCAAGGAACAAATACTGGGAAAACACGGTTCACAAATGTCTGATGACGAACCATTGTATGACAGCGTGGCGTCTGATGATGATTATGCAGCCATGACATCAACAGACAACGTGTCTGTTCAACTATCATCAGAATTGAAATTAGATGATGAGGTAACATATTCTTGTTTGCTTAGTATTTAATGGGCTGATTGAGATCACTAGGCTAGCGGTAATAATATCTTTCTTTATTTAACTAAAGTATCTCTTCTTCACTATTCTTATATATATAAAATAATTAGAACAATCTTGCGTTTATATTATTATGAGACATTAGAGGATGGAATAGTATTTTTTGTAAAGCTATGTAAAGTTGTTATTACGTATCGTGGATCTCTTTCAATGGCATCATCTACGTGATTGAATTATTATGTGGTAAATTATTGAAGGTACCTGCACTAGTAGGAAAACGGCGAATAAGGAATCGACTAAGCACGTGGCTCTTCTGTAGACGGTGCTACTAGGCAAGTGCACAGATCTGTGTTTGTGCATGCGCAGCCATCGCCAAAATTTATTGTTCACTCCCAAATAATTTACATAATTTCTAATTAGAGGGATAAGCACTCTCACCCAGTAATATTTAGCTCGAATCGCCTGCTAGGATTCACGTGTCCCTAACTCCCTCAAGCATCAGTTATCTATATTGATTCATGTATTAATTATCGTGTTGTTATACGATCAATCATAACATCCCATTATCAATGTACCTTCCCGCATTCTTTCTTCAGAAGGCATTTGCTCCAATGGCCAAGGGTCTCCCATCTGTTGTCGAAGTTTTGAAAAGACAGTTGACACTTTCCGAATCAACGATAAAGGAATTGCGAGATGAAATTCATACTCTTCAGGCTACAGTGGAGCGGCTTACTCAAGAAAATTGTGAGCTCAGAAGCATGACTCAGGTAAAAATAACATCAAAAGCGATACTAAACTCTAGATCATAAGTGTTTAACGTCTATTATCATGTAGATTCCAAGAAAGAGTCAAATTACGACTGATGGAGAAATAAATGGTCATATCACTGGAGAGCAGGAACCTGAATTAGAACCTGTGTTGGATATTAAATCTTCTCTAGGAAGAAATCAAAGGCCAGCGTCGATGTACGAGACAAGGGAAGGTCTACGTAAACCCTCTTCCTGGTCAGCCATTGGTCAGGTATACGAATATATTATACTCTCTAATTTAATAATAAATATCAAAACTCTGCAGCAACAATTGATTTTGCTCGTTGATTACATGACAGGCAAAACGTGAAACGGAAGCACACTCCAGACCCAATACTACTCAAAGTCTTTGGGAATACGGTGCACCGAATCTTCCGCCAAGCGAGGAAGTTACCAGACGAACAGAACAAGTTACAAGACGTATACAGGAATTGTGGATGGCTATGCAAGATCCCAGTCGCAGAGAAGCTTTCGTACCATGCGCAGAAAGAATTCGCGTAGCAGTTGCCGAGCTGACAGCAATTTTTCCTCAGGTTAATAGAAATGAGAATAAATCTCAAAGTTCATAGCTCTTAATTATACATTCGTTCAAAGTTTTTCTATTCTGTTTAGAATCCAATTGACGAGAATATCAGATCTGCCTTGCGCCAACTAAACGGTAACACTGGAAGACTGCAGGCTGAGTGTGCTGGTCTTCAAAGATGCACCAGCGATACTGATCACATGGACAGATGTCTTCAGCAAGTACGCTCATGTGCATATGATATCGCCAAAGCCACAAAACTTCTCGTCACTCAATTTCAGACGACTTAGTGACATAAATGTCGTAGCTATTGTATTTAGGAAGACCCTAAGGATTATTGCGGTATGTGTAAATATCTGTATATTTTCCTAGAGGCTGGGGATCAGAGATTGACTTTTTTTTTTCTTCTAAAAAACACCGTTGTTCTTCGGGAAGGTAAAAACATAGTAGCAATCGACTATTTACGTTTATTATTATTTGATAGATATGCAAATCTTAATCTGGGTCTGGCATAATATTGTACGTCGGAAAAGAATATGAAATTCCGATAAGTAGTAAGCTGCTCTTCGTTCACTTGAACATGACATTAGAAAGAGATGCGCATTACTTCATTTCCCCAAAATACGATAAAGACTGAATAGCCATATATATCAATGACTGCTCTACTACGAATAAGCGGTTTAGGTATGACACGTCGTTATAATGCGTGTTGTGCGTTATAATATTTCATTAGCCAGAATTGATTTCTATATGTATCAAGATTTTTATGGTTGTTTAGATTGAAATTGATCTTTCAATGAAACCTATTATCGTACACAGAGCTTTTCGAAATTTTTCGAAAATATGTGTTGCGCGTTAACTGCAAGTATTTTACTAGGTTTTATCGAATCTTTAATCGAATTGTTAATTGCTTGTTATATGTGACAAGACCTGAATAATTCTACTACACTAAACGCTACGTCACATTGCATGGCTCAATTATAATGTATATTTTAATATATCTATCTCTTTGGCAAATAAGTAAATTCATGAGAATCCGTAAAAATGATTGTTTATTATATCGAGTGCAATATTAGTATTTGTCATAAAAGATAATTCGTCATCTATTACATTGTTTAAAATTATATTAACACTCGTTATCTTTTTACACATGGCGAATTTTAATATTCAATGAGCTTCTTAGCAGTGCATTTAACTAGATTCTTTTCAGCTTTGTGATGCAATGATATTTTCTGTATCATAAAGGTTTTACTATTCGGGGTATTATTGAATTAATAAATCAAAGAATTCTTTGGTGCTCGATGAATGTTCACTAACACAATAGTTTAGGCTACAAACTGACGTATTTTACTAATGAGGAGTCTTTCATTCTAATGAAAAAACAACAGAATGTTAATTTATCGGTTGTCTATAAATTGTAATTCTATTTGTAATTCTCGGACGCGTTAAAATATATATTACTTAGAGCGTTAGTATTTTAACGATTATTGTTAAACGTAATCATATTACTTTTATGAAGAAAAATTTAACGAATGTATACTTACTTTTGGACTATACTTCTATATCGTATTCATTGTAAGTATTTACCATGTGTAAAGTTATATATATTTATATTCATTGAAGTTTTAAATCAGATAAATTATATAAATATATTGTGTTCTATTAACAATCATACACATTCAATTTTATTTCATGCTACATCCATTATTCTTTGATTATGATTAAGTATGAAAATAAAATGTGAAATATGGAAACACCTGAATTTCTACATTTCTGTATGATGTTACAGAATTCAGTTGTTTCAATATCTCACCTGATGTCACGCTTGACGGATCTATATTTCTATAGAGAATTTAAAAAAATAATTTTTATTAGCAGTACCGTTTTAGTGCTCTGAACAAAGTACATTTTTTGTGCTGAAAATTATGGCAGCCAGGGAAATAATAAAGGAGGTTCCGCAACTGATCATGCACACTTACCCTTTATGCAAGGTACGCACAAAACCTTGTACCAAGTATTTGCAATAATTTTCGTACTTAGCCTTCTGTAATAGAACATTCTTAAACTTTGAATTATATTTTAATAAAATCTGTAAGTTTTTCAGTATACCGATATGCCTGAAGAGATGAAACAAGAAGCTATGGAATTATGTGTAACGGCTGTGGAGAAATATGCTGATAATTATGAACATGCTGCTCGAATGATCAAGGATAGTCTGGATAAAAAATTCAGTCCGCCGTTTCAAGTGGTCGTAGGAGAAGCTTATGCTTTTTCCATAATTTATCAAGAAAAGTCATTACTTTATATGTACACGGGCGGAAACATAGCAGCTCTTATATGGAGAACAGTCTCCGGTTTCTGATGGTCATTCTCACTCAAAGAGCGTTTTTCTAATATCCTTTTAAATTGTAAAATTTTCAATAAATTTGTCCATTCTATTCTTAGTATAACGTTTTGTCTTCAGGATTAAATTTTGGATAAAAAAAAAACATCTGGTACAATTTATAAATATATTAAACAGTAAATGACGACATGCATTTAATAAATATCTTACTGCACAATACTTAACTGTATAAATTCACATTACATCACGCTTAGACATCATTGAAAATGCTTTTATAAGGTGAGACTATGGTGTATCGAAGAAACGTTATTTTGTTTTCTTAAAAATTGAACAATTCACTCTTATTGTATTATTCTTATCAGAATATATTGAACGAGATTTTCTATTGTACTGTATTGTGACAAAATAGGTAACTCTTCCATAATATTATATTATGGGTGACTCTTGTGTATAAAAGTGGAAAACTTTATCGACAATGTTTTCTCAGACACTATCTATACTATATGTATACCAGGAACTTGTGCATTGCAAAGTTGCTTTCAGAGAAACTATATTAATTCGGTTATCGTAATAAATTTTTATCCATAGAAAATTATTTCATTATTCCATAGATATGTACGCGGTGATGATTTCTGAATGTAACAACTATCAGTGTTATCTTATGGATGTGTTCTTCTTAGATAGCTCCTACCAATGTGTCATATGTGTCTAAATTATTAGTAACTTTCTATATTAAATTTTCATGTCCAACCAAAACATATACTACGCAGATTTCCATATGCAAATGGCAAGATTTCCAGCGCAATACATATAAAGCAAATGTTTAAGCTGGTACGTAATTTCAAATCCATATCCCTCGCCGACAACTGTATGCCAGGACGCTCCAAATTTTTTATCCATTGTTTCCTTAATCATACGCGACACGCTTTCGTAATTGTCAGCATATTTCTCAGCGGCCGTCACGCACAATTCCATTGCTTCCTGTTTCATCTCGTCGCTCATGTCACACTTCTAAAAGAGAACAAATTTCCTTGAGTTTCTCACATTATAATGATACTCTATCCTTTCTTTTTTTATGTATATAATATACTAAAATATACATATAATACATCAAGGGTGTAAAGTTTTGTTTAAAATGTATCAAAGACAATGTCTATTTATTGTTAGAATTAAATTCAAGTTATTTAATTGTAGTTTTTAGTGATTAAACAAAAATAAACAATGAACATACATTATATCAATTAGGAATTCTACGGATCTGTTTATTGATCCAATATATTTCTTTACTCCATTACTCAGATTTTTGTTTTACTTACTCGACAAAGAGGATAAGTATGAAGGATTTTGACAACATCATCCTTCTTTACTTCAGTCATCTTTCTTTGATTATTGCGCGAAAATTATTACAACGCCGGATTTATTTTATCCGGCGATCTTGAAGAGCGCAGTGGTTGCAGAAGCCAAGGCGTAAATGGGCTCTGAATTGTGACTCACAGAAGGGATGGGACTACGTGGGGACGACCTCCCACCCTAATTCAGGACGCCTGTAATATGGTTTCCACCCTTAACAACAATTCGGGAATATGTCGAAGAAGAACGCAAGTCTGTCATCAGTGTTCCATTGGTAAAACAGACTTAATATTGACGTACCATAATAGACGACGAGGACAATTGTCACTGGGAAATTGTAAGGTGTAAGAGTACTAGAAGTTTTGATGAACAAAAATATTATATCTTTAAGGTAATTGTAATTAGAAACAGGTAAAATGGCATCACGATTTAGCGGGGCGTTGCAAATTACCGACTTGGATGACTTTATTACACCATCTCAAGTAAGTATAGGTTAGATCTTCTGCTACTATTGTTGTGTCACAGAGGAAAATTTGAATGTGAAATAGGAATGCATCAAGCCTATTGAAATTCAAAAATCCAAAAGCAAAACTGGAGCTAAGATTAAAATTCAAGAAGATGGTGCTTATGTGGAATTGAATGAGGTACAGTTGTCTCCTTAAACGTTTTTGTACAAAATTAGATTAGTTTTAATTATAGTTTTGTAACAATTGACAGAGGGGTGCTGCTGAAAAATTGGAAAAGGTAGAAATTACTTTAGCTGATTGTTTGGCTTGTTCAGGCTGCATTACTTCAGCAGAAAGTGTTCTTGTTTCCCAACAAAGTCAAGAGGAATTATTGAGAGTATTTGAAGAAAAGAAAAGTAACGAACAGGTATAATAATATGATATATAATTCTATTATATATTTTATTTTTGAATGTTCTTATGTCTGACTTTCTTTTCTTTTTATAGAATCGTCAGTCAGAGGATTCCAAATATATAGTAGTGAGTTTATCAGTTCAGCCAGTATTGTCATTGGCTGAAAGGTATGATTTAGAACCAGAGGAAGCAGCACTTAAATTAGCTGGATATTTTCAACAACTAGGTGCTGATATTGTTCTGGAAATGACAATAGCAGATGATTTTGCACTTATACAATCTGCCAAAGAATTTGTTGAAAGATACAAATCTACTGAAGATGGCGTGAAAAACCAATTGCCCATGTTAGCCTCATCATGTCCTGGTAACTTATTTATATACAAGGATAACAAGTAGAATATTAAATTTGAAAAAATAAAATATGCTTTAATGTATTTCAACAGGCTGGGTATGTTATGCTGAGAAAACACATGGCAACTTTATATTGCCATACATAAGTGTTACTAAATCACCTCAACAGATTATGGGATCATTGGTTAAGTATCATTTAGCAGAGTCGAAGGGACTTTCACCAGAACAAGTATATCATATTACACTGATGCCTTGTTATGACAAGAAACTTGAAGCATCTAGAGAAGATTTTTACAATAATCTGAGGCAAACACGAGATGTTGATTGCGTAATAACATCAAGTACGTAACTTATTGAGAAGTTGTCTGCCTTACAAAATACAAAAACTTTAATATATATATTTCAGTTGAAGTGGAACAAATGTTGAGTAGCCAAGGAATATCATTAGGTGAATTGGAGATAGGCATAATCGAAAAACCTTTTGGCTCATACACTGAGCAATCGGATAAATCTTTATTGGGACATCATGGTTCGGGTTCTGGTGGCTATGCAGATTTTATTTTTCACTACGCCGCACAGCATCTCTTTCAAGAACCCAATGCAAAATTGGAATTTCGAAATCTAAGAAATCCCGACTTTCAGGAAGCAATATTTGAGAAGGATGGAAAAATTCTTTTGAGATTCGCAATTGCTAATGGCTTCCGGAACATTCAAAATCTTGTACAAAAACTTAAGAGGGGAAAGAGTGTCTATCATTACGTAGAAGTAATGGCATGCCCATCTGGTAAGTTCATTTCGTCTTTGGGTAAAATTAATATATAATCCAATTTCTATTCGGTGCACAACCCTGATACTTTATTAACATTCATCCTCCAAATTTGATTTAGGCTGTTTGAATGGAGGAGCCCAAATTAGACCACAAGACGGATCTCAGTCACGGGAATTAGCACAGAGATTAGAGATGAAATACCATAAACTTCCTAAAAGTAATCCAGAAGAAAATTCTGCTTTAACAAATTTATATAAGGTGTGGCTTGGTGGTGAGCATACTGATAAATCTATGGCGTACCTTCAAACTCAGTATCATGAGATAGAAAAAATGAACACTGCGCTAGCTATTAAGTGGTGACAGAAAGTTGGTGATGTAAATATTATAAGATTGTTATAAAGTACAAGTGATATTTAAATTGCAGAAAGGTGTAAGTAAGAAGAATATATTACTGTATTATTGGCGCTTTAGAAATATATACAAATCTACTGTTTTATGCTAAAATAACATACATTTATTATAATAATAAAATACATCTATCAATTACACTGTAATATCTATAACTGTTCCAGTAACAGTTGTATAGATTTCTGGTTATTGAACACATCAGTTTAATAGAGAACTTACAATCTAATTGAAGTTATTTATTTTAGCTTTATCATCAAATCATGACCTGCAGATGATATAATTTTTGGAATGAAGTGATTAACGTGCATAAGATGTAGATGCAAATTTTAATCAGATTATGGATTGATAGATGAATGTAGGTTTCGTGTTATAAAAACTCCAGTTCCAAAAGAAACATTTTGTTCGGTAAAAATTATGCAAATGTTGTCAAATGCGTTTATTACAAATAAGCTAAATTGCACTTGGGCTGGGTTACGATAGGTCATTTAGAAAATCTGGTAGTTCACTTCCAAAAAAGTGTTTCGACCTGTACATAGATTATATACTTTTCATAAACACACCATTTTTTAAACTATACCACACAACATAGAACAATGGTACCATAGATTTTAGAAAAATTGCTTGACTGAATGGCAACCATTTAACTCTTTACCAATATAGAAATAGTAATGAAATGAAAAAACTCATAATATAACAGTACAAAACGACTTTCCCATATCTCTCTCAAAGAAAAATTAAAAATGTAATTCTTTGACCCTATATGAATTTGATTGACATTGGTTCCTTTAAAGATAATTTGTTTTCATTAATGTCATATGGGATCATTTACATATTTTGTTACTTCATTGCGCAATACGAATAATCTTAATTTATTGCTTTGCAAGGTAACAAAAGAAATAAGGGTACATTATCATATCAAATCATCAATTCTCAACGATGTAATCAAGTTCAAACACCAGCAGGATTAAACTGACAATGAACGATACTCTAATAAGTAAAATAAATTGCAGAATTCCACTCAAAATATTAATATTCATTATAATATATATATATATATGCACACACACACACACACACACACACACACACACATATATATATATCTAGTGTCACTCTGTTCAAGCCTTTTTTTGCTCAGGTTTTACACGAAGGAATTTTTCCTATTATAATTTGATCGAAATTTATTCTAATACATAGAAGTCATCATAGCTAAATCTTATCGTTGACATATGTTCATTATCTTCTTAAATATAAGGTACGTGAAGCTTACAGCTACCTTAGAAGTATGCAACAAAAGAAGTGTGCACAAAAAGCTCACATATGATCAATCAGAAAATATTTATCTCGACATTATTTTTTACAGAGTTTTTCTATTGACTAAAAATAGGTAGCCTTAATTAGGAATTATTTGACACATCAAGCGACAACTTTACCCTTTATATTATGCGAAATATGGAAAGTAACTCTGACAAAGAAAAGGAGTACTTGAAATTCAACTACAATTAGTCATTCTACTTTTTTACTTTATGATCAAGTATTCTCTTAAATCCATTGACATTATCATCCATTGGTATCATTGTAAATAAAAATGAAACTTTTATAGATAGAAGCTGGGACACGCGATTATTTACAAAATCAGGAAATATATTGTTAAATATTACTTTTGTACGTGCTTATAAAAATGTTTAACGTTTAATTTGTTGCAAATGCAATCTTCTGTACTATATGCGACTAGCATACGAATTCATATTGCATATCATGTAGAGTAATGGTATTAAAAAAATATGCAATCTCTCCATAGTTCGTACTTTGAGTATAAAGTTACATATACTCTATATGTATGATTATCGAAGGTGCTCAATGTGCGGAATATTAAATTAGTCATATACATTTCTGCATAATTAGCTGTAAATAAATAACAAACTTCTTGAATATCATTTGCATGTAGTAACTTAACAATCCTGACAAAGAAATTCTTTTCTTAAACACTAGACTTTATCATTAATGCTATTCATTTGTTTCTTATTTAATCTCAAAACTATTGTCATCAGTAATCTACTATTTAAGGGTGATTTCTTGCTTGAAATTTATTAAAGGGACATACAAGCTACAGCAGGCTGATTTTATGTTAATTACCTGGAATTGTGATTATTCTGTAACTGCTCATTCTTATTAGTTTCTTCTATCTCTGTAGATTTTTTTGAACTTAAATCCACAGATAAACTATCTTCAATATATGTTATGGAATCATAATCAATGCCATTCTGATTTTGATTCTCGTTTCTATCCATTAACCATCCCTGTGTACTGTCCACTTCTCTAGATACGACAAGAAATAGTTCCTTCTCCTTGCTATCTATTTGCTCCTTCAGGTACGCTAGTAACTCGTCGTCCTAACAAATAAGATTTTTTATAGAATGCTCGCGTACGTGATTGATAATGAATAATGACAGTAAAAAAGTTTATCAACCTTTCCAATAAGTTGTGGGGCATCCAACTTAGAATCAAGATTATAAAAGGCACCATGAATTTTGCGCAATGCAACCCAATGACGTCTTTTTAAAGGTAAAAGGACAAAACCCAATTTGTACTCAGTTGGAACATTTAAAATAAAGCCTTCAATGTTTTCTAGGCACAAACAGTTCGGGTCTCTGAAAGGAGCAATGACAAGTCAAATTATTCAGAAGATTCAATCATGTATAATTCAATTGACTGACTCAATATACAAACCTGCGTTTGTCGAACCAAACTGCTTCACGACCTTTATGCTGCAATGCAGCCATAATAACATTAATGTCATAGTTCCCAAGCCCAAGTAATGACTTATGAGGATTGATCCATACATCAGGGCTTAAGCTATAGCAAATCTGATCTAGTTCTTGCTTGCTGAAACCTCGTTCTTGAAATAAATTGTTCAGAGCATGTAAAGCACATAGCTCTTTCACCTATAAATAACATGTAAGAATCTATTTTAGAAAGAAAATAACGTAACAATTAAAAACTGCTGACCAAACTTTTATATATCAAGATCATTTGTTCCACGATCGATATGCCAATTATAATATGCAGGTATCATCATCTTATACAATTAATTGTTCACACAGTTCACTTGATAGTAACGTTTGTTATTCCAAAACATATATACATGAGTAACTATTTGACATATAAAGATATGTGTCTTGTATTAAATTTCTATCAGAAAAATACTTATATAGAATGATGACTAATTCTGATTATCATAATAAGTAAACAATCAGTCATTACACATTTATTTCCACCTAATCACATTGATATATTTAAGTATAACTAACATTTTAATTGTGTAATGAACGTCAATAATTAAGCATGATTCAATGAAAGCATAAATATAACGTCATACATTTTATAATTACCTGACGCTCATGATATATAGAGCCAGTCATATCAATTGCAGCACTCTTCACCATTTCAACTACATAATTCTGTCAACTACCTTGTTGACAGCACAATTATAAAAAGAAAAAGATAATAATTCTTACGTTCTCACGTTGATATACAAAAATACTATGTGAAAAGAGTTTACGGTTCCTTGTCTTCGTTATCTACTCAAAAGCTGATGAGTATATTCCATTCATGTTTGACAGATCTATTATTTCGTAGTGGATAATAGTTATTCTGTTATTTCGTTAAACAGTCTTTAGCTACTAATCGTCGTACGACTCATTACGACGGTATAAATCGAAAGCTTCGATTATGAAATTCACGACGAAGAATTGCAGACAGGTGTTTATGAAAACTTTTCAACATGGTCAACGTCATAACAATTTACCAACTGTGCATAACAACTTACCAAAAATAGAGATAATTTTACACAAAAATATAATCATTCACTTTATAGAGAGTGTAATTCCGTAGACTATTATTATTATGTATTGATTTAAGTTTGTTAATGCGATTTAGTTATCAGTTTTTATAAATTAGTTGTCACTTTAAAGTTTACCGTTAGTTGGTTCGAAATATTTCTACGCGAAATCGTTGACTGGTGTTGATAACTATGGTTGGTAATTATAAATTTATCATTTGTAGTACGTTTGTGAGCACAAAATAATATTAAGGACAAAACCAATATTTTATGTTATTTACAAAAATTATATGATTGCATTTACGTCGAAAACAGTAATAAGACTAATCTGAAAATTGAAACTAAAGAGGTTAATCTGACTGCAAGGATTGTTTGAGGAATCAGTACATATATTTGTGCAATGGGCTAGTTACATTGAATGTACTTTATTCTTTTCAGGATAAGTCTACTATTATTAAAAGTAATTGATCAATGAGATACGAGTATTTATTGAGGTAAGGTATTGGAGTGCAAGCAAAAATAAATTATAAATTTCAAAGATAAAGTTCTTAGATACAGTAAATATCTTGAATTTATATTTTGTAAATGCTTTCATAAAGCTAATAGACATAACAGTTATAGAAAGGTATGCCAGGTTTATGGTTTAAACTTTCATATACGATTTGTATCAGAGCATCATTTATTCTTAATAAGAAAATGAGTAGGTGGTATGACCTCATCGTTAATTACAATATATTGCAATTGTATGACCTAAAACGATTAATAAATTATACTTATAAATGCAGACTAGACAAAGTGTATTCTACATTCATGTAAACTATATTAGAAATATTAAACTAAAAAACATGATGAGGCTCATAATGATACCACATTGACATAGGGAACGTTTATCATTCAGTTTTTGACCGTTACGTCAATTTAAAAAAAATGTATTAGAAATAGGATTTTTTCAATAAACAACAAAATAATAGTCTAATGATTTGACAATTATTGTCTCTTTTTTGCTGCCTTTACTGCTTTTGTCTTTGGCTTTTCACCACCAGCAAAGAATGATGTGATTACTTCTGACATTTCTGGCATGTTGTAAATTGTCAGATTATTTAATTGTTCCATATCCTGTAAGACATACATGATATTAATGATTATCATAAATATCTATGAATTTGCATAAATATGAAACAAATTGCAAACCTTTCTAGTTTCTGGGTCATTCATGATTTTTGGTAAAATCATTATCAATATCAAGGGGAGAATCATCATGAGAACCTAAACAAATATAAAACAATACATTGGTTATTAGATATCTAAGTATGAAAGTAAAATAAAAGGGAAATTAAAACTACATACCATTGGATTAAAAAGAAAATCTGTTACTCTCCATTGTTCTCTAAGTTGGAAATATCGGAATGGAGTAAAGGGTCTCATCTTAAGAGGATATGGTACTTGAATCACTTGTGACGTCTGAACCAAGTTGACTTTTCTGGCTCTGAATTTTCCCTTGGAATTGATTTCTACTCTCACTGGTTCATAAGCATAATTAGGATTCACAACTTCAACAACATAAGAGCCAGAGGGCACATTGGAAATAACAAATGTGCCATCTTCCCTACAAATAAATAACATCATTAGATAATATGATAGCAAATAAGCAGTTATTCTATTATTTCATGCATCCACAATGTTTTCTCATAGAAAACCTACCTAAGAAAACCATAATGCTCTCCACCATTAACCATTACGTGCGTCATAAGTTGCCATCCGCTTGACGCTGCATTTTCCCAAGGAAATACTTTACCTTCAATAACGTAAAGATCACTTGAAGAATCTTCATCGTTATCAATGGTCATACGATTTGCCGTGCTTACATCAGCTGACACGAATATGAGACACGATAGTAAGAACACTAACGAATAAATTACTCCTCTAATAAATGTCATTTTTCAACTGTTATACTATTTAGTACAATAATTTAATGCGTATTCTCAATTCGTTACATATAATACAATTGGTAGAAAAATACGACAAATGTCTTCTTTCTTACACCACAAACTGTTTGTTTGTAAGAAATCACACTCACGGCTTCAGAGATGAATAGAGAAATGCACAACCACGGTCTTACATACAACTAAAACCGTAGCGTTGTATATCTCCGTGCCCATTTCTGTTAACGGTACTGTAGGGTACTGTGGGGACGCTTGTATATACAACTGTATCGTCCATGGTTGCAATAGTGCTTGAGTCGCTGCTGTAGTATAAGTTTCAGTGGGCTTGTGAATTACAGTGTACTTATAACCGTTAATTTTCAGTGAAAAAACGTATTTGTAACGTTTTGAACAATATTACATTTACTTAGAAGAAATACATATAGAAATTGTCGATATGGAGGAAAAATTGCGACAGATGGAAGATGAAATGAACAGGTAATTGCAAGTAACATGGTTTTACCCTCTAGGCTCTGGTGCTTTCTCAAACTTTTCATTGAATTGATAGTTTTAACCATTCTTGTGATTCTTTTCCTACTTATTTTTGTCTGTAGTACAGAGTAGCAACTATTTTCAATCATATCACGATTTGAGCTTTATTTATTCTCTATTGAACTTTTATTGTTATTAATAAATTCATGGTGTTTCAATGGGGACTTATTTTTGAGTTATTACAATTTCTTTGTTATTAATTCAGGTTTGAAGCGGAAATTGGGGGTCAGATGGTTGCTCCAATGGTTAGGACAGTTATCGGAGCCAATACATATAGTCAGGTTGCTCGGCAATTGGAGCAACATGAGTTACCAACACCAGCAGTTGCCGCAGCTGCAGCTACGCTGGCATTTCCACCGATGATTAGTTTTCCTCCACCACCACCGCCACCACCACCACCTCCACCACCAATGCTTATACCACCCCAAGTTGCTAGACAAGGTAATTTTTTTACAAAGAAAAATCTTAATCATTAATCAATACTGTATAAATTAATTAGGCATATTGTTATGTAGGTTCTGTACCCATTACAACTTACTCATCACCTGCACAAATAAGTAATCCCTACTTATCAAATATGGTGGATCCTTGTTTGAGTGCCACTCCAAAAACGTACGAGTCACCATCAGCACCAATTATACATCCAGAAATCATTGAACAGATTATCAATACAAAAATACCAGAGGATGATGGGAAAAGGAAACCAAAGGTAAAAGGCGTTAGCACTGCTGCCGAATTAGCAATCAGCCAAGGTAAAGCAAGTTCCATCATGGCTAATGCTAGTGCTGAGGAAAGCCATCCAAAAGGAAAAGGAAAGAAAAACAAGAAGATCATTCGAATGGCTGGTGGACAAACTTGGGAAGACCCATCCCTACTTGAATGGGATGACGGTATGTATTTTTTGTTGAAACATTTTTTTTAATGCATCACTATTCTAATATTTAATTTTTTGTTCATTTCATACAATTCACAGATGACTTTAGGATATTTTGCGGCGATCTGGGTAACGACGTCACCGATGAAATGCTAGTAAGAGTCTTTGGCAAATATCCCAGCTTCCAAAGAGCAAAAGTCGTCAGGGACAAGCGTACTAATAAAACCAAGGGTTTTGGATTTGTCTCTTTCAAGGATCCACAGGATTTCATTAAAGCTATGAAGGAGATGAATGGTAAGCCCCATTGTATATTCTTTATAATACTATTTATGAAACATTCGCGTTTCAATATTAGAATTAGGGTATTAGGGATTGAGAATACGGAATTAATCAATCTCTATTCCATGGAAAGCATCCTGGCTAAATCGCCTTTGGCAAATATTATTCCGTTTACTAAGCGTACACCTATTGTGAATGTTTATATGGTGAATGCAATATCTTCTAAAAAATAATGATATATTGCATCGTTTATAATGACTCTAAAGTTGCCAAGCGATAATAATTAGACGTGCAGCAAAAGGGCTCTTGTAAACGATCCATTCTGCATTCTTCAATTGAGTATCTAAGGTTGCCTCTTATTGATGAAAAATACCGTTTGATATTTATACACAGCAATAGGATCTAGAATCTTGTTATAATTTAAACAATATCCTCGACTAGTAAGTGCCCCAATAGCGACAACCGCAATAAAATTTCAAATACAATGAGGCATATAGGTGGCAAGCAAGCATATAAGCATATATGTACTAGCTAAATAACATTTCTATCTCCCAAGCGGTCCCCAACCATAGGATACAAAGAGTTGAGGTATTATTGAATATTGCCGTCTTGGTTGTCCGGAAGCTCCATTTCTAGGCGCCAGCCGATAATTCGGTGGATGCCTGGATACCGTTGCCGGTGTCAGGGAATGTTCCAAAGGAAGAGCTCGTGCTGGCTCCACTAAACCACTTCCTAAAAAGAGCACCTCGTTCTCAATATCAGTTACTTCTTTGATCGTAAAATGAAAATCTTTCGCATTATTTACCTGGTACGCCATTACTTGGTCCATTATTCCGTGTGTTATGTGGACTCATATAAAGTACAGAGAATGGCATACCACCAGCACCCCAGCCACGTGATACGAATACATCCTTCTTGGAGAGCCTACTGGCAACTTGTCTGATAGATGGGGAAGTTGATTTTAATTCTACATCAAAGGTTCTACTACCTTCTCTCCATGGATCTATCTCAGAATCCAATTTCTCATCTACCTGCATTCTGAAAGGATAAGAAAAAACTGGTTAATATGACTTAAGGAAATTCAAGACGATGAGACTAATCTGTGAGACATGGTGCCAGACAGTGCTATTTGGACAAGCTGAAGGGTGGCATACTGATTGATGGATTGAGTATACAGAGTCGGGCTCTTTAACATGATGGATCCTTTAGGAATGGGTAAAAACAGACTTTGTGTCTATAGAGGTACTCGTGTTCAGACAATTCTAATGCTTATAATCTTTTGAATCTTCGTTAGGGCGCTGTACGTACTCCTTGTTGCAGTCTTTGGCCAATGATACAAGCCATTCCCAGTAGCGTGCTTTCCAAGTCGATGAAGATAGAGGGTCAGAAAGATCATTTTTCTCCCAGGTTAATTTACGGTCCAAAGTAGACGCTGCTTGACTTGGTAGCACCGACATTGCATTCAACCCTACGATCAGGACTAAAGTCATGGCCACTCTGGATGTCGTCATACTCGTCGTCCTTGTCATTCGCGCTGAGTAGCTTGTTGTCCATGTCATTATTATATCTTTCTCTGCAGTATCCGCTTCACTTCTTTGTTCTTTGGAAATTCAAGTATACCTTCAATACTTTCGGCGTCCTTCCAGCCAAATGTATACTGTAAATATATAAGTATAGTAATACAGCATGGTGAAACATAATTATGTAGTTTTAGGCGATATTAGCATAAACGGGTCAACGCACAATCGCATAACACAACATACTTGGAAAAACAAATTCTCCATACTGGTCCTTACAGCTTCTTGTTTATGTTTTCCTTACAATATTAATTAACCACTTGGATATTTGTTCTCTACGAGAACACCAAATTTTCTGAATTAATTAACACTAATTTACAGTTGCGAGGGTAATCTTAATTAACATTTCACGCCGTCTCCGTTGAATCCACCATTTGTCATTCATGGTACATTTCTATACTAGAAAAATGGTTTATTTGCGATTTTCCACTCGTATCCGCATGGATGTCACCAGCTAATATGGATACGTATACATATGTAAAGTCGTCGTCGAGTGTGGATATGCACATGTGGCTCCTCAACATATAAAATGGCTGTGGGTGGTGGTGGCATACGTAATGGTCATATTTGAGCACACTAGGAGGGATGACCACTTGACAATTCGTTAACGCTTTTAAATCATTCAACGCTGATTTATAGGTAAGAGGGCATGCTGTTTACGTTTCAGTGAATTTCTGCAATGCGTGAGTCTATTTGTATAACATTCCTGATATATTTAGAACTGCTACGTGCTTGTAATCGGGACGTCTGAGGCGAAGAGGAGAGAGACACCACCGTAGAAAAACTGATAATTCGTGCGTGCCTGCGTGCCGACGTTCTTACGTTTCTGCCTGCGTACGTTGCCACGAATAAAGACACGTGTCCAGCACACGTCCCTATATCTGGTAGAGTGGGAATCAGCTCATTTGGACGCTGAACTCTTAAAAAATTTCGACTATTATGCTCTTCTCGTATTTCTTTGGTAAATATACAGAATGCCATTCTTCGAGAAAGTCATGGCAGTTCCATCCAAGCGTACCAGACAATACTGAACCTTGTTATGGAGAACTAGAAATCTATCGATGGGAAATCCGTTGCAAATGATCCTTAACGGACAATTGAAGTGGCATAACCACCCATCCCTTGTTCTTCAATGGAACAAAGATTCCAAACTTTTTCGATTAAAACTTAAGTAGCTGTTGGCGGCTCAGCTGATTGTAAAAACCAAACATTTCTGGGACTAATGAAATTCCTCTTGAATCCTGTGATCTTTGAATTATCATAGAACTTGTCACGTTATAGAGACTAATCAGAGCCAGGTTCAATTAAGCAGAGATGCCTTATCAGTGGTATTCCCATGGCTATGGAAATTCAAGTGCACCTGGAGTACGTTATCTCTACAATGCATTTGAAGGAGCAGCAGCTAGTCCAATTCAGTAACCATCTACTTTTGGAATGAGAATGCGCAGTGTGTCTTTTTAAAATGTATCACTCTATGCGTTACGAAACAGTGTATCTTTTGCTTGCATACAAGAGCGAAAACGCCCATCAGCAAGCATAAGGAAAACATTATTGAATTTTACCACCGATATATTTCTTTGTTCAAGAGCATTATATATAGCTAAAACATTTGAACGGAATCATAAGAATCCATATCAAGGTGGTTATTGTCATCGTGTAAAAAACATGTAAGGGGCCATATCTAAGAATGAAAGAGAGGCTTGTGAAGTTTTCAATTTTTTTACGTTCAGTGAATTCATTATTCTCAAAAGGCGCTGTTATATTATTCTGTTTTTATGGGGTTTTATGTATATTTTTATTTTTATTTTTAGTCCTTTCCAATTCATTGGTCTATCCTGTCTCTGTTCGAGGATCAATCGTTTCTACGCAATACGCTGAATACATATATGGTATATAAAATCTCACGATTCACAACAGATAGTCTAAAAATCATGGTGAATGGTGCCCCTCGCGCTGCTGGTCCCCTCTCATTCGAGAATTGCCTTGAATGAACAGAATATCGATAAAGCTCTCAGATAATTGCATGGACGTCAATCGAGAGTCTGATGGTGAGCTGACGTGAGATTTAATAGGTCATACAAAATTAAAACAGTTGTTTTTCATTACAACACTGTCCCTTGTGTTCTCTGCTCTCCATCGTATCTCACCCATTCTCTAACTTTATAATTCTCTCTCTCTCTCTCTCTCTCTCTCTCTCTCTCTCCCTCTCGCCCAGTTCGCATATATCAAATAATTGTTTCAATGTCTCACGATAGCTTAGACAAAAAAATATTAACTCCGTCCATACATAAATCTCTTCTGTAAAATGCCTATACTGCGCGTGACACATTTAAACTTTGCTCTGAGTTTGAAAATTCTACAAATGAAGGATCAAAGTTCGTTAAAAGTTTCAAGGAATTGAATGTTTTTAGTTCACTGCTTGTGCGACTGGTAGACATGCTTATGTATGCTCATAAGCAACAGGTAGAGGGAAGTCAAGGTACCGGAAGAGCGTATCAATAATTTTGAAATTATTAGCTCGAATGTATTATCAAAAGTTAATCTAGCTAATCGAGCTAACAAATTATTTTATTTTCTTGTGGCTATTATCAACAAGAGCGGCTGACTACCACCCCAAGGGTTGCACTGTCCGCTTAGCGGAAGATTTCGAATCTATTAGCAATGGACATGAGGAGCAATGATTCGAAAGTGTTAACATTTATTTGGTTTCTTCATCTTTGTGCACACTCATGATATTCATTTGGTGGTTTCTACCCCCTGGTAGACAACCCGATTTGGGAAAAAGCAGCGCGCAAATAAAAAAAAAAACAGACTGCTGCACTTACCCGCTGCAGATTATCCAAGTATGAATTTCCTTGTCTTGGTGATTTATTTCTTTTAATTTTTTTTCTCTGTTCACTTCTTTTTATCCCCAGTGATTTGGCGCTCCCGTGATTGTTTTGATGTTAGGGGATGGATCCTCCTTCTTCGTGGTAGCACAGGATTTATTACAGGGAAAGGACAGAAAAGAGGATGCAGTGAAAAGAAGAAATGAATCAAAAATTTGTATCCTTGATTGAGAAAAATGACGTTATTGAAGAGGATGACTGGTTTTCCCCGTAGAAGAGGAAGTCGCGCGGTTCTCGGTGTTCGTTTCGTTGATCGTCAGGGTGACTACGACGGAATGCGTCGCGTCGACGGGCGTCTCGGTACTCATTCAACAACCCCTACCCGATCCGTAAAACCCCTCCCTTCGGAAACAGGCCAATCGGATTTTCGGATATAAAGAACCAATCCTCAACTTTTTCCGCCACGTGAATCAAACGTGCATACTGCAGAAACATCCCCGTGGGCGTCGGGATGAAATACCAAATAGTTCTTGATACTTGATAGATTAATACCCTCGTAATGCTCTGAAGATACTGCCTGCAGATTAAAAATGAATTGCGGCACACATTTTCAAAAGCCACATTGCTCTTTGTCTTAGTAGGCGGAAGCCTTCAATGGTTGAACCCAATTTCATCTTTGGTTTCAAAAATCGCTAGTATTTTTTAGTTGTATCCATAGCATACTAATTTCTTTAGTTACTCATTCTATTTCAATCTGATCCATAATCGTGAACGTTTTATCAAACTAAAGCCAAAACGTACGTACAGCAAAGGTAGAGACAGATTAGACAGACGCAATAAGCAGTTCTCATGTGTTGCAGGAGGAAACGCGCGGAAGTCCATCTTACTTGGTGAAAGAATTTTCAGCTATTATTTAAATTCTTAAGTTTCATTTCCTTCTATCTGCATCCAAAAATAGTTAGCGTGTTTGTCAAGTGCAGACGAAAACATGCTTTTATATCCATACACCAGTGTACCTATCGTTATTGAATTTCCCATCTATTGTACGTTCAGCTTGTCACAGAGATCCTTAAGATTAATTTTCATCAAACTTCAGTCAATTTTCAGGAAGACGACAATGGCTTAAGTATGTGGGATATCCTTCTTACGTAAAGTACGCGCGACGGAGTAACACTCGTTATGCTTTAGTCTCTTTGATTGTCTGATTTATAAGTCAAAAGCGCGACTGGGTCACGGAAATGATGAACTAACGAACGGATATATGAGCAGTGTTTGAGGTACCAGAGTCACGAAGCGATTTACAACTGTCTCTTGGTGTAACCTTGCGTAGCTCTGATCAAAATTACACGACTGATCCATGACCCCGTCGACTCGCGTTACTATGTTAACCTAAATTTATTTATTAAAGCATCTAGGATCAGATTATTTTCTGCAGATTAACGCCATTTATTAAATGCTATTAAAACAAAGATCAGGTTCATTATCAGTTGAAAATCATATCAAAGCAGACTTTATGCTCGAGTACTGTGGTAATTAAATAATAAATTTCGAGTATGAAGGAATATTATTACAAGAAGGGGAAAAAAAGGGTACATTCTTTTAGTTTTCGCAATTTATTCAGATATTACCCTTCAGTGCTTCACCTTAGCGCGAAATGAAAAAGCGTCTGGGATTAACTTTGAACTTCTATGAAATATCGTTGCAATATTAAGAAAAAAATATGGGGCTTCAGTGAGAAAGTATACCAAAAGTATTTCTCATTAAAGAGTTTCGTACTAGCAATGACACGCTAAAGGAATGATTTACTTGGGTGTAAATGAACCAACATGAAATTCAAGATTTCATGACTTCTACGTTTCTGTTTAATTAAAGGTTTTTAAAAAAAATCGAAAGGTTCAAGTGAATACGGGGTTTGTATGTTGCGTGCTATGCCATCGTGAGAAGTCTACGGAATACGATCACCTGTTGCCCGGGGAAGTAACTGACGTAAACAAATCAGCGACTCCACTTCTTTCACTCTTTGTCGCTTTCCTTCTTACAGGATTAACATTATGTATTTTACATAAATTCGACAAATTTCTCCATCCTATGATTCATGGCCCTTTTTTTTCATTGTGTTGCAGGAAGGTACGTAGGGTCGCGACCCATAAAATTGCGCAAGAGCTCATGGAAACAAAGGAACTTGGAAACCGTACGTAAGAAGGAAAAGGAGAAGCAGGCATTGATTGGACTTCTGACAGGACGATGAAATTAGTAAAAATACAAAGAGTTTCGCTCTGGATACATTTTAACATCGGGAATATGCTTCATCGATTAACGGATCAGGATGAAACAAGAAGAAGAACTTGACAAAGGTGTAGATCGATAGTTTTGGATTATAATGTGAAAATTTTGAAGAATTCTGTATGCCTCAGAATACTTAGTTATGTCGGCGTAAATTCTCTTAGGAATTTTTTAACTCCTCAATCGTTATTTATATATCCTTAGGACATAGAGCTGACTGTATGAAATATTAGGCATCGAATGTGATGTCCGCTGTAAATTTATCTGGATCCTCCAATTCTCGAGAAACATGTCTTTGAGTTTTCTTAATAAAATGAACAGCAGACAAAGATCCGTGGCATGAGATTACTGGAGAATATCGTAAGGATCTTATGAATTTAATATAAGGACCTCTAGGATGCTGCAGGAGATAAACATGGAGATGAATGATCGATCTTGCATCAAAGCACTACAGACAAAAACTTATAAAGGTGAAGCATCATATGATGCGATGCTACAAAAATAAAGTGGTACCTGTGTTATACCTGTTAATTGTATTTTCTCTCAAATTTCTTATTTCTCTCTTTATTTACCACTTTAAATCTAATAACATGTTATATAATAGATGAAAACTGTTCCTCCATTTATTTATCTCATGTCACATCTATTCTGTAAACTACCAAATTCTGGGAAAGATTTGTAGTTTGAAATTCGATTCTTTTCACGTATGTTGCACGTGCGAATAAAGGAAGCATTAATACTTTTATAACGGTCCTGATACTTCTTTTTTCTCACTGATATTGAATTCTTCAGGATGAACATATATTTTCAGCTACTGGATATAGGCGAGCCAATTGTCAGGATAAGAATGGATAAAATACCGCGATATAATATATATCGTGTCTATTTATATTATAATCTTTGTATCGAAAAATTCCGCTGATACAAGACATCCATATCATAGGAATAAGTTCACATGCTGAAAAAAAAGCGAATCAAGAACGCCATGATTTGAAATCGCATGATCGACTTTTGTTCCTTATTAGACAGACATAAAACGAACAAACAGCAGTTACTGAATATTAAAAAATTTCTACAACATACAATACCATAATGATTGGCGATCCCGGTGAGGATGGTGAAGATAAGGGTAATCCTCTTGGGGTAAGCATTTATTTATTCGAAGATCCAAATATCCCATGAATTTTTCTCAATCGTTCATAAATTTCAGTCACTTGACATTTGCTAAGTGATCATTATGTGTACCTGTAGTGAAAAAACTCAACTAGTTACTATTAGATCCAAATGCATATTAGAAAAAGAACTTCTAATTAGGAGTACGAAGGTGAACGTAATGAACAAGGTGAAAGACATGGCCACGGAAAAGCTGCATTACCCAATGGTGATTTTTACATAGGAAACTATTGTAAAGGTCTTCGGCATGGCAAAGGACTTTACGTGTTTAGAAGTGGTGCGCGATACGATGGTGAATGGAGACTGAACATTAAACATGGTCAAGGTACCTTTTGGTATCCGGATGGAACTCGCTACGAAGGTACAGTCTTAAGAGCTTAAAAATATTGTGTCTAGTTTTAGAAAAATCTTTTAGGAGAATGGAAAAGGGATACCAAGTATGGATTTGGATCATATTACTATTCTAATCAAGATCTGTATGAAGGATCTTGGAAAAAGAATCTGCGACATGGACTAGGTACCTACTTCTATGCATCAACAGGTACAAAGTTCATGGGTACCTGGATCAAGGATCGTATGCAAGGTTTTGGCCAGCTTGTTTATCCACGTCATCGTTACCATGGATTTTGGCAGCTTAATTTGGTACGAATTATTCATTTGGCTATCAGTTGCTGTCTTTGCTAATGTTTTTGTATCTCTTACACTAACGTTGTCAAGTGGTGACAACTGGTAGCATGTACAGTTGCCTCATATAACTTCAGCTAATTATGATTATTAATTAATGTCTTTTACGTGCTCATTTAATCCGGAAATGACGACAGCCTTACGGACGTGGATGCTTTACCTTTGAGAATGACTGCATGCTGCACGGACATTATATTCATATTCTTGATCCTGAATACGATAAAGTAGAAAATCAAGAAATTAATGAATTCAATGTGCGTAATTCAAGAATTGTCCTTTAATTAAGATTTAATAAACAACGCTATTTAATTGACTAGAGGACGCCCAAGGATACCGAGGATATGAATATTAAAGAGGATATAAATAAAGCAGAAAAGATACAAAATAATTTCGAGTCTCCACTGCCTTTGAAAAAGGGTGTCCTGTCTCTTTGGCGAGTACGTCACGTAACTCGATACAATCCTGATCTATTGCCACCGGAACCAGTTCCGCTCCAAGAAGAGGTATGCGTGTTATTAATACTTTGATATGAAAAGATTAATGAATATTTAATAATTCAGGCATCCGTTGATTCAATTCCGGACAAGTGCAACGATGACTTCGATACTGTACAGGAGGATCTAGAAAAGCTTGAATTTTTGCAATGTTCAGAATACGAGTACGGTGGTGGATACGGTGAATACGAGTATCAGGAAGACGACGAAGAGGATAAAACTCCACGTCCTATATAAGTAGTGTAATCGTCTCTTAGAGCCAGATTTGAATAACAGCATAAAGAATGTCTATTTCATTAATACCTATAGTTGTGACAGTTTTATTTTATAACAGCAGGTAGAGAAATACTAATCGAGATAGAATATGAGCCTTTAAGCCATTTATTTAAGAAATTATAATAACAGATACGTACATGTTTTCACGCTGCACGTCTCGTAGATAATCTTTTAAACATGTATTTCGATTCTTTCTTTCACGCGATTACATTGTAATAATATCATCAATGTATACGTAGTGTTAACTTTAAATGCTGTATACAAACAAATGATCCTTTTAACTTCCTAAGCAATTTCTCTTCGACATTCAATGTTCGACTTAATTATTACTCGCCAATTCCTTGTTACGCTTACGTAAATCATTTGGTTTTCTTAACTTGTTAGAAGAGGAAAAATTGTATCCGGATGAACGTTTCTTTCAGGTTCGAATTCATCTTTTGAGATTCTCTTGTAGATGGCATCTGCAGCCTTATCAGACTATATATTTGTCATTATTACAGATCCTCACCATTGCAACAATAAATATTGTACTTAGATAAGTAATCCATGCATTTAAAAGCTTCCATTATAAATCAATTTGCTTGATATACGTACACTCTTCCTCCATTTAAGTGTTGAATATTTCCAATTTTTAGAAGTAAATATTCCCTGCTCGTGTCATACTTGTATATCGAAAGCTGCCATTACCATTCTTGCATTCACACATTAAATCAAATACACGTGAATTATTACATGCGCCGTTAATTCGTCAATTTGCAAAATAGACGCGTACAAAAAAGGAAACTTTGGCGTTCTTGAAAAGTTGTCGACGCTCGATTCTTTTTTCAATCATCTGCAATACTCAGACTGACGCGAGCATTCGTCTACAATGTTGGACGTAAACATTGCTGCCTCGTATTATTATTTACATTTTACGCATTTAAATTAATACTATTATCTCTTGCTCTTACATAAAGCCTGAAATCAGATTCGATCAAGGCAGCCATACCTATTGGGAAATTAGATGACAGAACATTCTTTCACGGACTCTCGCACTCGTTACTCCCTCGCATCAATACGTGCTCACTCATACATGTATATTAATAGAGAAATGTTAACACACACGGCGCATGGCGCGTTAACAATTACGCACAATAGTTATGTCTCGCAACGTTCATGGATAGAGAAATGATTAAGAAGCTTGTCACGACGCCGTGATTTTTTTCTTTTTCTCTTTCACTACATGACGCACACACGCTTCCTTCCTCATACTATCAAAACACGCACGCACATAAGTAGCTTACTTTAGGTGAGTCAAAAACATAAAAGTCTCAATGCCGTTCATAAACAGCCAGTCCATACTTCTCTTTTTCCAGTCATGCATACCTGCATGTCAATGACGTTTATGGTTCTCTGACATACGTGCATGTCCGTGGTTTATTTATTGTATCGGCGTGTTACGAATTTTGCAATAGCAAAATATGTTTTTTTTTTTAAATTTTCTTCCTTCTGATAGGGGATTTATTTTTAACTCTTCATTCATCTATTTTTTGTGCTTCTCTGGTAGTTATGTCCTCTTTCCCTTTGCACGAAACCTCGCTTGGCACAATAGTACAACCTTCGCACGCGATGCGAAATATATCCACAGCCTCCTTCGAATACGAGCACCGCTCTTAGCCTATTGCTATTGAAAACTATTATCACGAGCATGATCAGAGTTGGCAAAATACGAATTTAAGATAATCTTACGCAGAGCATATTGTGCTAGCTGAAGATAATTGTGCTAACATAAGAAATGATAGAAACGCTGTGTGTGTGTGTGTATAATTATATACCTTTTGTTAATAATTATGAAGTTCAGAGATACGACACGGTATCTTTTATCTATTTATTTTGGTTTTATACGACCAGTATCGCTTACCTATGACTCATGATTTCCGATACTTCTTAATGAGTGCCGATCACTTATACATACGATCGAAAACCAGATATGCTCAGAGACGTTGTAAAGAGTAGAAAAAGGAATTCTTATTTTGTACTTACGAATAATATATACAAATTATTAAAAGAATTTATTGAGGTTTGGCCTCAACTGCGTTATAAAAACCGGTTTATCTGATTTCAAATATATAGTAAAGTAAAATATGAGTTTATCCAGTTATTTCACGATTGTTTGTGTCATGCTGAAGATAGTCAAACATAATTTTTAGGTTTTATAAAGAAAGAATCCTGCTTTTACCAACCCTGAACACGAGAAATGGAATTCAAGCAAAACCAATTACACATTTACCTTCGCTTCTTACTTGTGGCCTGAATAGCCGTTGCCTTTCGGTGTTTGAAACCAGACATGGTCCGTAGTTTGAATTCGAGATTCATAATTCGAGTATATATTTGTTATTTTTTGAGTATCCTTAGAATAGTAGTAGCATATAGGCGGATGCGAATGCGTACGGACGATGTGTGATGGACGATTTTTGTCACAACCTATCACGGAATATAGCGTATTATTTCTTCTTTTCTCATTCGCAGCACTTATGATACATTTACTATATCGTTCCACACAGCTGTGGTTCTTCTCGCACCGACAGCACTTGTACGATTGGGCGCAGTTCATTCTGGCGCGTGCATTGACCAGGAATGCCTCACATTAAATCAGGCGGTGGTCTTTGAAATGCGATACTAGCCACAGAAATAATGCACAGTGCCGCAGTCACTACTCCAAGTAAAATGTATACCGAAGTTATTAACCAAAAGGCGAACAAATACAATGTCTTGTTGCAATACTTGCCCTGACTTGGGTCATAGTTTGGTTGGTACTCCTTGTAAACCCACATGGAACCTGACGAGGATAAAAAAACGTGTCCGTATATTGGTTGTGCTAGCTAATTAACAATCAACGTTAAATTCACATAGCTCATTGACTTACCAATAATAAACCAGCCAAGCATAAAACAATTAATGAGAGTTTGTGTTGGTGACTGTCTTATTCTTTCTTCATCCCTTTCTTCCTGACGCTGACGTACCCTGGCTGAGAGATGAAGTAATTGTTTCAGCACACTGAATCCACCACCTACTAGAAGGTAGACAGGAATATATTCGCCCTGAGGACAATCGTATAAGTAGAGTCCTCCAATAATCATCATAGATATTGGAAGTACTATAGAAACTCCAAGAATGATACTGCAACCGACTAAAAATATTAATAGAATTTTAATTAATGTCTGACTAGGTGAATAGTGTTGTTTCTATATATTTATTGAACACTCACTTGTTCCTAACAAGAGGACGATGATATTCTTTAAGAAATTAAATACACCTTTGGATGCTTTATGCGCTTCTCTCATTCGACCAAATAGAGAGTCATAAGATGGTGGTGGAGCTGTAACAATATTCCAATGTACAAGCTTTCTTTTAAAGTGTATCTTCAGTCTTGGAAAAAATTTCTCATACCATTTGGATCTATGGCTTCTTCATACGATGGTGGTGCTCCACGGTCAGTGGCCAATACGGATGGATGGCCAAGTGGAAGATTAATATTATGATACGATGGTGGTGGAATACAACCAATTGGATTTATTTGGCCAGTCATATCATGATATATATCTCCTGCTATCCTTGTCGTAGCACCATGAGTTACAGGACCTGGCGACATATCTGTCCGTGTACGTTGCACGTGTTTCCAATCCATACACTTTCCGTTGAAGAAAAATATTGATATTCAAAAGTTTCCAGAACTAACAAGAGCCAAGTATTCTGCTTCTAAAAAATCTATAGAAAGACTGTGCTCCAAACAGCCGTATATCATAATACAGAACTGATATATCATATCCACTACAGAGTTAATAAATCACGTATGATAAATATTCAATGTTTAGGAAGAAAAATAAACGTCAAAGGAATAGCAAATTTTAATATTGCACGAGAAACGTACTAGATTCCTAAGCAAATATGAACCTCGATCACTGTTACGTATATCGGTGCATCGTGAAAGGCACCATTTTTCAGAATATCTTTCAAGGTAACGAAAGCACTTTAGCGCACCGCGGTACGTGATTTTTTGATGCACCCACGATAAACTGTCACACCCGCGCCACGACCAAACTCGCTAAACTTATAAAAGTATAACGCTTCATGGCGCATTTGCCTACACGTTCTCGAAAAGTAACTCCTAGGTTCTTTCGCACTACGTAAAATCCAATGATTACCACGTTTCCGTGACAGCGATACTACCGATCTGTATTTGTTTACTTTGCGCGTGTGAAATCAGTATATCATAGATCTACACTTCTGTCAAGCACCCTCGCCATGACAGGCCATGTGCAATGTGCGAAGTTGTCATTAGGGAATATCGACATTCCTTGCTCGAACTTCGAGATATTTCTGTTCGAGAATCACAATCGATAATTTAATCACCCATGTCGATAAGTGACAGATATTTATTGTTATTCACAATTAACTGTTACAAATTAAACACGACTATTCGAACGAAGTTTAATTATTAAATATAATTTATTGGTAAGAGACAATGCACATACGTATAATGTGAGACAATTTTCCAGTGGCCATTTTGGAGATTCTTGAATTGATCTGATGCCGCGCGTGCGAGAGAGACGGACATACGAGCACTTGCATAAGTAAAAAAAGATACATATACTCATGACCCTGGATTCCGCTGGATACCCTTTTCTTTAGTCGCTATGCGAATCCAACTCTGGACAACGATTAATTATTAGTATTTTTTCAGAGATTATTCTTACGATTATATAAGTACTATTATTCAAAATATTGGATATTTATTTTTTACTTAATTGTTAAAAGCACATTGTTTTGTATAACACAATAGTGTACAATACGTGTTCACTATATTATTATCACGTATCACGTAGGGTATAAGCATATTCTTCAATATTCTCGTTTATACACGCGGATAATACTAATCCGTCCGTTGTGTTTGTAGGAAACTTTGTGAATATTTGAGACTCATTCAAATTTATTTTTGGAAATCAAGTAAATATGAAGAATGCTGCGCAATAAAAATAATTCATTATTTATTGAAAGAAAAGCCTGAGGCTATCGTATGAAATCTTAGCCCTATAAAGTCGGGAGGTTGAATATTTGATTGCGAAATTTCATTTTGGACAGCAGTTAATATCAAATTTGTTCTAATCTTGAAAATGATTTGCATAGCAAAATACGTAGGACTCGTTGTATCGTCAAGCTTTCTTGGGTTATAAGGAGCTATGTATCTCTGTCGCAAGATTTGGCATCATCAACTACAGTTACGAAATTACAAAATAATAGATAACGTGCTCTCTAGTACAGCTTATATTGAAAAGGAATAAAATATCGGGGATCAGACGTGGGTCCTCGAAAATAGACAGTGTTCCCGGGAATTTCTACGTTTTTAGATGATAAATCGTTTATGTGAAATTCTGATTATTTTTCTCTTATGCGTTTGAGCGTCTTTGCTGAATAGTTGAAGCGTCAGATGATTCGTAGTGTTCGTACTTTGAACCCACGAAACGAGTTGTAAATGTCTCCATTGTCAGGGTGAAGAAAATATATGGGATGTGCGTTGATATAAGTATGTTAATATAGCATTAAAAATATGGATAACATAACGGTGAGTGTAAATTCTTCTTAATACATGACAACTATTTGTTTAAATTCCGGACATAACCTTGTCTGTGATTAATAACCGCTGTTGAAGATAATGGTTAGTCTACGAATGACATCACATAAAACTATTATGTTCTATGATAATAATTTGTTTATGTTTATAATTATTTTCTTTAGTATATGAAAGCCCTCCCTTTAGTTTTTATGTTTCATGTTAGAGTTTTGACACTTGATTGCTTTGTTTGTTTTATTCATACTTCGATAGATCAATGATATTATCCCTAGAGATGGAACTCGGATGAAATTAACATTTCGTTTTTAGGGAATATTGCGTGCTATGTGCCGCGGATTTATGGACAGTCTAAAAGGTGCTGTGGTGCTTTTCTATATGGATAAGCAGATCAACGAGAAAACATTTCAGAATTCACCATCCAGACTGGATTCTCATAGACGAGATGATGGTGCTCGGTCTTCAGGGAAACGGCCAAAAGAACAACGGTACCATTATTATTAGTAGTAGCAATTAATTGCTAACTTACAAATTTGTTGACATTTATAAATTACAGAGAATCGAAGGTTCTAAAGAGAACGATACAATGTTGCGCATTGAATGGTGGTGTATTTTGGGCTAGCATCCTCATCTTTGAATGTGGACTGCTTCCTTTTCTAAAATATTTATTGAACATTGTGTTTGGTCACTCATCAGGTATGAGTACAACAGTCTGGGCCTGGACAAAACCATTCTTATCCCTTACCTTTGGGACAGTATGGGTTTTACCCTTGTTTCTACTTAGCAGAATAGTCAACAGCTTGTGGTTTCAGGTATGGTCCTGTGACATCCTAATATATATTTTTGTTACAGTTAATGTACATTTTCTAATCGATATAGGACATAGCAGATAGTGCATACAGATATAGACAAGGAAGACCACTTCTCCTTTCGAGTGTGAGTAAACTGGTAGCAGACACACTTTTCAGCGTGCTGGTTCAAGCTTTATTTCTTGGCCAAGGGATGCTAGTGTCTAAAGTGCCATTACCTCCTATTGGGGATCTTTTGGCTCTTGTCCATATGTGCCTTTTGTATGCCCTCTATGCCTTTGAATATAAGTGGTTCAATATGGGCTGGGAGCTTCATAGACGACTGACTTTTATTGAAGCCAATTGGCCATATTTTGTTGGATTCGGGATGCCGTTAGCTGTGCTCACGCAGTTGCCTAATTCATATGTTATAAGGTACAATTGAAGACCTTAGAATGAAATTGATGACTAAACAATATATTGTATATGTATATAAATTTTTAATTTCAGTGGCTGTGTATTCTCTATTCTTTTCCCACTGTTTATTATAAGTGGGAATGAAGCTGAACCTGTGACTGGGGTGTGGTATGTGTCCCGCTATATTCATATGCTTTTTATTTCAATTGCCATAGTACTACTATAGCTATTTCAAGTTTGTAATCACCTAATTACGAAATGAGAGTTACTTAACAATTCTGATACATAAACTTTATCATATCTCCATAAATTATCTTCAGCTAGAATTTTAAGAATTATCTTTTTCTTACAGTGATTGTCCACTAAAACTATTTTCTCCAGTTATCGCTATTGCGAATACACTTTTCAACAAAACCATTGGACCCGCTAATAGACGGTGACAGTTGAAAATGCGAGAATTTCCAAAGTAAACGAGCCAACATGAAAAATCTATTTATCCGTAAGTTCATAAATAGTATATTACACTACAAGGGCAGAAAACTGAGCTTTCGGCATTGTTCGATAAAATACCCGAGGCGAAGCCGAGAGCCTTCTATCGAGCAGTTCCGGGTGCTCAGTTTACTGCCCGCGTGGTGTATACTATTTTTCTTGATCCCCAGCCGAAAGTACATGATCGACGTATCGATTTCAGTGCAGAAAGCCTTGGATTCTCCGATAGGGGTCTCCAATAGCTACACAGCAAAGATCCAAGGCTTTCTGCACTGAAATCGATACGTCGATCATGTACTTTCGGCTGAGGATCAAGGAAAATAGTATACACCACGCGGGCAGTAAACTGAGCACCCGGAACTGCTCGGCTTCGCCTCGGGCATTCTATCGAGCAGTGCCGAAAGCTCAGTTTTCTGCCCTTGTAGTGTAATATACTATTAACAATTGATGTTTCACATCTACCAGGCGTCCCACGACGACTCACTTCTTTTTTTTTTTGCTTTTGCAATTAGATATTGGTCAGAAGATACGTTTTGCGTTATTCTTTTGTTTATTTTTTCCACTCGTCGCTGCATTCTAGTGTAATTAGTCTATCGTGAGCCAGAATGGAGTACACTGCTCGCGAGTATCGCGATATGTTATTATGTTTGGAAGGATGGATTGCATCCGTATCATTACCGAACTGTTCAACAACTTCTGGAACGAGGTTTTATGTATGATTGTGTGTCGTTCGTATCAAGAACACTAAGCCTTAAACGTTACGCTCCTGAAAGCGGGTCCTTGCCATAAGTAACAAAGTCGTCAACCGGTAGGCTTGGACGTAAGCGTGACGAGAATTGAAAATCTAGTATTTAATATACAATACAATATAAATGAAGCGTCGCCTCTTTGTTGCTAGATCACGCCCAAATAATTTAACCAATTTACTTGAAAATTAATGCGGTAACAGCTGAGATGCCAAATTAGAGCATAGACTATGTTATCACGTAATTTTTAGTCATATTCTTACAGAATTGCTAAAACTTCTTGTGACTATATCTGTCCGTATTAATATCGCTATCCCTACTAACTCCTACGCTCGCACCATGTATTACCTCCACGCGACCCACATATAGGGAGGTTTCATGACGCATGAAACTGATGTTCTTTATAAAAAAAACTACATTTTGAAGTATTTAGAATTTCAAGTATTTGGATTTTTTATCCATCTTAACCCGACGTAGTCATTATCCAGCATATTACAACTTCGGGCGTCTGTCATTGGGAATTTTTTTTTTTAATTTAGTGTGAACATAAAATAACAAACAACCACTTTGCGCTTTGTGATTATTCGGGAACCGTTGGTCGCACAATATGCATTTTATTTTTTTCTGAGATCGAGAATGAAATTTCTATTTCAAATGTCCTCTAAAAGGTTTTGTAGCGGCAATAGTTAACGTCAACGAAAAGTTTAAAGTTGGAAACCGGGAAAACCGGCATTTTCCCCCATTGCGCCTCGAAAAATTAGGAAATCGCAATGAATCATTTACGGGATGATAGATAGTAACTTATTGCAAAAAAGCGACCACATACGATTTTCTTTCAAAATAGTTGGTGATGAAACTGTCTGATGAAATAAAATGAAAGACTTCCACTTACGCCCATATCGTTAGGAATAAATTAAATTTTTGAGCGATTATCGATAATTAGTAGTTTGACAATAAATTCAATGTCATTTCGTGAGATTTATGAGAAGGTCAACGGCTCAATGTCTCTCGCCGGAGTCGCACCGGGAGCGATTCATCCCCATTTTAAACCAAACGTAGTAGGGTTCAGCTCGCTGATTTGACCAAGTTGATTTTATTTATTGCTCCGATATAAGGGTTATACTCTAAAGAATTGAGGAGTACTGTAAGAGTAATTGTAAAAAATATTAACATTACGTAATTTACGAATTACGTACAGACCGATATTAGATGTGTGAAAAATTATTGTTGAAAAGTATACATATATAGGATAATAGTGATGTCAGCTTGCCAATCCGGAAATTAATAACTGATTATATACGTAAATAAAATCATGAAAACTGAAACACATTCCTCGGGAATGAAGCTTGCAAGACTGGCTCTAACGAATAAACGTTCTATTGAGAATTCTTGACCTTTTTATGAATTCGAATGTCATGAGTAATAATTAACGTGGACGCCGTTGCGAACAAAACGGGAAGCTGATGTTGGTTTATAGCAGTGGTTGGTCGATTAGAGAGGGGATACGGAAAGAAGGTTTATTGCGTTTCTTTTTCAGCGCATAACAGTCAATTAAACGCAGTACGCGTTACTATTTTAAATAATATAGAAATTGACTAAGTTGGAATTACTCGGCAGTTAAATTCGGTTAGAATTTACCGTGCAACAAGAGATACAGTGAGCGCGTTCAACTTGTAACTCATTGGTCATGTTCATAAAGCTGCAATTTAAAGTTAATGGAGTCTTTTCGATTCACCGTTCTTTAAAGTTTAACATAATGCCATAAAATTTGGTATTAATTTTGGTATATTCTGCCGTATACTTTAAGTAACCTTAGTATGAAACGTATGAACCATATAACAGGTATGGAATTACTTATATGAAACGAATTGACTGAAATTGTCAGGTCCTTATATCATTTCTATAGTAATATTAATTAATTAAAATGAAAAATGCAATTATAACATATTATTTCGTTGAAAATATTGTATATATTTTCATTTAGTTTTAAGAACGTTAATAATGAAAAATACTTACCAAAAGTGCCACTGCGCCACAAATCAGGATCAACATCACTCCATGGCCGCTCTTGTGTGGATGGAATCCAGTTACTCAAGAAACTAGCAGTCATCTTATCAATATCAGCGTCTGTTACTTCCCACAACATGCCCAAGACGCAGGGGCTAAAAAATAAAACAAGGCGTATATGGCTTACCGTGTGGTACGACTGCATGAACCATGTGGGGTCGTGTCTCATGTATTCGTCAACATAAAAAAAATTATTTTTACGAACGCGAAGCTTTTGAGTGGTAAGTGTTGCAAATATTATTATTCGATTCAAATTCGAAAGTTGATTTCTCCTTTAAATTTTCAGTCAAATCGGTTTAACGATTTGTCTGGAGCACATATCCCTTTATTGCGATTGGAATTATGTATATTAAATACCCTGATACGTTCTTCATAAATATTTCTTTAGTGACATTATCATTATCAGAAAAAAGTGCATCTACATATTTCTGTGTTAACAAAGATCGTTCTGTACTGGTAAAAATTCGTTACATCTCATAACCATATAAATTTTGATAATATATTTGTACAAGTATATCTTTAATTTAGTACAAAATTTACACCTTGTATATATAAATTACCTGCAAGCTATCAAATATTGATTGGATACACCGTAAGGTGGAAATCGTCCGCCAACGCGTTGTAATTTTACACTTCCGCAACCAAACAACAGAACGGTTGCTTTGACCCGTAGCTTTTCAATTCGTTCGCCCGCCAAATATTGAATTCCACTTCCATGCCCATTGTACCTGAAAGAAAAAAAGTTATTACATGTAAAGTGTCGCAGAATGAAAATATTCATATACTGAAAATATAAAATATAACTTTAAAAGAGTTGTACTACCTATACTTTATTTGGTCCAATTTTTTAAAATTAATATTGCTTTGGATCAAACTTAAATCCATTTCTAAATATGTTTAAGTTTACCGTGACTGAGTGAATATTTAATTATATGAAATGGTTAAATACAGAATTTCTTATCTTCCACACCTGTCCAAATGCGTAAATCTTGTCAAGAATGTTCCGTTAAACAAGATTTGTTTGCCGACAAAGGTTGTCAAGAAAATACTTTTTATGAATATTATTCTGTTTTAATATTATATATAAACCTGCTTTAATATTATAGCTCAAAGTGAAGGAGTAAACAATTTTATGCCTACTTCAATGCTAAACATATTATGTGATATAGTGTACACTTGCAATAGTGATAAAATTTACATTAAAATGATGCCTAAGTTAAATATTAATTAGTTAATAAATATCAATGTCTTAAAAAATATGATGTTTTTAAACTGAATAAAATGAATTACAAAGTGAATTTCATACATTAAAATATCATGATTGACCAATGCGTTTTCGAATGTTTCTTCATCGGGTTTTTCGCCATATAATCCTTTCCATCCAGGCAGCCAATAGTCAATAAATAGTTTCATTCGTTGTTCCATTTTTGGCAAGTTATTCGAAGGATTTACAATAAAACTACCAACATCGTTATCACTTTTAATAATTTTGCATCCTTTTACGATAGACGATTCATGTTCCTTAAATAAAGCGTAGGATATATGAAAAGACGGAAATCGAGTTACCGGATGATCTTTCAATATATCCATAGATTCAAATGAAATGTGATCCATATTCTGGAACGAAAAAAATTATTCTTTAGACAGTTTTGTTTACATGCAAAATAAATAGCTAATTGCATTTCACGATCTTTAAGGAATCGCTAATCTCCCTGATCAGAAGCAGTGTCTCTTTAATGTTATTCTTTGCTATTAACGGGAAGTTATCGTTCTTTGTTGCGTGAGCGTGTGAGTGTGAGTGTGTGTGTGTGTGTGTGTGTATTCGTACAGGCGCGAATATGACCAGAAACAAAGTGTACCGGAATGTTGTCGTAACGAAAATTATTAACAAAATAAATCGTGCAGTGGGAGAAGAGATGGATAAAATCCCCTCCTCCTGAAAATAACACTGTAGCTGCTGAGATCTGTTTCGTTGAGACAATTGAAGATCGCGAGCATTCGGTCAAAGCCGATCTATCCGCGAATCTGATTGGGCTAGAGGATATATTATATAGAGGGACTCTCGAGAATGTTCCCAATTTTGGGAGTGCACAGGATAGTTTAGTCAAGAAATAGACGTATAGTAAAACTTTATTATTAGTCCTAGTTCGGATTTCAGGATCTCTCTATTAGTCCAAAGAGGGGCAGAGCGCAGGCCATACCCATCAGCCAATCAGAGAATATACCTTGGGAACGTAGCGCTAAAGAAATAGACAAGGATTAACATAGAGTCAATCTCTGCTACAATACAGTTAGAAGAGAGCACTTTCTCTAACACATTATAAAGTAAACATTTCTATTGATTCATAATAAAAATAGTCGAATGATAACAATTAATCAATAATAATAATAATCGAACAGTCACAAAAACAGAACGAAACTTACCTCATCGACAATCAGTACTAGCGTTTTTCTTATAGCAGATTTCAAAAGATGTACACAACCCAACTTTCCGTAAATGGATAATGTAATATTTTCAGCAAGTTTACTATTATTTGGTAAGACGTATTGTATAGCCATAGCAATTTCTGCTTTAGACAAGTAACAGGAAGCTGTGGCAATTTTTTTTAAGAGCCATCGTGATCGGTCCGACATAACTTGCCTGTAATATACGTAAGACATTAAGTGAGTTTTTAATTAGTGACTATGAAAATAAATATTAAAAAACTAGTTCATCATATGTATGCTAGAGCAGCACGCAGGTCTTCGATAATTCCATTCATAGATTACTTTTATTTCCGCAAACAATATATCTTCTATTACACTGTTTGGTATCTCTACAAATATAATATGATGTATCTTACGTAGATGTATCGTCGCTTATCAGTTTGTCAATCATATCTTCCAAATCTCGCACCAAGTCCAAATTTTCTATAGGATCTGCCATAAATAATATTCTCCATTCGCGTAACCATGTGTTCTCCAATTCTGTTATTGCTGCCTGTAGAATACCACTCAGTTCCATTTAACATATGCATTTAGTAATTTCTATATTTTCTAACAATAAACATGTTTCGTTTTATGCTGCAAACTAATTCTTTTAATGTTTTCAACATATGTGAGAACCAATGTTGCACTCGCACAATTAACACACTCCGTAGACTTATATTAAAATAAAGAAAATTATTCAATAAGTGTTCCTGAAATCTACTAAGTAGTCTATGAGTTCAGTCTAAATAAAACAAGTATATCTTAAATCCTGAAACGATTTAGAGTACGCGAATCGTGACGTTCCAAAATACATATTTGTGAGAATTTATTGTTACTGCATTTAATGATATCTTTTAATAAAACAGTCAACTCAATCACACTTATTTTTCATTAAAAAATTCACGACTATTCTAAAGATGTTAAAAACTTTATAAATCGTCAGAGTTACCTTCATTTTCTTATTTTGTCGTTCCCGCATTTTCCAATATGATTTATTATTAGTGTAAGGCGCTTCCAAATCAAATTTATTATTTGATAACACGTCTTCTATTTCACTAATAACATCGTACATCTTACTCGTATTAGACTTTGGTATTGTTACACAAAATGGTTCGATTGCTTTTTCTCCCGTAGGCATAACAATAATATGTATTGGATAGGTTGACGATGGTGTGGCGCTGTAATATTTCGAAATTCCGGGATGTTCATATTGAATTGTAATTTGGATCATGTACCATTCTGCAAAAAGAATTAGATAAAAAAGAATGTAATAATCAAAAACAAACATTTAAGATACACTCATAGGAGAATCAGGATACGGAACGAAAAATGGAGAGTAATAACAGCGTATAGCAGAGATATGAGGAAGACGAAACAAGAGCTAGACCATTTAATAGAAGAGAGGGAGGTGGAGAAACTGATAATCGGAGGAGACTTCAATGCGAGAATTGGACAGGAAGGGAGTGATTTTAGAATAGAAGAAAAGCATGGCGCAAGGAGGTCAAAAGACAAAGTTAAAAACACAGAAGGAAAGTTGTTATTAGAGATGGTGGAGGAAAGAGGATGGAATATTCTGAACGGGAATATGGAGGGAGATGATAAAGGAGAGTATACATACACGGGGCCGAGAGGCAGTACGGTAATTGATTATATAATAACTAATGTCGAGGCCAAAGAAGACATCAAGAAATTCACAGTGGAAGAAAGGGTAGAGTCAGACCATATGCCTCTGATAGCAGAACTATATGGGGGAAATAAAAGAAAAGAG
>JARQSW010000284.1:467789-685264 GCA_030142375.1 Calameuta pallipes
CTCTCTCTCTCTCTCTCTCTCTCTCTCTCTCTCTCTCTCTCTCTCTCTCTCTCTCTCTCTCTCTCATTCTCTCTCTCATTCTCTGTCTCATTCTCTCTCTCTCTCTCTCTCTCTCTCTCTCTCTCTCTCATTCTCTCTCTCTCTCTCTTATTCTCCCCCCCCCTCTCTCTCTCTCTTATTCTCTCTGTACATCCTTGTCTTTGCAGACTATTGTAAGAAATTAGAGCATAGTCGCCGGATTGTCGCTTGCACCACCCTCTGGTGTGAGACACTAGCATTTCACGTTGGCGGCCTGGTCGGTCGCAGGTCGTCCGGCGTCAGTACGGAACGTCACAGAACCCACTCCAGCAAACCAGCAAGCCACCTACACGTCTCTCACACCTATATACAAGGTACTCCGGAGCCGAACAGGCTATTGCGCTGCGTATATACCGTATATACCATGAGGCGACACGTACGCCCCTTTTCTCCTTCTCGTTCTTTCACTCGTGTTCCATAGTGGTGCCGCTTGTGGCGCTCCGAGACGTCCAGCCGCAGTCCGTACACAGCTACACCGCCATTTAAATCCATACTCCACGACGCAGTCCACCATATTATTACCATCTATAGAAATCGTTCATGAGCCAGAGGATCCTCGGCGATTTATGGTCTTACGATACACCGTGCCTTCTTCTACTCTTTTTTTCTTCCTCGTCTTACTCGTCGTCTTCCCCTTGCACCGGTCTTCTTTCTCACAGTGAACGATGACGACGAACTGATGGGATTTCGAACACGGGTTCTGCCATCGGGATACAAATTTATCCTGTCTTCTATAAAGCTTCCCTCGGAGCTGCTGTCTTTTTAATATATTTTATAGCGTGAGTACTTCTTCTTTTTCCCCGTCTCTTTCTTGGAGTCACCGCGTTTCAGTTTTCTCTAGCCAGTGGTACACGATAGGTACTCTAGGTGTCGCTGGAATGCGAGGGGTGACGTTCGACGTTAACTTTCTGGGATTTGTTCTTTCGAATGGAAGGACAGCTAGGTCGTTGGGCTTTCTTTTAATTATTTGATCGGCTGGCGCACATGGCCGATCGCCCATTGTCGATTTCTCTTTTTCCCTTCCATGCTCCTGAACGACTTCCACCTTTGCCAGATTCGATCTCTACGTATCTTCAAGTACTTGCTCTTAGGTATTTCATCCTTGTGGAATTTTATAACCGGTGTCGTGAACTATAGGGGAACGAGGGATCGCGAGATCATGACTACATTTAAACCTGCAAATGTTTCGGTTTCGTGACTTCTCTGCCTAGCAGTAATAACGATACCGTTACTTCTTTCGAAACGGTGCAAACTAAATTGCACGTCCTGGATAAATTACGCATACGATAATTCTTCTTCAGCTGGTAATATTTATCTCCTATAATATCAACTAGACAACCATACCGATAAAAAGCATAGAGCAATCCATCGCTTCTCGCTGGAAACAAATCTTAAGTTTGTGTTACTTCCATGACAAAGGCCAACGAAACCTGCCTGACGACCTGTAAAATTCCTATGAATGAGCGCAACCTCTGCCGACCGACAGGCCAGCCCAAGGTGGGCTAGCATTAGATTCTTTGAAGGAATTCAAAATTTTAAGGTTATTCAAAAATATATTTTTTTTTTCAAAAAATTCAAATAAAATTTGTCAGTCATTAACTACTTTTACATTGCACTTTACTTTTGCATAGCGATTATGCGAATTTTTTAATTTGACAAATTTCAGAGCTTTCATTTTTTTTATTGAAAACAACTTGCTGGTATCGATGTACAGCAGCTCTATCTAAAAATTAGTAAACTGCAAATTGATATGCCTATCTTCGATTATCCCTCTTGAACATAGTGGCACGGTGCGACATACCGGTTAAACATGCTAACATCATAACCCGAATACGGCACGATAGCTTGAAAAACATTAGAGTCGCGTTTAACGTTCCACGACGAAGTCACTCTTTAAATACCACTTTTGTTCCAAAGACGACGAACAGGAGGATGAACATTCACGGAGATCATGGCGAACGTAAATACTAAAACAAACAATATATAAAACCATGCCAATCCGAACCGCTGCAGAGGCACTCTCGATTTTCAAGGTTGTCAACGCGTCAATATATCCTACGTACGCAAGTATATCTAGTACCTAAGTGACGTTGAAATTTCTAACCTGAATAAACGAGCCGAGCGACCTCGACAAGGTGTCTCAATTTTCCAAGTGGTATGCCAGCAGGATTAACGCTCCCATAGATATCGGCTTTGCGACCCAACAGTCAATCGTACGAGCCCATTGGAAACGTCTCGCAGTAACCACACAGTGTCTACACCCATATAGTATACACCGGAGAGAATGATTTCTCGATCCATGGCAAACATTTCTCCACGAGTGCCTTCACCGGCACTCGACCGAGTCATTCATCACAATAGTACTCCGCAGGTACCCCGACAAATAACAATATCGAAAAGACAGAGCTCGCGATGACCTGAAGTGATCATTTTTATAAAATACCACATCCATCATACATTGTGATTCCCTTAGCACTCTCGAGACTTATATGCATCCAAGATCAGTAATGATCAGGTCTACGACAATCCTAATTCAACGCGCATCTAGATTCTTCCTGGTGCGTGCGTCCACGCACGCATCATTCCCTCCTGAAGACATCTTTGCACGCACGTGCAATGCGCTTCGTGGGACGTGCTCCAGAAAGTGCATCCTAGTATCGTTGACCTCAGCGCAACAGTGGATACCGAGCGTAGCGGAGGGCCTGTCGATAGGGCAAAGTCATGGCTAGGACGTTACCAGGAGATATGTACTCGAAGAATTCGCAAGGTGAGACAGTAGAGGGAACAGTTGCCACAGCCAGTCGATATTGTGTATGGAGAGCATAGCTATAAGTATAGGGAACGTTCGCGTCAGGTGTTCGGAGTCATAACGAGTCATTGGCTCCCGATCTACCTATTATTTCTTCGAAGAGCCCGAATGCTTTCGAAAGGCCAACCTGGAGAGCAGGTTGACGATTCCCCAAGAGAAGCCAACTGCCTCGAGGTCGGCGTCAACCCTGAAATCGTCCTCTTCGTCTTCCTCCTCGTGATCCTCCTCCTCGTACATCCACTTCTCCTTGTTCCTCTTCGTCCTCTTCGCTCCTCCTCTCCTCCTCTCTCTTCACCTTATCCACCAGCTAGAACCTACCAAGCGGCGACCGAACAATATCTGATGGGAACCCTTTACTTTAGCGCTAGCTGTTCACATTACCTTACTTACTATACGGGGTCAATGCCACCGCGTCCGTCCCGCGGCCCCACTTCACTTCACTTGGCTTCACTTCCATCCGCCGTCTCCTCTCTGTTCCTCCTTCACCTCCTTTCCCTCCCCCCTCGCCAGCCCCCGATGTCCCTCTCGTGGCCCTCCGTACCTCCTACGTCCTCACACCGTCGCCACCATCGCCGCCGACCATCCGTGTATAAGACTGGCTACGTAGATACGTACCCTCCTCCTGAACAGAGAGACTCGTGCATCGCCGTCCACGTTATAAACTATTCCAAAAATTCATACTGTTATTATTATCACTTACCCATTCCCGGCAGTGGCTACAATGCACGACTTTGTTCGCTGCTCTTGCGTTCTGATCTCTGCCACTCCTCCTTGCTTGGTCTATGTAATACTGCCGCTACCACAGGTCCCACGTTTCAGAAGTTACTGTCGATTCACTCTGTAATAAAGCTCCAACGGTATGGAAATGTTAATTTTACTGTAGATTAGTCAATCGTTCGTTCAGTTTAGATTTATTTTCCAATTTTACCTTCCTTAGCTGTCCTTTGTTCTTGGACCTTGTCAGATAAGCATGTTCTAATCAGCAGGTTTGTTTGGTGGGGGAGTTGACTTTTGGCTCGTTCAAATTTTCAACGTCTTCCCGCCTGCGCGCCGAACTTCTGCGCACGCGCACAGCGTCACTCCTGCGAATATCGTACTTGGCGAGCGATAACGCGGGAGAAAGGACCGACCAGTTTGTTTACCTCTTGCGCATTTTCGTAGTGCGCGGGCATGCAAGTGCCAGTGCCCGTTGCGATCTGCGTTCTCTACGCGCGCGACTGTTGTCGCGAGGTACGGCGAAAAGAGGTTGTTGGCTAATGTAACGTTTGTCGTCGGCGCGAAGTAGGCTGGCACGCTCGAGCGAAAATAACGAGCAGCCTTAACTGATTAAAATGGCCTAGATACTGCGAAATGGAATCCCGAAATGCGTTTCACCGTATGCGCAACGGTACTGTACATTTCACTCTTTTTTCTCATTTATTTATAGAATTTTTTTTCTCTCGTTGCGCTAGAAAAGCGCAGCCGTAATTTATCGTCGGTGTAACCTATGTATTTGCTCGTCGGGCGTTGATCGAAAGTCGAAAGACTTTTCTACGCTGGTGCGATTGATTATGACTTTGACGTGACACGCCGATTGGAAATTCATCCCGTGCATACAGGTTGCTTTTACATGGGACTGAGTCGAAGTGAATTTTTTACATTGGTAGAATTATTTATGAAGAACCCAGAAGCATATTATGGCAATACGTTTAAACCAATGACAGCATGATACGAACGCGTCAGATTTCCTATTAAAGAGATCCATGGATGCCCTGATGTAATACTAAATATTGTTATAATTTTGTTAGACTTACGAATCGTTCTTTATAAATACATTAATGGTATTCACTCGGTGTCATCAGAATTTTAATGTGTGCATCAGATCGGCGATATGATTAGAAACGCATTTGATATTTATGTCGGTTATTAAAAGTAAAATGATCCTTGGAATCCATTTTTGGTGCTTCAATACAGTCAGGTAATTAATATTTGTCGCTTGAATTTCATAACTGTCAAGTGACTGTTTCGATTAGGTTTCACATGATTTTACCTTGACAGTCAAATCTGGTTAAATGTATTTCAATTGAAACACCCCGTATATCCCAGTCTGTTAGACGGTAATTAATGGATCCAGTATTTCACCCCGATTAGGAAGGTTTTACGTATTTAGGCGGAGTGCAAGCACCCCATGACCTTCCCAGAGTAAACGCAACGTGTCCAATGTCAAGGATAGAGTAACATAACCTATGTCGACGGCGCTCAGAGCTGCCTCGGCGAAATTTGTAGCGCTCCGGTGAAGAAAACATTTTGTCCAGAAAGAGTCGCACGGGATACGCTGGTAACAAAGGGTAGTTAAAAGTCGTGGGAGAGACGCATCAATTTTGCGTGGTTCCTCCTACCCGTCGCGCGAATACGGAGAGTACCTATTGCTTGCCAAAAAATATAGCAGTTCCATTATTCCTTTTTGACAAGACTCCGCGCGCCGTCAGCAAAATTTCCACGGTGGCAACAAGAATCCACGATATTCGCAGAAGACGCCGTACCGAAATTACCAAAGCGTTTTAGAGAGTAAAAAAATACCAGCGAATTTTCCAGCTCATATTAATACTCACTTACGTTACATCTCTAACCTACATGATAGTCCTATCGTATCGGCCTATAGGCAAGTGAGTGGTCGGGAATAGAAATCCTCGCCCGCTATCGCACTGAGTAGCAGCCAATGTATCACAGCTATCCTAGAGTCAACGCGTTCGCTACTCTCTGCATGCATATTTCTCTCTCTCTCTCTCTCTCTCTCTCTCCCTCTCTCTCTCTCTCTCTCTCTCTCTCTCTCTCTCCCTCTCCCCCTCTCCCTCTCTCATTCTCTAATTCTCTCCCAAAATCCCTCCAATTCACTCTTACTGTATCGTCGACGTGAAATCGGTGAAATATACTTCCAGGAAGTAGGTGGCTCGGGATCATCGGCCCTTACGGCTATTTCAGTTATTTTGCAGCATGCAGCTATTTTAAATATATATTATAGGGTAGACGCAGATAAGCGTGCGCCACGAGAAGAAAGATGGAGGGAGATCGAGATATGGACAAAGTCAATGAAAGAAAGAGACAAGAGAGAGTAAGAGAGGGGTTGATATTTATAGACAGGCCCGTCGTCGTAGTCGTCGGCGTCGTCGTCGTCGACAGTCTTGAGTCTTGACTCTTGGTGAAATTCTGGGAGGGGTGGCACCCTCGTGTTCTCGACTCCTCTCTGTTAAAGGAATTTCCTATGATTAGAATGAGTATTTCTATACAGCGCTCTGATCTCCGCCTATATGTGTCTACGCCAAGAATAATCCACCAAGTCTGGTCTGGTCTCCGTTCAGGCAAACGCGTCCTCCTCTGTCGGCCCCTCGCACTGGATAGACCCAACCAAAAAATCAGTACAGGTTTACACACTCGGACACGCAGAAAGATCGTCCTTCCGAACATGAAATCTCCTCTTGGCTCCTCCGCTACGATCCTCCTACGGCCCAGACTCTTCTCACAATCGGATCTTTTCTCAAGCCCCCTCTCCGTATCTCTTCGGCGCTTCCGTCCTTACTGTTTCTCTCTCTCTCTCTCTCTCTCTCTCTCTCTCTCTCTCTCTCTCTCTCTCTCTCTCTCTCTCTCCCTCCCCCTTCTCTCTCTCTCTCCCATTCTTTTTCTCAACTCTTTTACTCTCCTCTCTTCTTAACTCGATGCCACCATTCACCCGCGACCGACACGCGCGATCCGTTCCACGACCTCTTGGTGCCTTAGTGCCGGACCACCACCTATCCTGGACCTGCTCCACCTCTTCCTACGATCTTTACGCCACTTACCATTGGATCAGGCTCACCAGTCACCGAACCTCCTTCTTAGGATCCTCGTGATCCTCCTCAAGGAAATCAGACAGTACCGATGTCTGATGATCTTGCTGGAGACAGGGATACGCAATGCGGACCTGGCTCGGGTCACCGTTTCATTACGGTACCATCATCGGACCTGGAGGAAGAGGAAGATCAAAACAATCAAATACGAAGAAGCGTGGTAGGAGACGATTCTTTTGGTTGTATAGAGAGGGACGTGCGTCCTTATTTTTCAGCGTTGTGTCTCTTCACGGTCACTTACGATAGCACGAGCTACCGCTCTACGAATTATCTCTAGCGTGGAAACAAGTCGGACGCACTCTTGCAGAAATAACTGTAAGGACCAATCGATGTTGAGATAACGAAGGATAGGAGTAAATAATTACAGAATTTGTTCGTTATGGCTAATTTTCTTTTTCATCATGGATGAGCCTGTCGATCGACCTTGAAATCAATGCGCAATTGCATTTCTGTCACACGGCTCGAAGTACAAATGCTTCGTTTATATTCGACGCATATTCCTTACACGTGGTATAATGGCAATAATTAACTGCTAGTACAAAGAGCAACGATTACTTCATACAGATTGCGTCAGTAATGTTGGACTTGGGTATTGGATCCGGACGGGACAATTAATACCATATTCGTACAGTTGTACGGTCAATGGGACATTAGTAACAATTAGTATTCATCGATGATGTTAACGTTAAAAAGGGTATGAGATTTCGCAAAGATACTCCTTTTCAAAATAACATCAAATATCAACAGCTTCTGCTTGGCTTGACGCAAGTGCGCTGCGTCATGGCATAAATTGCGCCAAGTTTAAATGCGACGCGTTATTACCCTCTCCCGTCGCTGGAATGAAATTCACTAAATAGGTAAGATCATCCAGTCGCCAACGTTACCGAATCAAGTTTCGATGATTATAATTTTGCGGAAATAATAATTTTTCAATTTTTTATACAGGATCCACCTTAAAGAGGGTAAAATTGCAACAGGGGTTGACGTAGGTGAAGACACTGATGGATCATTGAACGACGAATGTGGATGTCACTGAAGAATACGTATACATAAATATAAAAAATTGTCTGAAAAAATACCAGAAGCCCAACAAGCAAAATATCAGCTGCAGACGGACGCAACTGTCCGGTCCTACCACCAGGTGCACCAACGGAAAGTCGTGGCTTCTCCTTCGATTAATTTCCTTTTTTGGCTAAAGGAAGGGGATGAAAAAGAAATCGATTGTTACGTTTAACCCCATGGTTTTCGAATAAACATACGCAGTGGCTAGTTTGGTTCCGAACCCAGAAAGATGCACTGAACTATGCACTGTATAAAAAAAATCCTACGTACTTCTATAGACAATGTATTTTTCAAGACATATTCAAAATTTCAAGTGAATCGGTTGAAAATTGTCTGAGTTATGTTTTCGGCAAACTTAAAAAATGCAGTTTTGAGATATACGCGTTTGAAGTTTTGAGTAGCAGAAAATCATGAATAATTTTGCAATACGTGGCGATTCAATGGTCTTCTTCGAGATGCTTTTGGTCTCTTGCTGTCGCCAGATGCCGTTTTTCCTCGTTTCTTCCCACTGTACACCACTGTAACACTCATTGTAAAAATAAATTAATAATTACACAGGGGAAAAAAATGAAATTTCACAGTTTCACAAGTATCGATAAAAATGAGTCCAGGCGGCCTTGTACTAAAATTCGAAAACCGAGTATTTAGAAAACTTTCCCGACCATAATCTTTTGGGACATCATTTTTGAGGTCTTAAGGGATAATTTAAAAGAAAAAAAAAAAAATTGATTTTTCGAAAATTCTAGAGTGGCCTAACCCCTTAAGGGGCTATACCAGTGTGAACGCTGAAAATTTTGGTGATTTTCGGAAATTTTTTGGAAGAAAAGTACTCAATTAACTGTTTCAGAAAAATGAAGAATATATTTGGCTATATTTGACCTATATTACATAATTTTTTGATAGAAAAATATTTAAATCCAAGCGACTTATGTGCTGCTTTCGGAGAAGCCAAAAAAACAGTTCCTCCACTGCTGCCATGATTCCGGCCGATTGAGTAGCGGAAACGGAAAAAAGAAAAAATGTCTTTAAACTGGAAGGTATTTTCTGTACAATGACGTAGGATTTTTTAAAAATATCAAAATCTAACAAAATGGCGTAGTTATGAAAAAAAATCTGTTTTTTGCCTATAAAATGGTCGTTATTTCAACGCCAAATCGTCAATTTTCATCCAATCAAAAATATCCTACGTCATTGTAGAGTAAATATATTCAAGAGTACTCAGTTCAAATTTCAAATCAATCGGATAATTGCTCTTTGAGTTACAATGGCAGCAAATTTCAAAAATGCCATTTCGAAAAAAACGCGTTTAAAGATTTAACTATCGATTTTATACCTACGAGCGGTTGCTCTATAGAAGCCTGCCATTTAAGGAGTATTAGAGATACGGCCTTGAAATTTTACAAGATATTCTTGAAAGCATAAACTGTCGAAAAAGCCCAAAAAAAATTTGATTTTTTTAAAATGTCAAACTGGTATAGCCTCTTAAGGTAAGTTTCTAAAAACTGGTTTTATAAATATTTCATCATCATTCATTTATCTATAATCTATGTGGTAATAGTACCACTTCATTCTTTCATATGTATTCTCAATCTTAAATTTTGATATTATCATTTAGCGATGTTGTTGCCGTTTACGATAATTCGATAATTATAATATTTTATATAAAATTTATTTTGATTGTCTGTTCAAACAAAAGGGCAAAATAGTAATATGAAATGGAGTACTAGACGGATTTAACCCTCGGTGGTTGCTCTGGGTCACTCGTGACCAGAGCGAAATTTCACTTTTGAATTTTCTGCAAACGGAAAAAGGGCGGGACCTGCCATCCCCCGCTAAAAAAACTTAGGATAGGTAAGGTCCTACACCCGAAGTTTGGTCGCTTTCTCCCAGGATATATAAATTAATATACCATGTGTCAGGGTATATAAATTAATGTTATAATCTTCTGAATCTTTTTTTTCCAAAAAAGACGTAAAAAACCAATTTACGAAGAGCATCGTTTATGCATCTGCGTACCTTGTATGGAGGCAATGTAATATTTTTCTACACTCAATGTTTGTTCTAATAAAAGTAATATTTTTTTGCAATAAAAATGATATTTTATTTGTATCTTTAAATAAAAGTAAAATGTTTTTGTAACAAAAATGTTAATTTATTTCTTTTTCAAAAAATCATCGCTTTTCCTCTCCTTGAAATCGTCAATTTTCAGATGATTGAATAATTATACTTTTTTCGCCAGAAATCATCGTAGCCCGGTTTTTCTCAAACATTAGGATGTCCATGACGATAATTCATGGTAATTATTTTTCCTATGGCCCTTTTTTTATTGACATTTGAGCAAAAACGCGTTTTTCGAACATTTTCGCTCAGATATCTATTTATAGCATAAAAAATAATAACTTTTGGGCTTCAATAAACATCGATTTGCATTTTACAACTATTCAGGAGTATTCACGATTTTTTTTAGATTTTTCGAAACGTTTTCAACCGTTGATAAATGTACGCGGACATAGATGACACAGTGTGACGGCGGAAGCAGTAAAATTACAGTGCGACCGCCGAGGGTTAATAAGATTTGAAATATTTATTAACTGTTATTGCATTAAATGTTTGTTGCTTAGATTGTAAAAGGATTTTAGCAAATTCTCCTGAAACTTTTAAGGTTTCGGCGGTGTTTTACGTGAGTAGGAAAGAGCACAAAAATTTAGCCGTGGGGGAAGACGGCAGTGCGCATGTTCTAAACCGATCAGCTGATATTGCCGTGAAGTCGTAATTCCTTTTGTACATAGGAACGCATGTGTCTTACGTGAAATACGTTTTCCGGTTCGAAAATACGATGTGCATGATAAGGAGCGTGAACTTGTACGATTATTCAATAATTACATATCACTTGAAAGAATTTTAAAGGCAACATAACCTCTAAGGACCGGAAGCTTTTTATTAACACCACGTCAGGTTTCCGTGCCTTAGCGATCGCTGCTGGCTGTTTTCGAAAGTGCTAAAAGTTACGGGAAATATACATGTATTTGAATGGATTTCTGTCGTATTCGATAGTATGACAGTTTCGCGAAAAAAATGAAGCTTTGTGTGTCGTGCGTTTACTGCACTCTTCTCTTCGTCTTCTTCGTATCGAGGTGAGACTATTACGTACAGTCTACTGCGCTTGCATGCAATTGACAGCTCTTGTCGCTGTATTTCGAGAACCGGCTCTCTATTTGCACAGACACCTTATATAAATGCTTTAAAAAACGCTGTGTATAAAAAAGCAATGGTCCATTAGCTGCTTTTTGAGGATTCTTGTCATTTTAATACTGTTTATTATTTTGAAGTAGTACTATGAGTGTACAATTTGTTCCCTTTCATTCTCATGTTTCACATTGTTAATAATTACTTTTGAAACTACTACTTCAATGAGACTATTTCTTGCACATATCTTGTAGTTTGGCATACTTAAGATTATAGTACGAACTATTTATTGCATATAGCTAATATTCATTATACATAGTTGTTTCATAAGATTTGTTCTCAGGATAATGTTATAGGCTATATAAAATATATAAGATACTGGAGAGTCCTTGGTTCAGCAAATGTTATTTATAGAAAAGTATTTGCGACATTGATGCTTATGGTATTATGTGTTTTTCTGACTGATTTCAGCGGACTCCTATTTCTAATTGTAACATCAGAAGGATCTTTATCGTCAGACCAGCCTTCTAATTTAATTAGCAGCGAAGACTTTGGAGAGCAAGAAAATATTACCAAAGATGACACTCTTAAAGAATATATTGATTCTGGTACAGTGGAGACTTTGCAGACTCAAATTCTTCACAAGGCAACATCTCATCAGGATAATTATATGGAAAAGGTACTCTACATCTCAAATATGCATAAAGTTTAAAGTTTATATCGTCCTCAATATAAAGACCTTTACATAAATGATATTTTTTTATATTCAATTTATTGTCATGAATCATTATTGAAAACAGTCATTATTATAAGTAAATTGCATGAATATAAAGCAACATCATCCATTATTTATCTTCTTTGTAATTTATAAAAAGCTCACTATTGATATAATGAAGCAGCTGCACTTCCTTTACTTTCACAGTTCAATGGTGTTTCATATCAGTTTCTATAATATTTCCTACTTATAACTCAGTAATCTAGTGGGTAGTATGGAGGAAGGCTTTTTTTGTGTCAGGCCCTTGTATCATAACTATCTGCCTCTGTTGATCAAAGTAACACATGTGGTCTCTTACTCACATTGTATGCTGTGAAATATGATTAATATTTTGTTATACTCTTACAGCAAAATCTTAAATATTATACTCTACTATTTTTTTAAAAGAGTCTTTAATCTTTTGCTGCATAAAACTTTAACAAAGTACTTTTAGTAACTCGATACTTGTGTTTTGCTTTAAATAAACACGGAAATTGTGTGGGTGTTCTTAAAATAAAAATTATGTTTCATAATACTTAAAAAAATTCAGAAGTAGCTAAGTGTCAAAATTTTTACAACAAAGACTTGTAGTTATATAATAATCTAAAGTGGGAATCAAACCACGTTGAAACATTCTAAAAACTTAAAATTTTTAATACCAGGAACTCGATTTACACGTTGTGACTTTGGAATGTTAACACGAGGAATTTTCCAACACAAGTATTTTTTCATTTATTAAATTTATAGCGACTCAAAGTTAATTTATTGTACGTCCACGCACTACGTTATGTATAACGTGCATAGTTAAATTATCAGTACCATTTAATTTAAAATAAATTATATAGAGTAATATTATTTTTTATTTCAGAATAGCGTTGGTTCCGACTTGTCGAATTTCGAAACTTCACACAGCGACGATAACTTGAAGAAAGAACAAGGCCTTGATATCCTGGCGGAAATTGTTACCCAGCAGCCTAACTTATCACAAGGGTACGTGCTGATAAAATAATGTAATCACATTATATAAAACTGTTAAGAGAATCATCCATACATTACTCGTTTGTCCATTTTCATAATTCTGAGCAGTACTCAAATTTATTCTAATCTTATCAGGACTTTAATACTCCATGCCTTTTGCAGATAACGTGTAGGCATTTTCGAAACATTTACTCTCGATACAGTTGCATTTTGAGAATTGGTTTAAGCCTAATGACATAAACCAGCATTTACAGTGATTACAAGGGACCAATAGAATTTTGTTTATCTATTGCATCACCTCAAAACGTGATCATTTCTGACACTCAAAAACAAGTATTTTCTAATCGCAACCAAAGTACTCACAATATATATACTAAATATATAATAAAGTAAAACTTAACACAAAGTTTTGAGTATATTTTTGCGATAATACTATAATTTTTACAATGTATGGAAATTTAAGCAGAGATACATAGCTGTAACACGAAAATTCACAATGTTCGCCACGTGACATTAATTCCACAAAACATTCAGGAAAAACAAACGCGTTACCCACGTGACTCCTAAGAAATTATATATCAGCTGATCGGTTCCAGTTGAGAAAAAATAAATAAAAATTTTACCTGTTCCAACAAGCCCAGTATCAATATGGCGTATTGTTATAAAATACAACGTTTTATTTGTTCCTACAAATATCGCATTAACGTATAAGATTATATTTTCACGTGAAAAACGATGTTCTGACGCTCCCAGGCAAAGCCACTGCTCCGTCGGGTGAAGGCGCGTTGAGAGGAACAAGGCAAAACTTGACCTCAGTAATACGAAGACTCATTCAAGGTTTTCGACATACGCATAATGTGCGCAACGCATTTGATATCTGACTTTTCTCTAACACCGAAGCCATTCCTCGTGGTCGATTAATCGATAACCACTTCGATATCGAAAATAAGATATCGGTGTTAGCCTATTCGATTTAGTTTAGCATATATTCTGTAATTATATTAGCTTGACAATTTTTAAAGCAACGCTCAAGTGAGTGCCGATGACTTGAATGAATTTGAATTATATTATTTGCGTCATTACTCGCATTGTTTTCGTCCAGTCATCCTCTTCGACCGATCTTACATTCGGCTGATTATTTTTCGTTACAAACGTATATAGGAAATTTCATTGTCTCTTGATTCTTGGAGTAGACATCGTTGTAGTCTGCAATCAGGTCGACATTCGTAACGATACATTGATGATAACGACGATGGGTGAATGCAAAGAATTAAAAAAATTTTTTAAACTTTTCGCACTGCAGATGTACACACCAAGTTTAACTGGTAATATCTTTTTGTATACTGTAGATACATTAGGAATGAGCTGGTGAAACCAGTAAGAGATGTTTTTATTGTATGAACAAAAATGGTTGTGGAAAGCAGGCAGAGTGTAAAGAGTGGTGAGATTTAACGTGGAGCTCAGTGCCCAGTGTTTCTCTGATCTCTCGTTGTAACGGATTTCATGCAATTCTTCTCGTAGAAATTTCATGTCGTCTATTCAATACGGGGAATTTTTATCTCCCAGATAAAAATCTTCAAACTCGCTGACATCCCTCTCGGCTTCTTCGACGCCGCTGCCGGCGTTTTCACTTAATCGAATACTTATGTGCTGCTTAGTCGCTTACCTATATTCAAGTTGTCAATTATACACATTTTCGCTTTGAACAAGTTCACGGCGCCAGGTGAAAACAGTATGGTGGTGCAGAAGGTAGAAGAGATACGGAATAGCGGCTTCCTGACGACGTCGGTAAATGTTCAACGCCAGTCGTTACTCCGACGTTCACCGATACGGATATATTTGCAATTGCCTTGCTATGTCGCGCGTGTATACTTTACCCGTACTTTCCCGTGACACAGAAATCCTAATTGATAAAGTAACTTGTTCTTGCATATCGTCCGAAATCGTCGAGTGTCTTTCGGACGCTTATTCAAGATTTTACGAAAGTAAAAGCTGAAAAGAATTTTGGGATTTTTATTAATTTTTTAATTCTCTACAGTCGATTGTTACTTAATTGCCTGCGGAGATAATTTTTGTAAAATTTTGTACTATTTTTCGAGTAAGTTTTATTTTTTAATGTCTCAGTCGATATATATTTAATGAAATTTTAGTCCACCCTACATGTTTTTGTACGTTATGGTATCAATATTTTCGGAAATTAATTCTTATATGTATGCTTACGAATCGTCATGCTGTGTATCGATAATTTGAATTATTTGTTGATCAGAACTTGAGACCATTTATAATCTGATCACCCTGTATATTGGCTCGGTGACAAACTACATTTTTTGGCTACAGTTCAATTCCCGATCCGTAACTATTTTCACTTTTTTTCTTTTATCCTTTTCCTTTGTCTTCCTTCTGTTATCTTTTAACATGTTTCACGCCCCTCGCGTTCGTGATGCCAGGTCGGTCTTATAAAGTATTACGTTCTCGTATTGGCGTCGTACGATATAAAATTTTTCCTTGACAATCATTAAGTAAAAAAGAAATATATATTCCGGCTGTAATATCATATATGCTCACGATTTACTGTAAATATTCGTACGATTTTATTAAAACGTAAATGGAACATATAAAACAATGAAAATCTTGATAGTCTTGTGTATTAATTGTAATTAATTATAATATATTAATTTTAATGGCAAGTCACTTCCTCGTTCGAGTGATTTATTAAGCGTTACCTCCTGTGCGATCGAAGAATCGTAGCAATCAGTGCAACGTGACAGCACGTCATTGATACTTGTTAGTAAAGTAAGCGTCGAGAATAAAAAACGGAATTGCCAAAATGGCAAAAATTCCACTGGACAACATTTGATTTAAATACTGCGATGAATATTTTGAAATCAGGTTATCCTGATAGGTATCCCAATCGTGAATAAGAATTAGCCCAGCGACGCAGCTCAGTATTGCACCCATTGTCGAAAATACGATAGACTAAAAAAAAAGTGAACAAAATTACTGATTTTCGAAATATCAAATTTTTTACCACACTCACCGTTTTCTTAGGCTGACGCTCGCCAAGTAAATAAGACAAAATTAGTATAGTGTTTATCAGTATGTAACCGCAAATTGACGTATGGATAATGGCGGCATGATTTTTATTTATTTCCATATCACTGTTCAGGGGATCCACGATCAGGCCGATCGATATTACGAGCAAGACCTGTTTAAAAAATTAATAGGAGTGTAAATAGCGTTGCGCGATTATTAAAAAAAAATTGCATTATCTCACCAATTCGACGATTTTGCAATAAAATGACGATTTCTTTAAATATTTTTTAAATCTCGATGGAACATCTTGAGGCATGCTCGTCTCGTTCATTTTTCGATATTTTTTATCTCCGTGCAATTAGTGGTTATAACGATTGAGACGGTTTATCTTTAATTGCAACTTTTTGCCACCGAGTAATTTACACGATTGCCAACTTTTTTGTGTTTTAAGTAATCGTTAAAATTTAATTTCAATTTGCAATATTTTTTGAAAAATTTGTTTTTATTTTGCCTTCGATACCCACACAGTTTCGACCGGTCGTTGCGACGTTCGCTCGACTTCTAGTTGGCTGCGTTTGATACGTTAAGACGACTAACTCCTCGCTTCCTTCGTCTTACATACATTTCATTCATAATTGCAATACATGATACTGATTCTCACGATCACACCAATTTCTCGCACATAGATCGACACGCCCGTGAGCAAAATTATAGTACAGTGTAATTGCATGCGAGTGTCGTGTGCTGAAAAATTAATTAGCAGCTGCTATTATTACCGACACATGTGCAATTACTGACACCGACGTATATTCACATAATATCTATGCACAGTCTATTGTACAATTTACGTAAAATTTGCATCATTTCGTTCGGTAATCCATCATTTGACTTCGTCAGTCACGTTACAATAATGTTCTCCAAGTATTACAGTTTTATAGAAATAATCGATCTCTTCGATTAACCACATTTATTGGTATCTGTGATCTATTTATTTTCATTTTTTTTTTCCTTCTTAAAATGAATAACTTACCACGTGTTGAACTATTAAAATATACCCTTATGTATTTCCGTCACATAAAAATACATCAAGGTTCAGTATGTCGACGTAGTTTGACATTCTTGAACTATATTATAATTAAATGCTATACTCGGGGCATTCGTACTGATTCGTCAAATTATGTCGTTCTCTTCGCTCCTCTTTACGTCATTCAGTCGGATTCGTCTAATGCACGCAGATTGAACGTGGGCCGCGAAAAGCACGGTTGTTAAAAAGAAAATCATTAAGAATTCTTTAACGCGCACGTAATCAGTGAAAAATACTTGCACTGGGTTATCGTTGTTAAATCTCAAGAGGATTAGAAATATTTTTTAAGCTTTTCATTTGAAACGTACCCTTAGCGCTCTACAGGAAATGAAGGATTCAGAAGATCCGATGGAAATGAATATCATATCTGTAACCCTTGAACTGTCATAATTTTTATGGAACATTACGACTGCATACCGGATATATATATTTCTTAATTCGAATATAAAATTAGCGACAAGGTCTTATCAGCCGCAATGTTTAATCGCACATAGAGAGCATGCGGAATTTTAAATGAATCGATTATCAGTTATCGGTATTTAACTCTGAAAAAATTGTTAGTATATATAGTAATACTGATACACGAGTTCGGTTGTGAGTACTTATAATTCTTTGTAATGGCATTGATCTTCGATTCTTTAGTCTTATAGATTCTGTAAATGTCGCAGCTACTCACTTAATAGTTTCGTGAAAAAGTGACTTAAAGATAATGTGTAAAATGAACGAGTGCAAAACTTTTGGATTAAAAGTCGCAGAACTGTAACTGTTTGTCGCACAAGGAATCTGTTGCAATTTGGACAGTAAGAAGTAGTGTCCAGTAGTATTGATGGTGCTAAAATTAAATGACAATGGCTAAAGGGAGAATTAAAGGTAACACGTGTCCCATATACTGGATAGAAAGTTCCACTGAAGAATTTGGATCGCTGAGACAGCTTCTGCGGGCTGCTGTTTTCTATCTCATGATAGTAGTGGCATTATGGTGCATCCTCAGCAGCTTGTATTGTCGGTGAGATTATTTAATAAGACTATGAACTCATAAACTATCTGAAGTCATTTTACGTTAGATCGATATGAGGGAATAGTTGAAATTTCATTTCAGATTTTTGAACTTGGGTTTTGATATTGTTGAAGGGTTGGTGGGATTAATGAGAATCTTTTTTTTGTTACAGCATATCAGAAACTGGACAGCCTGTTGTGCTTACACTGGTTGATACAGCAGCAGCTGAACTTCAGAGTCTAGCTGATCCTAGAATCAGCTCAGAGTTTCATGGCAGGTCATTGGCATCGACTAATGTGTCTCTGTCGACGGCTTCTATCCGAGGAGAAGATCAGATTGGTCAACCAGCATCGACTGAAACGTCTAAGTCAGTCCTGCATGATGATCAGCACAATAAAACTATTCATCAGGATGATGCTGCCCTTGCTGAGGATCTTTCTGAAGCGGTTGTTACTGTTAGAGCTCATCAGAAACCTGGCAACGAAGACAGAACCAGCTCTTCGAACGATCACCTGGTTGAGAACGAGGGGTTAGGAAGCTCTGAAGAAAAGATAAAGCTAAAGATAGTTCCTGGTGACAGGAATGAAAAAAGTAGCAGAAAGGATGGAGGAAGTATTGAAATTTCCGAAGAGGAGGGGGTTGCGGAGAATATCCGGAAGGTAGAGGCTGATGCTCTGACGACGGCACCCGAGCTGAATGATAGTGCAGCCAGGGCGAGACTCGTTGGAGAAGGTAGCGACGAAGCAGCAGCTGTTATAATGGACGGACTCGTTGCTTCTGGTTCTACTGATCCTCATGAGGATATTCCATCTTTTAGCGAATGGGCTCAGCGGCGATTGGAAGAAGCTGAAAAAAAGAAGAGTAAGCATCAGTGATGATCTAGATAGTGTGATTAGATTTTCAGACAAGTTCAGTGATCTTTTGATCATATGATTATATCTATCAAGAATAACATCATCAATCGTATTTGTATCTTTATGTTGTAGCGCATCCAAATGCCTCGATACAGAATCCTGGGGGACCAACCAGGACTGTAGGTGGTATGAAAGTTCGTTCTAAGAACTACGCATCGCCTGACTGCGGTGCTAAGATTGTTGCCGTCAATCCGGAAGCACGAAGCGCCAAGAGTGTTTTGGCATCCACGCGCGATGAGTACATGCTGAATACGTGTACCTCTAGAGTCTGGTTCGTCGTGGAGCTCTGCGAGGCGATACAGGCGAAGAAGATCGAGCTGGCAAACTTCGAGCTTTTTAGCTCATCCCCCAAGGATTTTTCTGTCTTTGTCAGTGATCGTTTTCCTACTAGAGATTGGAGTCCGGTTGGTCAGTTTACTGCTAAGGACGAGAGAGACATACAAAGCTTTCCACTTCATCCTCAGCTCTTTGGTAAATTTATTAAAGTCGAGTTCCACTCTCATTACGGTGCAGAACACTTTTGTCCTATCTCTTTATTTCGGGCGTATGGCACTAGTGAGTTTGAAGTGCTTGAAACGGAAACGGAATCTGATAGTCACGTCCGGGAACCCAATGCAGTCACTGAGGATGACGACGAGGACGACGAAGAAAACCTCGATGGAACTCATGGCGAACCATCACGAAATCTTTTTGGTAGTGCGCGGGACGCGGTATTGAGTATCGTTAAAAAAGCTGCTGAGGTTCTAGTGAAAAGTGGTAACCTTAGCCACAATAATATCACGAAGATACAGGAGAACATTGAGAGTAATATTCTAGAAAGTTCCTTTGCAGCTTGCATAACACCCAGGTACACGATCGTTTGCAACAACTGTACCGATCAACAGTTTGCACGTGTGTTCGAAATAATCAGCTGCAGGGGTCAATATCTTGATTCGCTGATAAAAATTATTTCTGTTAAAGAGGCCTTACGTAATAGTAACATCTGTACAAACATTGGAGCGGCACCTGATTCTAAGGTTAATATGAAAGCTGATACGGGAATTGAAGAATCTGAAAACATCATTAGTAATAATATAAACAAAGTCTCTCTCAATGTCCCCATGAATCTACAGGCGAGCTTTCTAAGTTCTGTCTTTCCTCCAGAATGTATGATAGCTCTGTGTAATGTGCTAGCTACAAATGAAAGGAAGCTCGTGCTTAATGTAAGCTACGAAGCTCTCCAAAATACATCCGACAATGCACTACCGAAAAAGGAAATTGGCATAGCTCGACCGGATGCCATTGAAAGTGCAACCCTTTCCGGTACAAACGGTGCACACTCTGCTCAGAGTACTACGAATTCTCAAAATTCTGTGCCTCTGTCAGGCAAAGCTCTCAATGCAGACCCATCGCCTATTTTACAGTCGACTCCCAGTGATTCTCAAACAATGCAACCAACACCCTCATACGTGGCATCGGTATCCTCTTCGCCAATAGGAGAATCGCGTCGTAAATCTCATGATCCTCAAGAGGACGTCGACAGCTTGAAAAAAAGTCAGGACACATTTCCAACAGCGTCTACTCAGGAAAATCTCGCTTCACAGATTAAGCCCACCAAGACATTGAGCAAGAAGGATCCGAAGAGGGAATCTTCTTTGCCTGTACTTGAATCAAGCAAACATCCTCCGGATGGAATTGCTCAACCGGAAGTACTGACTACCCCGTCACCATTGGGAACCGTCCGTTCTGCTAGTAACTGGAAGGCTCTTCCTGAGGATCTGGGAATTTTGGATACCTCTGTAGAAACAGTCTCGCAAATGATGACCGCCATTTTGCCATCTAGTGCTGATAAAAATCAGGATGTTCTCAGCGATGCTACTGCGAATGCTCCAGTTATTAATAGTGCCGATGCTTCCTCTGATACTGTGCCGCAATCAATGCGAACAGAAATACCTGAACAGGAGATTAAACAGCAAACTCCTGGTAAAGCAGAAGCAACGGATCAGGATGTTAAGGATCAATTGTCCTTTGATACACTCTTATCAGATTTTAAAGATTTTGAGGGAGATTCAGCTGCATTGCACAATAATCCTTCAGCGAGTTCAGCTTCAGTATCACAACCAGCTGCAAGTCCTCAGCAAAAGGAATCCGTATTCCTGAGATTGTCTAATAGGATTAAGGTGAGTAAGGGGAACACAAGCATTTATTATTCATGGTTGACTATTATATATAAAAGTTTCCTTTCTTGATTTTTATAGGCTCTCGAAAGAAACATGTCTCTAAGTGGGCAGTATCTTGAGGAACTTAGTCGACGCTACAAGAAGCAGGTAGAAGAAATGCAACGATCCTTAGAACGTGCTGTGGCAGCCATGGGTGAAGAATCGCGTAAAACTGAGGACCGCGAATCGAAACGGCTCGAAGAAATTGAATCGTTGAAGCAAGAGGTACTGAGTCTCTCCGAATCCGTCAAAACCCTTCTTTATGATCGTGACAGTTGGCACGATAGATTTTCGACAATTGGTCAACATCTAATTCTCATCTGCATTGAGATCACAGTAGTCGTCCTGATCCTTTCTTACTGTCGAAGATCCAGTGATTTGGATATGGAAGACGATAGATCCTCAGAAGAAAAGGAGATTCTTCGACGGAAAAGCGTTGGTGACACAACCTACGCGACGTCCATCGCGTCAAAGTCTAAGAGGAACAGAAGACCTAGTGAGATAGCTTCAAAAATTATCGACTCTTATCAGGAATTATTGATAGAGGACCGTGGTCAGAACTGTGACATGGAGAAAAAGAAGAAACGGAAACGTAAGCGTGACAATGTTAATTCTACAACAAAAATCGGGTCTACTGGATGTGGAACATCGCGAGTCGAACCTCACCGTGGAAACGCCGAAGTACGAGCAAATGCTTTAGTTAGAGTGGAAGACATTAAACCGGGAGGTCGTGGGCCTCACTCAAGTTTATCAGGCCAGTCAAATGGTGGACGAAATAGTGCACGTTGCATAAGAACAGAATCTTCAATAATAGAGAAACCGTTTGATCGTTACAGTGAAGATAATCTCGACGAAGTAGTTTATCATGATCGCAGCTCATCCCCGGTGATTAAGCACGCGGACGATATTCAGGAATGGAGGCGAGATTCTCAATTGATGAATCCCAACGATAAAAATTCGTTAGCGACATGTGATCGCTTACAGACAGTATCTGAATGTCGTTTAGATGATAACACTGTCTCCAAGGAGACCTTCGGCCAGACTGGCGGAATTTTGAAAAGTACTAGGTTATCCTCGCCGTCCTTTATGAAGACGGCTCTAGAGATGAGAAATAAAAGACGTCCATCAGGACAGCCGGAGGAGGTGGCGCTTATACGCTCCGATTGGGGTTGGTACTCGAAGCATTCGAGCAGTAGGTCTAGTCAGGAAAGTTCGACGAGTTCACGTGTTCTTAAAGAAAACGACAGTAACACAGAGCCCAATGGAAAAGCAACTAATGGACGTCAGGAAGATAGTGATGAGGCCAGGAGTGGTAGTTCAAGTCCTATGGGAGTAAGAAAAGATAAAAAGAGTACAGGACTGAAGAAAATGGTGAGGAAGCTTTTTTGATTGAAGTAGTGGTTCGTCAGTAATTTAATGCTCGAGAACTTCTTTGTCGGACAATTTTTACCTTGGAATAGCCTTGCGACTATTAGAGTGTCGTTCATTGAAACTAGAGAAGAACATTTTCGAGAACTAGAGACTTTTGCAAAGTGTCGATATACTTAGAGATATTCGTATAAGACTTTGCGAGAAGTTTATCCAATTAAAGTGTTTCGATATGCTTGTAAAGAGCTATCATAAATATTTCAGCTTATCTATATTAGTGCTAAATATTTAAAGTGAAGAGCAAGTATATTTATGGGAATATAAGAGCTAGGCGCAAATAGGAACGCAAGACGCAAGTTATATATTCATTATAGCCAATAAAAGGATAACCAAGTCAAAAGGTTTATTAGCTAGAATGCTTAAACACAAGGAATGATCGTAAAGTCATGATAATAATTATGTCACAGTACAGCCAAAGTGCTTCTAGTAGTGGTGTAAAGTGTGATATGTAATGTATACCAAGCAAAATGTATGAAGTATACCGCTTATTAATTTAAAGAACATTATGCACAAGTGGAGCAGTCGGACAGATTTCACTCCTTAAATATGAAGCAGTAGGATTATTATTTTTTAATTGCTATTATGCTATTTATAAAAATAGTTTATGTCATCCTCGACTCTAATTGACGTGTACTCATAGACAAACTGTATGATTACAGTCATGAAAATGTAAAATCGATAGATATTTGTTTCAGACTTAATTACTCGGGCCACGAGCGCCAGATTTGCCGTATGAATTGTTTTCCCACTCAACAGAGGATCTAATTAATAGTCCACTCCTATTGGAACAGGGTGAATTAAAAGTATACAACGTGCGCTGACGAACATTGCGATCATAAAATGTTTCCTCCCATTTTAATATTTAACTGTTACATAAGTTTGTATGATATAATTTTATTGAAAGAGGTCTGGAGGGCTGACAGTATCACATTAGGATGTAGTATTAGCTCTCGTAGGAAAAATCTATAAAAAATGGACGTTTTAAACGATAGTTTATCCCTAGGATAGATAAGTTATTAAATTAAATTATATTATATAAGAAGCAGCTGCCGGTAACCTGCCACTATGTGGTTATACATACAACAGGCCGAATTTTATATATTAAATATTTATATATATTTTTTTGCCATTTCACATTGTTATTCGGCTGTGTATTCATTCGGTTTCTTATATTTTAATTTATTTATGTACCAAAGAAAGTCAAGCGCTCACTGTCTCGAGGATAGGCGATTATAGCGAGTTTAATATTGTCCAATGGTCCTTGAAATGGAAAATTATCATCACTCAAATAATCGTCGTATCGTCGCTATGTGACTAAAAAAGAATATTGTCAGTACGTGGTACCACATGTGTTAAAATAAATTATAGAAAAATGATTAATCGCCCGCGCCGCTCTGCATAAACTGAATTCAATGACAATTGAATAATTGCCAATTTCATATCGAGGGGCGCTTAGAACAATTTAACGTTAAATAAAATAATATAAATTCCTAAAATTATCAACGAAAAAGAGTAAATACTAATAAAATTATTGCATTCGAATTAATCAGTTAATAATAATTGATACTTCTTGGAAACAATTAAGAAATTATATTTGTTGTTCAATCTTACATCAAATATATATATATTCAGTTCTCTTTCGCTAAAAAATACATTAATGTAGGACGCCCCAAAGTCCACTTTGAAGATATCAGTTATCATCAAAATACTGAAGTGTGCGTGCGAATGTGTATCGTTTACTCAGGCCCTTTTTCTAGGCAGAATTCAAGAAAATACAAAATAATAGTACTAAACTATATTGAGAGTCATTGACCGCCATTGTTATTTTTATATCGTTATGCTTCGAACTTATATCATTTATCATTTCTTTGTTTTCCGTACCATTGTTCATGATTTTCAGACTAATTGAGTTACCGTACTATCATCATTATTTAATAACTCATGAATCGCGTCATCGATAATAGTTCTCATAATTATGTAAACTATTGAAGGAAAGGAAAATTGACTGATTTTCTTTCTTGAACAGGACAAGTAATTCAATGCATCTCTCTTTCTCTCTTGTCACTTCCTTTATATTGATTATTGGCAATTTTTACTCTATGGTATTATTGTTCATGTATAACTTATGGGAGGTATTAGTCTGTTAAAGTAGGTAAGTATTTTCACTAAAAAAATTAAACAGTATTCCTTCATAGACATTACATGTTAATAGGAGTATCTGTAAGTATTTTTCATTTCCATGTAATCAATAGAATATGCCAGCAAAAGGGTCTGCGCTATAGTTACACTGTCTAACTGTATGAAAAATGTACTTTGTAATATACGCTGTGATACGTTACTTATGCGATTTGTGTATGGTATGAATCTGGAACGTGAAGAATAATAGGAGACTGGAAAAGGGACAAAGTAAAAAAAATAAGTAAATAAGGAACAAGAATGATAATTAACAGCAGCAGTCATATAGAGACTTAAATTATAATTGGACACTGTCCTACAACTTAATATGCATTTAAAGACCATCTTTAGCTAGTTAATTAACGAATAAATTTCTTGATCAAGTTTCAATCTATAATTTGTTTGTTATCGATCATCCAATTATTTAGATTAATTTTATTGATTTTATCGATACATCTTTATTATGGTCATCATTATTATGGCCATTAATTTTAATTGTTATTATTATAGAAATAATTAGCAGTCATATTTTTTTTAACAGTTATCATTATCCTAAGCCTAAATTATTTTACGTCCTGTAATGACAATGAATGTTAGGCCTGCGTCGAGATTGCAATTTTCTTCTTCATGACTTCCTCCGTTTTGGAATGATAAGGAAATTGAGGGTATGGAGTAAATGTATTGTAATTGTGATTATTAATTTACTAATAATATACAGCTCACGTTACGTTCCTGCAATCATTTCCTTGCAGTCTGACCTATTAACAGAATGAAATTCCTGATAGCCCAAAAATAGTTTATACTTAGTGTGTTTTTATATTTGTGGATAAATCACTTATGAAATTTTGTTTGATAAGATAAAGTCTTCGTGGATATATCATTAAGATATTTGCGCTACTAGGATTTGATATTACGGTTTTCGGACATCTATTGGAAATTTTGTAAATTGTATCGAATAAGTTGATTGAAATTTGTAAAATCTTTATATATGCTTCTTGTGGATTGAGCTGGTGTGGATATCATTATACTATATTTGTTTGGTCTTTAATTTTCTTTTTCTTTTTTATTAATAATTCGACACTATTATACGATAAGGTGTTGAAAATTCAGGAAGAGAGTAAATCAATTAATTTGATTATCGACAGTCATTAAATTATCTTTAGAATTCAATGTGTCCCGAAAGACGGCCTAAGTCATTTTAATATATGATGCAATAAAAGCGTTTTTATTTATTCCATTTTTATTTTGTATCGTAATGTTTAATGCAGCTGCACGTTTCGCATTTCACACAATCACTCATCCACGGATAATAAATATTTAGGAGCAGATTAACGTATGTCTAGTCATATTATGTTCAGTCTGGGTCTTTAGATATTGATTACATTAGAAGAAATTGAATGTAACATTAGAAGAACTGCTTGATTGAATATTTTGTTGATTTTGAAAAAATGCTATTGTTAATTGGTTGCTCGGTGCATAAATAAATTGTAATTTTATAAAATAAGATATGCAGTTTGAAACTATATTTGTTGATAGCGCTGCAGTGATGTGTCATGTCGCTCGCGAAGTGCACGTGTTGTTCTAGTTGTATTGGTTGTATTGTAAAATCGTCTTTAATTACATCATTTTCCTGTTAGATCACTTTTTAAGACCACAGTGCGCATGCTGCCACTGATGGAGGTTTATCTGATTTTCTAATTTTTAGGTTAAGTAAGGTAACCTAGGCAGCGGTATGGCACCGTGTTAACCTATATACATAGAATATCTGATCGACGCAGCTTTGAACTTGAACTTTTTTTGTAATACCGTTTTCAGTAGGTAGTAATATATTTAAAATTGAACAAGATGGCAAACGAATTAGTTGAGAAAATTTTGGATTACCTGGCAAATCACGAGGAAGCTAATTCACTTGATCTAGCTGATGTCTTTAATCAGGATCATCAAAAAATCATTGGTGCTATCAAAAGTCTGGAGTCAATTGGTGATGTAAGTCATTTGTAAAAGAAAGCAATACTTTCTAATTATACCAATCATCATTTTTTTGCAATACCAATATTGTCATGGATTTCTTGACAGATGGTCATTGTTGAGCAAACAAGCAGGAAAAAGTGGGAACTCACAGCCGAGGGTCAACATGTAGTTGAACATGGCAGTCATGAAGCAGCAGTTTACAATGCAATTCCAGAAAATGGAATATCGCAGGCTGATATTATGAAATCAGTACCATATGCGAAGATAGGTTTTTCTAAAGCTCTTGCAGCTGGGTGGATTAAGATAGATAAAAGTAACAATTCAGTCATGGTAAGAAAGGCTGTACCATCGATTGTTGATAGTATACAAAATCATCTGAAAGATTTCTCAAATATCCCTGACAATGCAAAAGGAGATTATAAGAAACGGAAGCTATTACAAGAGATGTATGTTCTATGAATAGAATATTTTGTGCCGATGAGAAACTTTTTTACATTCTATATATCATTTGTCTGTCATTAGCATTATAAAGAGCGTGAATATTCGTAAAGGTAGCAATTTTTCTACAAAAATAGTAAAGCAAGAAGCTGATCTTACTGCCGATTTATTGGTGAACGGTGTATGGAAGGAGAAAAAATTTAAACCATACAATTTCGATGCTCTTGGTTCTGCCCTTGAAGTGGGACACCTTCATCCTTTACTTAAAGTGAGAAGCGAGTTTAGAAAGATATTCTTAGAGATGGGGTAAGTGCTTTCACATAAACATTTTTATCAAGTTGTGTTAGTATACATATTAAAGCATTGATGTTCGTTGTTTGGATTTAGATTTATTGAAATGGCAACAAATAATTATGTTGAAAGTTCGTTTTGGAACTTTGATGCGTTGTTCCAGCCACAGCAACATCCTGCAAGGGATGCCCATGACACTTTCTTTATCTCTGGTACCTTGAATACATATTTCTTTATTTTTTAGACTTACACTTTATTTTTTAAGTATTGAAATGTTTATTGATATAATTGTAGAACCAAGGACTAGTTCGAACTTTCCTAAAGAATATCTAGAAAAAGTGAAGCAAGTACACAGTAAGGGAGGATATGGATCCCAAGGTTATGGATATGATTGGAAAATAGAAGAAGCACAGAAAAACTTACTCCGCACTCACACAACAGCTGTCAGCGCACGTATGCTGTATAAACTCATGCAGCAGGTAAAAATGTTTAAAAAATCAGTCATATTTGTTTTTACAATTTTACTTATGGCTGCATTTATTGTTACAGGGTGAATTTAAGCCAGTAAGATACTTTAGCATTGACCGCGTTTTCAGAAATGAAACTTTAGATGCAACACATTTGGCAGAATTTCATCAAGTTGAAGGTGTAGTGGCCGACTACAACTTGACACTTGGAGATTTGATTGGTACTTTGTACGAGTTCTTCAAAAAACTTGGTATTACACAATTGGAATTTAAACCTGCATATAATCCATACACTGAGCCTAGTATGGAAATCTTTTGTTTCCACAATGGTCTTGGAAAATGGATAGAAATCGGTAATAGCGGATTATTCAGACCTGAAATGTTGCAACCTATGGGTTTTCCTGAAAACGTTAACGTAATTGCTTGGGGTTTATCATTGGAAAGGTATGTATCAGCGTACTACCAATTTTTAAGTCTGAAGTCATAATAAAATATTTTGTGTTAACATTTTAGACCCACCATGATTAAGTACGGTATAAATAACATACGTGATCTAGTAGGACCAAAGGTGGACTTACAAATGGTGCACGACAATCCATTGTGTCGTCTACAAAAGTAAATATACTTTTACATAATTGCAAGGTATTTATGTTGAATCGAAGTTAATAAATAAATATAAAGAAGTCCAAGTTTACTAATTTTCCTCTTGTACGATGAGAGTCAATTCTTTGTCCTTGTTTTTTCAAAGCATAGTATACAATGATTATTCTTTCCAGAACTACAAGAAAAGTTCCAGTATCAAAGGACACGGTGGAATCATTAAAAAAAAGGTGGGACAATATTCTAGAAGAGTTACAAAACATACAAATGGATCTGAACAAGGCAACACAAGAGTTGAACGATCATCCAAAAGTTATTGTAAAACAAAACCTTACGATCTTCTGTGATCCACAATGGCCAATCCGATCGCTGGAAACGCTACTTGGTTTTCTGAAACGTTGTCTTATGGTGAATCTCTCTATCCACGTTCACTCATCAGTTGAAAAGTTTCCACCTACATTGGCAAACTTCTGTTCTGAATACACAAAGCCTAACGGAAATGCCGACGTGTCTATAGTATTAATTTGGAAGTCCGTGGGCATCGATCCTATAATGAAACTTCCTAAGATGCATGAAATTGTCGGTGAGGTTAACATAGCTCGTTATATGAATCGATTAATAGAGCTCACGAATTCTAATCTATTAAAATATGAAAGCAATGGACCGCTTTATGCGAATCAGATAGATTCTAGTTTGGAAATAATTCATCAGCTTTTACGTGTCAAAAATAAATCCAAGCTAAAAGCCATATTCAAGAGGGCAAAGACGCGATACGCTCTTGGTAATGAATTTTCAGTGATTGATATTTTGCTCGATTCTGTACAACAGTGTGGCTCATAAGAAATTAACATTTCTATTTTTAACAGTGTATAATACTAGTATTGGCAAATACATATACATCGTTGTTCATAGATAATTATATTTTAATAAGTCTAAGTTTTTAAACAAGAAATGAAAAAATGTTGAAGTACTCACTGGACTTTTTTCACTGCTACTCATTGGTCATTATTTCTGAAAATAATAAGGTTTATTTCTTTATTTTAACATCCTCTAATTAATCTCTCTCGCTAATGAGACAGTCTTTTTGTTTGAGCACAGTTTATCAAGCTCTTCTGATACGTTAGAGTTCTACGGCAAAACCTTTTACCCGTCACTTCAAGAAATTGCAGCACAGCGCTACCGTATTATAACCTGCCATATCTCGTTTAAAAATCATTGACCCCCCCCCCCCCCCCCGTTAATAGCGGTACTCCAAATACGGAAATGCTACCGTCGAGATAGTACACATTTTAAGATAAAAGTATCTTTCGAATGACATTAAGATTCAGGATATTAGATTAGATCAAGTAATAGGTGTCTATACATATTGCCACTAAACAAAGGCATTGGATGGTAATGTCGCAATCAAGGTATCCTCATACCTATATATCATCAAACGTATCGTCTTAAAATAACAGTACAGCCACAATAAAGAAGAATCTTTGTATTTACAGAGTCGCAATATTCGTCTCATATAAGTACAGTACAACAGCATTTTTCGAATCAAGAGTATCGTACGTATCTTATAATTCAGAGAAAGATAAATCCAACAACGAAATATAACAATCCTTCAAAGGTACTCATTAGTTCCCATGTAACATCTACTATTACAAAGTAAGGTTTCGATAACGTTTATATTGACTCATAAGAAGATTGGCTTTATAAAAAAGATTTGACATAAAAGAAATTATAAGATAGTAAGTCCCGTTAAGTGGCTTTGTCAGGTTTTACGTTCCCTCAGAAAAATTATTGCTTCACATCAGGGACGAGCTCAAAGGCATAGAGAAGCATCCGTTCCGATTGGCAGGCATCAAGGCATTTTTCCGAGAGTCACTGCGCAGAAGTAAACTGAGCATAAGCAGTTGACATCGATGTGGCATTACGCGTTATTCTCGGTGAACTAAATACAATCAGGCATTGTTCAAGGCATCGAAAAGATGCTGAAAGGCGCCCTGCTCCTCGTGAAGAAGACTGAAGCGCCTAAGCGTATCTACGAAATAGATAATCCCTCGGTAATCTTGTATAATCTCGTGAAAATATAAGATAGTAGACATGGTGCGTTGATCACGGTGTCCCGTTGATCTCGTTGTGCGAACTTATTCTCTGTGTTAGGAGCGTAACCTCCTGACGGAAATACTGGAGAGGAGCCATATGCGCGGGCTCGCGTGGGCATATGCTAGTGCGCAGCCGCGTAAAGTCTCTGAATCATTGCGCGTGCGTCCATGCTCCTATAAGCGCAATGTGTGCGACTTATTATAAATGTTAAAATCTTATGTGAATATATGTACATGCGCGACCAGGCGTGCGGGGACGTGTATCCGTAGTGTGGGCCAGTGTAGCCAGTGCAGTGCACTCGGCGCAGTAATCTCGCGGGCCAGTTTTCCAGCGTTTGACGGTTTCAAAGGACAGGTTTCTATTGCAGGAACATTCGAGTATCTTCGGCATAGAAGACTGTGTGTTGGGTACAAGTGGTAAAACGGTGATTCCTCTCGGAGTGGCTAAATAAAATGGCGGTGATCGGCGATGTGATTGGCGCTGAGCGCTAGACGGAGGTCGTGTTTGGTCCACGCTTCGTCTTGTTTTGGTTTTCGTGGATTCTTGGTTCTGGAAATTTGTCGATTAGCCACGGGGGAGTATATTATAGAGTATATTATCGAATTATAATCGAAGCAAAGCCGTCGGATCGTCCTAGAGAAACTTTGATTAAGGCGAGGAGGACCGCCGGTGGTGGTCGTAATTTTTTCCGCGCGGTGACGGCCGCGATGCCTGCGACGCATTGCTATAATCCTGACAAGTGCATCGGGAAAAAGAACGGAAGCGAGGAGAATAAAAGTAAGAGAAGAGGCGAGATTACTTTCGCCACGTTAAATCGCGAATCGTCGCGAGCAACAATCGCACCCATCGATCAGGTCGCCGACAGGTGAGAGAGCTTGATCGCTCAAGAATTTATCGCGCATCGTGCCAGGCACGTTCTGTCTCTTCTTATGCGAATCATTTCTCGTTTTATCTTCATTCGTAATTCGTTCGTATGCGGCAGAGTCTGCAAACGTTTTACCTTCACTCGCATCTTCATATCATTGTGGTATTCTGGAGACATTTCTTTCACTGTTATTGTTTGTATATTACATTACGATAGGTTAGACCATGGTAACCAATGACTGTGCATTTTAAGATGACCCTCTTCCGAAATCCATACTGTGAAATAAATAGAATTTGTTTGTCCCGATTCCTTGTGATATTTCCAACTATAGATTCATATTGACAACGCGAGACCTTCATAGAGCAATGTTGAGAAGTCAGCTGGTCCAAACTATCTGTTAACTTCATGAATATTCTATTCAATACAATCCTTAGATGGATTAATGTTGCACACAGGTTACTGTTATTGCTAATCATTGACAATCATTTTATCTTTCTCGATGATCATTCAGTATATCAGTCTTTATTTCATCATTTTCTATGTACTTCCTTTGTTTCATTCTTCTTGTCAAATGTACAGATTGAGAAATCCACTACTTGATCTTTATTTGCCCTTTTAATATTCTAAACCCTTGTGACTTTATTTAAAATATACAATAATATTTGTAAATTTATATTAATCATCAAGAAAAATGAAAAGACATGTGTTTCTAGAATGTTCTCAGATCATACAATTTTGATATATCGATAAAAGATAAATATGATACTATTGTATGAATCTACAATGTTTTATGCTGATGAACCAATTTATGTGCAAAACATTTCTAAAGCTCTCTTTAATATTTAATTACAGGCTATAGTTTCACATACAGAAATTTTTAAATCATCAAAATGAAGATAGACCGAAGCAGATTAAAGAAGTGCACATCAGAAGTGGTGAGATAACATTCCAATTAGGTTTTATATATTTCAACTACAATGTAAAAGAGTTTATCATTTTGTCACGTAAAAAGAAAAATGCAATGCATAATTAGCTGTTTTTGGTTTATCTAGTTCTAAATATAGATACCAATAGAATTATCACTGTAATTACAATACTAGTGTCATATTTTTATGTTAAACATAGCAAAGATATGAAAATATTTATAAATATTCCATTGTCAAATCCATTTTTAGCCTGCAGAATGTCAGGTGCTGATCAGCAAACTGCGCTCCTGCTCTCATGCAGAATTGCTTGAGGAGTTAAAACAAATAGATGCATGGACCTTTGGAAAATGTGAATTGTTCCATTGGATAGATGTTTTGGATCTTAGTGACAGTATTCTGGAGGAAGCTGCTGCACGAAGTCCAGACAATCAATGGGAATTAGCATGTGATCTTCCACAGAACAGGGAGGTACGTAAAACAAATCAATCTCCGAAACTACCAATTTCCGAAACAATAATTATGTTGCATCATATCTTGCAATTTATCACAGGCAAAAGAACTGCTTCTCTGGGTTCTTCACTTTACGACGCTGTTGATCGAGCATTCATTTTCCCGGCATTTATACAACAGCATGGAACATTTAGTTACATTGCTATCAAGCTGTGACATGCATGTGGTTCTTGGCGTTTTGAACCTTTTATACATGTTCAGCAAACGCAGTAACTTTATCACACGATTAAACAGTGACAAGCGCCAATCTCTGCTTACCAGACTCAATCACTTGGCTGAGGTTTGTATAAAATAGATTACAGCAAAATAAAAAGTTTACTTTAACATTGGTCCGTGAGGAACGAATATCATTTCTGATTTTTTATGGGTTACAGAGTTGGGGTGGCAAAGAAAATGGTTTTGGTCTTGCAGATTGTTGTAAAGAACATCCAGACAAGGTAAGCGACAAATCACAATGCTAAAAAGGACAACAAATTAATGTACTACTGTTAATTGCAACACTGATTCTATATTCACTCATACAGCCATTTCCCGCAAGTGCTACGACACTTCACTTCGAATTCTACGCTGAGAATCCGATGGCGACAGAAGCATCGTCAAGTAGTACTGCAGGAAACGCAATTGCAAAGAAATCCGGCCTTACTAATCTCGTGACTTATATTCACATTGAAGAAGTAGATAAACTTGGAAAGACCCCAGCACAGATTATGAACGATTTGCTGAAAGTTTACAACGTACCGCAAGAGCGACAGGTATTTTTAACACTCTGCTCACAGTTTATTTTCTTTATCTCCAAAATAATGTGACATAACGTAACGTATCACGTTAATTTCTATTCGCAGATGGCTCTTTTGACTCACATCAGGCTAGCTCACAGTTTCTCGGACTACAGAAGGCGGTTACAATGCGTGCAAGCTCGTCTTCAGGCACTCTCCATTCTTGTATATAGTAATGCACTACAGGAGAATGCGCATAGTTTGTTACACGCTGGACTGCTCGAGGAGCTGGTTGAGTTACTCGAACTTCCACATCCTCATCTTGTCGAAATTCGAGCAGCAGCATTGCGTACTCTCACAAGTATCATACACTTAGATCGCAATCCACACTTCCCAAAGTGAGTCTTACCACATGATACCTATAGCATAATACGCGTCTGATGAGTCATCATATTCTAAACATTGTGATTCATTTGTCCAGGAAACCAGGCTCTCGATTGAACATGATAATTGATGTAACCGGAGCTAGTTCATATCACGGATTTTTGCCTGTACTTGTACGAACTTGTATAACAACTCTGACATCCCCTCATCCTGACGGACAACACTTTCCCTTGCCACTGGCTACGGCTCTATTCAGTTTTCTGTATCATCTCGCCAGCTATGAAGCTGGTGGCGAAGCACTTGTTAGTTGTGGCATGATGGAGAGTCTTCTGAAGGTCATTAATTGGCCAGGAAGTGAATTGGAGCACATTACGGTAAAGAATCGATTTCTTAAATGTTAACTATGCCCTTTTCTTTTTTATCAAAACCTAAGCTAACTTAACCATATCTTCCTTGTTTGTCTCTCGCAGTTCGTGACGCGTGCTGTTCGTGTGATAGACTTAATAACGAATATAGACATGCAAGGATTTCAAGCGCACGGAGGTCTATCTAGCTTTATAAATAGACTCGATATGGAAGTGAACGTGTGCAAGAAGGAACAGCCATTTGAAATAGAACCTCAGCAGCATTCTACCAAAGAGATTCTGCAACTCGCGCCAGAAAGACCAGCGGATCCCGATGATGAGTCGAGATCATCACGACGATCAAATGATGCTTTCGATGAGCGAGAAGAATCCTCTAATCCTATGGAGTTCTCGGAGGATGAGAATACCAGTTCCAAACCAGAAGGAAAGCAGGAACGTTTGCCCGATTATTCTGCTGCGAGGACGGGAAAAACATGCTTACCTCAGCGGGCAGCACTGCTCAAGTCTATGTTGAATTTCTTGAAGAAGGCTATTCAGGATCCGGCTTTTTCGGACAGTATACGCCATGTCATGGAGGGGACCTTACCGTCGTCCTTGAAGCACATCATCAGCAACTCTGAATATTATGGACCATCCTTGTTTCTTCTTGCAACCGACGTAGTCACTGTATATGTGTTTCAAGAACCGTCCTTACTGTCTTCTTTACAAGATAACGGACTGACGGATGTCGTGCTGCATGCACTGCTCATTAAAGATGTCCCTGCTACTAGAGAAGTATTAGGCTCTCTGCCCAATGTGTTCAGCGCTCTATGTCTGAATCAACGTGGTCTGGAGTCCTTTGTCAAATGTCGACCCTTCGAGCGCCTTTTCAAAGTTCTCCTTTCGCCTGTTTATTTATCGGCAATGCGCAGACGTCGCAGTGCTGATCCTCTTGGCGATACAGCATCCAACTTAGGAAATGCAATGGACGAACTGATGAGACATCAGCCAACTCTTAAAGTCGATGCCACATCTGCCATCATCAAACTCTTAGAAGAATTATGCATTCTAGGATGTGACCCACGATACATATGCTGGCGTGCTGCAAGCAAATCTGAGAATTCTCCGTCAAATTCAAGTTCAGGTGGTCGGCAATCCTCTGGACAGTCTGTTGGCGTTGGAGTTGGGGATGGTGGTGGAGGAGGAGGAGGAGGCGGTGGAAGTAGCAGTGACGAAGAAGAGGAAGATGAGGAGGAAGCTAGTACTAGTTCACACCCTCAACGAGAAGAACAACCGTCACCTTCGCCAGCTCAACCTGGACCACCACCTCAACCACGTGAAAAGACTCCGATCGCTTTAGTAGACTATATTCACAATGTGATGAAATTTGTCGATGCTATCCTCAGCAACAATTCAACGGATGATCACTGCCGAGAATTCGTTGCTCAGAAAGGACTTGTTCCACTGCTTTCTATACTTGGTTTACCCAATTTACCAGTAGACTACCCTGTGGCGCAAGCTGCTCAAGCCGTGGCTTCCGTCTGTAAGAGTATACTCAATCTTGCCCACGAACCACTGGTTTTGAAAACCGGATTGTCTCAGCTAAACGAAGTTTTGAATTTACTGAAACCTCTTCATAGTCATATGGAGGCTCCTGGTGGTTCAGTTTTATTACACGAACTTGCTTCTGCACCAAATCTGGAAACAGCATTCACAAGTGATACCGCGACTCCTTTACTTCATGCTATGAACGCGGCTCACGGATATGTTGTGATGTTTGTACACGTCTGTCGTACAAGTCAAAGTGAAATTCGAAATCTTTCCATGAATCACTGGGGTTCTGATCTAGGTATGGCTGTTCTGAAAGGACTATCTGAGCTCTATATGTCTCTGGTGTGGGAAAGTACCTTGCTTCTTGCACTCTGCAGCGATGACATCATTCCAGCAGGTTGTGACTTTGGTAAGGATGACATGGACAAGCTTATACCACCTGAATTAAGAAGTGATGGTGAATTATCTTCGTGGTCCGGCGCTGCTTCGTCCGATATGGGTAGTAATGGAATGACAACAGCCATGGAAGCCTTGAGTACTGATCCCCCACCAGTATCAATGGAAGTAGACGATAAACCTAGTACCAGTACAGGAAGAACGTCACCGAGTACTCATCAACTGAAATATATTAAGCCCTTATTGGGTGCCTCATCAAGATTAGGAAGAGCATTAGCAGAACTATTTGGTCTGCTTGTAAAACTATGCATGGGATCTCCAATTAGGCAACGACGTGGCCAACAGATCCCTATGACACCAGCTTTACCTTCGCAAGCAGCTCGAAGTGTAGCTACTGCACTCAATTGCTTATTGACTCGGGGTCTCTCTTGGGATAAATTGCCACCTTCACCGATACCAAAATTTAGACTAACTTTCCTCATATGCTCAGTGGGCTTTACTTCACCGATGCTCTTCGATGAGAAGCGTCATCCTTATCATCTTATGCTTCAAAGATTTGTTCAATTAGGAGGACAGAATGCATTCTTTGCAACCTTCCGATGGGCTTTATCTGGTGGTGGGCAGTTTCTACTTTCCGAAGGATTGGAACATCCTAATCTACCTGACGGCACTGGTGAATTCCTGGATGCCTGGCTTATGCTTCTAGAAAAAATGGTTAATCCGAAAGCCATATTAGATTCACCGCACGTCGTCTCATCCAAGTGCACTGGCGTTTACAAGGTATACGAAACCTTTGACCCCATTAAATATCTTATAGATATTCACAAAAAAGCATTTGGAGCAGTGATGTTGATGTGGGGCAAAAAACCGTTAAAGAATTATGGAGCACGCATGACCGAATCCATCCTGTCGATTTTGCGACATATTTTGCGCGGTGAGAAGATAATCAAAGAACGCATTGAAAAAGAAAAGACTGGAGAAACCCCAGCGGCTACTGGAAGTGGAACTGCAGCTGGTACTGGTACTGGTACTGGAACTGGAACTGGAACTGCCACTACTTCCGTAAGCAGGACTGGACCAGCACCAGATCGTAGAGAAGAGCCTGAAGCAGACATCAATGCTGAGCACTTGAGACAACTAATGGATATGGGCTTCAGTAGGACACACTGCATTGAAGCGCTACTCCATACTCTTACCGTAGAACAGGCAACAGATTATCTTCTAACAAATCCTGCAACTTCACGCAGACCTGATGCGCCTGCCGGAGATGCCGGTGGTCAGGGTCTCATAATGGATTTGGAACTAGTGGATGATGATCAAATAATGCATGCCATCGCCATGTCATTAGGTGATTCAGATTCTCGAAGATTTTCAATAACTGAAGAACCTCTGCGGGAAGCACCAACCACAGAGACCATTGATGAGTTCACTTATAGTGCACTAGAACAATGTCTCAATCTTCTGGATCTGATGCCAGACACCGTTTACAGGATCTGCGATCTTCTGGTTACCATAACTAAGAGAAATGGTGACGACTGGCGAGACTCTATGCTGAGACAGCTTATTCGTGAAATTGGTGATCTTGTGGATTATCTGATCGGCATTGCTGAGAGCCAGGATGAGAATGCTGGCGTAAAGTTAGTCGAATGCGAGGAAGCCAATAAAGTAGCTGGACGTATATACCTCTACACCCTTTTCTTCGAGGGTACCTTTCAAGAAATGCGTGTACCTTGTGCACAGAGAGTGGAAGAATGCGGCATGCTCGATAAACTCGTACGTCTATTGATAGTGAGTGAGAGTCCATTAACAGCTAATAAAAATAAAACAGTCAAGGATGGTAAGGATGGAGTTGCCACTACGAAGACACCAAAATGGCTGGCACCCTTATTACTCCTAATAGATCGTCTGGAGAAGGTAGCTGTGCTCACGCAACGCAAACAACTCATGCACAAAGTTACAACCAGGGTTTGGAAATGGTTTGATCTTAGTTCCGGAAAGTGGACTCCTTATTCTCCACTTAATAATCGTATAATAAATAATGCCTATTGGGCTGGAGAACCAACAGTTAGAATCACCTGCACCAGGAGACGTTACCTCATCACATTTTCTTGTATGACCCAAGTTAATGAAGACACTGACAACAGAAGACCCATTACCATGGGATTTAAATTGAATGGCAGTAATTCGGACGATGCAAATTCTCGTTCTGATTCAAATATGGATACTGAGGAGAGTCCGGCTGAGGATAAACGAAACGCTGTGGTACAAGGTCTGGATCCTAACGTAGCCCCAAGCATTGTACGTGCTTGCGTGAAACTTTTGGCTATTCCAGTAGACCGGGATGCTTTGCATGCCCTTATGAAGGTTTGTCTGCGTTTAACACGGGATTATAAAAATGCTGAAGTATTCGCAAGAGAAGGTGGAGTACGTCTTCTGCTTGATATGACTCAGGCTAGTAGCTTCATTGGATGTATTAGCTTGAGTACTCTTTTGATACGGCATACACTGGAGGAACCACGCACTCTTCGTCTTGCTATGGAGAAGGTTGTGAGAACACGTACCCAACCTAATATTCCGCCAGCTTACAAAGAGATTCTGTTTATGACGAGACAGATCAGCAGTGCAGTTTGTCGTAACCCGGAAGTGTACAGAGAAGTTTGCGAAAATATTCTCAGAGTCGATATAGGTGTGCTGAAACGTGATGATGTGGATAACAGGCTACTAGTTAAAGCTCTACCACCAAATCATTCTTCAGCTCTTCCAATGGTGGAGGAAGTCTCTATTGGCGTCATCCATGACTTACTAAATGCTCTAATAAAACCGACACCTGTGTTACCTGATGACGCTTCTGCGTCGCCAGCTGGGAGTCCTGAGAAGAAAATCACACAACCGACCACCGCTGTCACGAATAATAGCGCAGCCACAGCTTCATCATCTAGACGAGACGGCCTTAGGAATAACGGAACTGCCAGTACTGATGCATTGGATGATGACGATCAAGTTTCTCAAATTATTCCTTTGAAGATGTATACGGATATTGGTAATAATGCCAAGGTCGAACCGGAAGAAGCGAAGAAACCACTGTTACCAAAATCAGCGATTCTGAAGATGTTGGCAGAGGCAGTTCGCTCTTACAGTGCTGTAGCTAATCTGATAACGGAACATACCTACAGGGCTGGACAAAGTGAAATGGTGACTGAAGACACAACTGCTTTAACTTTTTTGCTTGATAAAATATTACCAATGCTGCCAGAAAACTCTGGTGATCGACAATGCAGCAGTATGGCTAGGATGTTGATATCCGCCATTGCTTCATGCAATCATTCACCTGATGCACAAACAGCTTTGGTAACCGAAGTGAAGGGTGCGCTTATACGGACTCTAGCGTTGCCTGAAAGCTCAGAAAAACATACTCAACTTCAACTTCTTATTGGTCTCATTTCAACAATGATTGATAGTTGTCCGCCAACTTCTCACGCTCATCTGAGAACTTCATTAAAAGTGCATCAATACAGTAATGTTAATTATATTGTTAGAATAATGTTGAGAAAAGGAATAATTACTGATCTGGCCAAGATACCTCATAGTCTTGATCTTTCAAGTCCTAATATGGCTGGTACCATTAATGCTGCTCTAAAACCACTGGAAACTTTGTCGAGAATCATTAATCAACCTATGCCAGGAGCCGTTAATAATAAATTTCCTAAACCTAAAAATCGCACTGTGCAAGAAGAACCAATTGGCGAACAAACTGGCACAACTACCTCAGAGGCAACTCATGCAGTTGGTGAGGAGGCGAATGAGGATGCCGAAAATACCGAGCACGACATTTCAGTCACTGCTGAGAGTCTGGAGCCAACTTCGGAGAGTCAAGTTCATGAAGAAGGTGATGAAGCTGCTCTTGAAGATATTATGGATCAATTACTGGAGAGGTAACATTGCTCACTTTGATGAACTTTAATTATTTTGTAGCTAATATAATTCATATTATTCAGTTATTACCTAGGATACAGTTTTTATAATCAAGCAGTGTACTCTATTCCAGGGACGGCTCGGCCGTGACGGAGGAGCCTAGTTCCCGTCCGCACAGGCCAATGGATATCGACGATGAAAGTTTAGCAATGCGCGACAATGAGGGCGACTTTGATCCAGCCCGTGACACCACAGTAAGAGTAACATCGCTTTTTAATATTCTTCTTTTTTTAAAGATTTTAATTAGCTTTGCAATAAACTAACACAATAATATTTGTGTATACAGGAAGACCTGATGAGTTCGGATTCAGAATCTGATAGCAATCCATCTGATGATAACGAGGACGAGGTTCAAGATGACGAAGATGAAGAAGAGGAGGAAGAAGATGATGGTAATTATGAAATTATATAAATTACATGTAATTAAGTATATTACTGCATGAGGTATGTAAATTATATTTTCGGTTCAGGCGAAGAAAATGAAGAAGAGGAAGAGGAGGAAGAAGAGGGCTCTTCAAATTACGAAGAGGATGGTATGGAATTTTACGAAGATGTTGGGGAAGGCGTCTTCCGGATGCTACCAGCTGCCGAACGAGATGGCAGCAATGTTGTTATGATACAACATAATATTGAAAACCAAGACAACGCTTCTTCTACTCCTGTCTTCACAGCTCCTGGTCTTCCTTGGAATACAAGTTCACCGTTGCATCTTGGACTATTTGAAGATCCTCCTCCAGTATCCGAGGGCAATGGCATCAGCTCGCATCCATTATTAATGGCTCGTAACAATCTTGATGTTGCATCTTTACCGACCTCGAGAGCTCAACGACTTCTGCGTCAACGCAGATATCAGTATCTTCAGCTGTCGAATATACGTAGTCCTAATCCCCCAGTAATTTTACAAAGGTTAGTACTCGTAGAATTTATCACTATTAATTATGGATGTGACATTTAATTTTTTATTTATATGATTTCTTAGACTGTTTGGTCCAGCTGCGCAGACTCTTCCTATCTCAGCTAGTCCAGTTTTGACATCTAGCTTCAGAGATACTCGTGTTCTTGTTGTGGATAATGGCCTTGGAATCTTAAATCAAGAAGAAGAGCAGATAGATTTTGTGGTACGTATTTATAATGTAAAATATTTAATTGTATAGGAACTATAATTATTGACATATTATTTTTTTATAAATAGGATCAATCTGGTTACTTGTTCGGTCCAAGTCTTGCAGCCACGTTGAACAATATCCCAACAGCCTTACATTGGTGGATCGAAGAGAGTAAGTTGCTTGATGGTGATTCTCAGCCAGACTGCTGCGTTGGTGAGTAAAACATATCATGATTTAATACTGTTTCTTGATGTAAACTACAATAATAATCTACATTAACTCTTCAATCGATAAGCAGGAGTGGTACAGAAATTAATACCTGGACTTGAGAAGTATAGAAATGCTGAGTTAGCAGAGCGCAAAGAAAAACGCAAGAAACAACATGGTACTGAAAAGGAGCCAGAAAAAGACAATAAAGAAGTTAAAGAACAGACTAGTAAGACAGAATGTAGGTCACAATTCCTTCTACTTGTTAAATTATAAGAAGTATCAAGTTCGTTTTGTAACATACACCATTGTTCTCTTTATAGCGGAAACATCAGTTCCATTACCATCTGAAGAGCAAAGACTTGTAGCTGCAAATCCGCAAAGGGAAGAAATGAGGGAATTAGTTGCAGTGGTAGAGGCAGCAGTTGCAGCTGCAAGACATGATCGAAATCCAAATGATGACGTGATTGGTAAAGATTAGAACTACAACACAACATAACATAACATAACTATCAATTCACCATCAAATTAATCATTGATTTTGATTATCAATGACTGGGATAATAAAAGTCCTTAGCAACGCTGATTTGTTCACTCTTTTCAGAAGTTACTGGGGAAATGGAGGTCACTGTACAAGAAGATGAGGAACGATCACCTCCACCACCACCAGAGGAACAGCCTATAGAAGGCAGAGATCCTCGCACAGCGTCACGCAGCACTGCAGTCGAACTTATTGAAAATATTGTAGCTCTGGCACCTGCTGTTACAGATGCTATAGCACTACAGAGTAAGAAATCTACTTTTTTATTTTTCTAGACATGGAATGGAATCTTTAATTATTTTAACACAGGACAACCTGAGAGGAGTGCAGATGAACAAAATCCGGTCCATCCGACGCCGATACCAGTAAATTTCAATCAAGATGTTAATGACGATTTGTCGAGAGATGTAGAAAGCAGTAGCGATCCAACAGGTTGGATCAGAAGATTACTTACTGACGATAACCAGTCAAGTGTTGAAAGAAAGTAAGCAAATATACAGTAGCAGACGTTGATTAACTCTTAGAATATTTCTTATAAACTTTTCTTATCTGCAGTGCAAATGTCGTCGGACAAGGTGCTGGTTCCTCTACTTCTGAAAGAAATAATCAAGAATCTTTGGAGCAGCCACAAGCACAGCCTCAATCTCAACAGCAACAACAACCGCAAGCTCAACAGCCGCAGCAACCATCACAAGAGCAACAACTACCTGATGGAGTAGATCCGTCCTTTTTAGCTGCATTGCCTGAAGAAATGCGCGATGAAGTTATTGCCGAACAACTGAGGTTTGTAAAGATGTTTGCAAAGTGCGTATGGCGATGCTTTGTAGCTACTTGATAATTCTATAATTATTTTAAAGGTTACAAAGAATTAGACAACGAGCGCAAGCAACTGTAGTTGAAGAACCGACTGGTCCTGTAGAAGTAAATCCAGAATTTTTGGCTGCTCTACCACCAGCTATTCAAGAAGAGGTTCTTGCCCAACAACGATTGGAGCAACAACGTCACGCAGCTGCTTCAGCAAATCCTGAGGATCCCGTTGACGCGGCTGCCTTCTTCCAAAATCTGCAACCATCCCTACGTCAAGCCGTAAGCATTGCCAAATATTACGTGAAACGAATTGAGTAAATTTGACAACATTTCACTGAAGCGTATTTCCACTTTGCGAAATAGATTCTCACCGATATGGAAGAGTCTCAGATATCCGTGTTACCACCTGACTTGGCACAGGAAGCACAAAATCTAAGACGAGAATGGGAAGCACGTAATAGACATATGATGCAGGAAAGATTTCTCAATCATGTCAGTCAAAGTAATACGGCCCTGTCTAGCATACTGAGAAATTCCGGGAGAGGTAAGTAATCCACTCCAAAAGAAATTTTATTCTTAGCTGAATACAAATCTGTGGCGACTAATTGATTATTTAATCATAGCGCGAGGTGGTGGTACGCGGTATGCTATTCATACCGTACCTCAACGAGCACAATGGAATTCCTGGAGTCCACGTGGTGAAACCAGTATGGCCCATCAGGGCGCTGGTTTGCGATTGAGAGGAAGGCAATTACTTGATCACGAATCAATGGCCTGCCTCTTAGTTTTACTGTTCGTGGATGAACCAAAAATTAACACTCTTAGATTGCACAGGGTCATTCGAAATTTGTGTTATCATGGTAGTACAAGAGAGTGGGTCGTAAAAGCTCTTCTTAACATAATGGAGAGGAGCAATGATGAGAATAGAGAGATGATTGCTGATTTCAGCGGAAAGTTCAAGAGAAAAGGACTACACTCGTCTATAGACTATTGGTGAGTATTTTTTCATTTAGAAAGAGTAACGTCGTTTCTTAACAATTAACAGGTTGTACAGCGTTTGAGTTTTTTCTTTTTACTCGTTTATATTAGTTTCCCAAAAGTATCCGAAACCAGGAACAATGCCCAATCCTGGTTAAATATCAGCATTGACGCAGCTCTTGGCTGTAGAGCCAATGTATTCCATGTTGTTAGGCATGGAGGAAAGAAGTCTGAACGTCAGGGAAATGTCATTGCCATTCATCCTCAAGCTGCGCCTACAGTATGCCGGTTAGTTACATGAACGAAATGAAATTGTATACCATTTATTGCTACAGACACGTTTATTCACACACCAATATTTTTAGGCATACGCTAGAACTGCTGATTTCCTTAGCCAAGGGCTTTCCTGGATATTTCGTACCGCTTAAATCTAAGGAATCTGAGGACAAAGATAAAGACGCGTCCGCGAATAAGGAAGAAAATGTTGGAAAGACAAAGTCCAATTGCAAACCAGGCAAGAGTGATTTCCCTGATTTCTGGGACATGCTTCTGCGGTTGGATTCCTGTGCTTCTAAAAAGGGAAAATCTGTTGCACGAACTCACTCGAATTCGAATTTGGGTTGCGAACCAGAGCAGAGCATGACGTCTTTCGAAGCTTCGGCATTTGGACAACTAATATCAATGCTCAACTGGTCTGTTATCAAACGCAGTAGTCAACTAACGGACAAACTATTACGACTCTTGTCTCTTATATCAATTGGCTTGACGGAGGCGAATCCCTATCGTCGACAAGATGGAGCCAAGAATAAAAAAGTAGACTCGAATAAGGAACAGAGTGTTGCTGCGCCAGAAGGTCATCTTAGGCTGGCTGTACAAGTACTTACCAGCAAGAGTTGTTCGGAGGAGGGACTTGAGGATGCAACAGCACTTCTTCTTAACCTTTCACATTGTCCTGATCCAACTAGGCAATTGGTACGCATTACACGATAGATAAATATACTATGCAGTTTTCAATAAATTTAATTAATTAATGTTATACCTTTTATTGACTTCTTTTTTTAGATTTTGAAATTACTTTTGGAAGGAGCAATGGAACTGGCCACTATGGTCTGTGAACATATTAATGACTTGATGATGGAACTTAAAGTCCTCAACCGTGAACTGAATCGTCGAATCTCCATTGAAGAGCAACCATCTAGCAGTGCTGGTGGTGTTGGTCGAGGAACTCTTCTAGACAGGTTTGTTTTCTTCGTAATGATTTCTTTCCTTTGATTTTCTCTCGTATTAATTATTGAAATGAGTAAGCGTTTAACATAATAACATCATACGAGTTTCTTTTGGTTCTTTTTAGATTTACAAATGAAAGCGTGGTAGTAACAGCTCCAAGTAAAGTTAAAGCAGGAACTGATCTCCAGTTGCCGTCCATGGGTGCTCTGGTCAGCAAGACTTCTAGTCAGGCCTTTTTCCTTCGAATACTTAAGGTCATTGTACAGATTAGGGAAGCTGTGCGCTTGGCTAATAGAAAGAAAGCTGGTAAGTTATTTTCCTTTTTGAACACAATCACTTCAACTGTAATATATCGTTTGCTAATAATTACAATAACGTAACGTAACTTCCTTAGAAACAAACCAACCCACAGAAACTGCCATGGACACAGGGACATCCAGTCAACCACAGACTTCAGGTAATTAATCGTATATTATTACTCTTCAAACATACCGACAATCAAAACACATTGAATGAATACATTATATTTTTATAGCAGAAGATAATACAGAAGGCGATAGTGTCGCTATGGACACGACACAAGCGAACTCTTCAAATTCTGATAACTTCAAACCCACCTTCTCAAAAAGTGGTAGGTCTTATATTAGAAAGATTTGGGGAATGATGTTCATAATCTGTATTTTTAATTAATTTTAGATGAAGAGAAATCCACACTACCATTACTAAGCGAAAGCTTAGTGTTAGATAGCCTTTGGGAAACATTGAGTGCGTGTCTACTCGAATTAGAGCATACTCCTGATCATCACGCCGTCCTAGTCCTACAGGTCAGTTTACTTGATACAAACATTAATTTGTTATTTGCATTAATTCTTATCGCATACTTATTCTGTCAAATAATTTCAGCCTGCGGTCGAAGCATTCTTCCTGGTACACTCATCGTCCAGTTCAACCAGAGAACGTAATAGCGATACAATAACAATAAATACAGAATCCCGAGAAGTGGTACCAGATCTAGCACCAGTTTCACCAATATATTCAGATAACGAAGGCACATCTCAATCGGAAACAGCAATTAATACCTCGTGGGATATAACTCCAACACCGCAGAAAACACTACCTCCTGATCAATTGAAGTTCCTCAAATTTGCTGGTATGTATTTATACAATATACTCTCGTACGAGCAAACAAGAGTGCCAGAATCAATCATTCCCAATTACCTAATGCTTTTCTTTACTCCAGAAACACACAGAACGGTTTTGAATCAAATCTTGAGGCAAACGACAACTCACTTGGCTGATGGACCCTTCTCCGTCCTGGTAGACCATACACGGGTTCTTGACTTCGACGTAAAGAGACGATACTTTAGGACAGAACTCGAACGAATGGATGAAGGCATTAGAAGAGAAGAACTAGCCGTACATGTACGAAGGAGTCACGTATTCGAAGATTCATTCAGGGAACTTCACCGTAGGAATGCGGACGAATGGAAGAATCGTTTCTATATAGTTTTCGAAGGTACTTTATCCTTGTAGTACCTTTTTTTAAAAGCATTTTAAGATAATTAATAGTTTGGGAGTAGTCATATTTATATTTGTTAATTTCAGGCGAAGAGGGTCAGGATGCTGGTGGTTTACTCAGAGAATGGTACGTCATAATTTCAAGGGAGATCTTCAACCCGATGTATGCACTCTTCACAGTCAGTCCTGGTGATCGAGTTACGTACATGATTAATTCATCTTCTCACTGCAACCCTAATCACTTATGCTACTACAAATTCGTAGGGCGGGTAATAGGTAAGCTGCTGTTAAATATTGAAACTCTTCATAATTATTGAAGAAGTCTTTTCATTGTTCGACACTGTTGATAATAATTAATTATTTTCAACAGCCAAGGCCATCTATGATAACAAATTATTGGAGTGTTACTTCACACGTAGCTTCTACAAACACATACTCGGAATACTCGTGAAGCATACTGACATGGAGAGCGAAGATTACAGCTTCTATAAAGGCCTTGTGTATCTGACAGAACACAATATCTCTGATCTCGGATACGAGCTGACATTTTCGGCAGAGGTACTAATAAACGGATTTTTTTCTCTCACTTCTCAAATAGTTTTCAATTTCAATCGGATTTGATAAATTAAATATACTGTTTTTAGGTAAACGAATTTGGTGTGAACGATGTTCGAGACTTGATTCCAAATGGCCGCAATATAGTTGTCACAGAAGAAACGAAGCTAGAGTATATCCGATTGGTATGTCAGATGAAGATGACTGGAGCTATTCGTAAACAGTGAGTACCTCTTCCATGCTTTTTCAATTCATGTCGCTGGTATTGCTAATTTTTATTTTAATGCACGATAATATAACTTTTTTTTTTCTCTTTTCGTTGTACTATCAGACTCAACGCATTTTTGGAGGGCTTTTACGATATTATCCCAAAACGACTGATATCCATCTTCAACGAGCAGGAATTAGAATTGCTAATTAGCGGCTTGCCTAATGTCGACATTGAAGATCTTAAGACTAATACCGAATACCACAAATACAGTCCCACATCATTGCAGGTAATTATTCAATTACCCAAATTGTCACAGTCTACGATAGTCCTAATGTCTTATTAATTAATTTCGTATCTTACAGATCCAATGGTTCTGGCGTGCATTGAGAGGATTCGATCAAGCAGATAGAGCAAAGTTCTTGCAATTTGTTACTGGCACGTCGAAAGTACCTTTGCAAGGTTTCGGTGCCTTGGAAGGTATGAATGGTGTACAGAAATTCCAAATTCATCGAGATGACCGCTCAACTGATAGATTACCCTCAGCCCACACGTGGTAAGTTTGATGTCCAATGATAGTTTTAATTCAAGCAATAAGTTTTTTGCGCATTGTGTCGTCACTTAAATTGATTCCAATTGCATCAAATTAAACGTACACGCACAACATTTGTCATTACAGCTTCAATCAGTTGGATTTGCCAGTCTACGAAACATACGACAAACTCCGTAGTAATCTGCTGAAGGCAATTCACGAGTGCAGCGAAGGATTTGGATTTGCGTAAGTCTTACTGTGAATGGAAAAAAAAAACCGATCGACGCTCTCACGTGTTTTAAGGTATCTGTCTCTTAAATGTGATGTTGTGTCTGTCTGGACTATGTTCTGGACACAATCGTTTGTAAAAAAAAAAAAAAAAGAAAGAAAAGGAACTATTCGTTTTTGCACTATCCAATCATAGAGAGAAAAGAACCTGGTAACATATGCTTGATCTTCGCTCAAGATCTTATTACTACCGATTTATTCGATATATACATATAAATACACGCATATGTATATACATATAACTAATTATCGTGTAATTACGGAGAGTAACCTTCGATGCTACCCAAGTTAGAGTTTATTTTGTTCAGAAGGATCTTGATGAAGACGCAGAGCTTAAGCTTAATTCCCAACAAAGCGAGATTGGGGCGTTTAATTAAGGTTAATTGATAAGGCTATGATAAGATTCATATGTAAGTGTATTGCTAGATAGGACTCTGAGTATGTTTTAAGGGATAAATAGGGAGAAAATTGTAATATACTGCACTTTAAAGTGATCAGCGATATGTTGTAACCGGTTCGATAGTTTGAATAGTACTGCGGGGACAATGATGAAATGCCACAGTGTTTAGACAGACAGCGAAGAAAAGCGCAACGGAGAAAATGAAATGTTTGAATGACAAAGCGATAACGATGATGATAAGTAAAATCTTGAGTGAGAAAGATAACGAAGAAAAATGGGCGATATTATATGTGTGTGCATGTGAAGAGGGTATGCGTGTACGAGGTATTACAATGAAGCGCCAGCCTAATTAACTGAACCGCTATAATTATAAACACAGTCTTGTCCCCCAAGAAATGTATGGTTGTACACTATTATTAATAATTAGAGATAATTTTTAATTAATAGTAATGCTTTTTAATTATTATCATTTTAATACTAATCATTCGAAATGTGATGTTACAGAAATGTAATTTTTTCTTGAAATCTAACGAAATAAAGTTTACAGTTGAACCGGCATTACTCCAAAAGACATTGAATGGGGCAGTATCAATGTTATACACACAATATATCATTATATATCAGAGACTCCTTTCGAATTTGTTAGGGAATTATTGCTTAGGAATCGCTGAAATAAACTGAATGTTGTATTTCTTATAAATGTCTTGATTTATTACATCGATCAACCTCAAGTTTATGGAATACTTTCACTTTGAAAATTACATGAATTTCCTGTATACTACACAATTACAAGTAAAGCGAGTTCTAAATGTTTTTTTTTTCTTAATGATAAATAAAGGATTGTGATGTACTATTCATTCTTATTTTATTGCAAGCCTTGTATCTTGCATTGATTGTATAGAATATTCTCTTCCGTGCAAAGATCAATTTGTGATTATATGTGATGACCACAATTTTCTACGTCGTATTCAATGCTTTATGCTACTACTGCAGAATGCAAGTGTCGCGCACCCAGTGTTCATCCATATGAGTTTAGAGATGGTCAGTTTGAATAGTATTTCCTTTAGCGAAAATATTTGTACATTTATGAACGAGTTGAAATACTATTTGACGAATGTAATCGTTGCATCGTGATCTAAATTTGTGAAAAAATTGATTACTTTTATCTGTCAAAGGAATGTGATTAGAATTTTATATAGCGTCAGCATACGATCAGTCGTATGATTTCTTTAGGTTATGTTACATTTGTTATTAATTTTAAATATACAATTTTTTTGAAATAAATCAGAAATGACGTGACCTTTGGTCAAGCATCTAGATAAATAACACTTCTGTACTTGCACCGTACTACAATAATGTTTGGAATTTCACTTTGATGAAATTCTGACAGCAGGGTATTTAAAGGTTTCATAAGAATGATAGATGGATAATGTTATTAGTTATTAACAATATAGTGCCATGGATCTTGACATAGAAAATGAGGTGAATCAAATTTATGTAATTTTACAAAAGTTATTCTTTTGACTGTTCATTTGAGAGCAGGATCGATATCTTTTATTCTTTACTTGTTTTTTTATACAGGAACAGATACTCTTGGAAGCAGACACAGTTTATTTGCTGATGAAAAAAGGCTTTCCAATATCACGAAATGTCAGGGCTCAGTGGATGCTAGAACATTTGGAAAGCATTATAACGATACAACATCCAGATATACAAAATGAAGAAGTTCCAGAACTGGAAATTGTTTCTGTCCTTCCAAGAGACATACCAGCTTCTTGGCGGTCGGATAATAGTTATTTGTATCAATATAAGATCACTACTGCAACTTCCTTAGTTTTTCTGGCTCACAAGTATAGGATGGCTTTCAGTTTAGACCTCAGTCCATCTCTTGCCACTGTTGTGAGTCATATTTTAATTCACAATAATGGTCTAATTTACAAAGGTGAATATCTAACATCTAACTTTATTATGTCAGGACATACAACATGGGGAAATTGTGATAGATGAGGTTTATTTGGCAATGAAGCAGTGTTTGGAATGTATAGTTAAACCTGTATGTATTTCAACAGATGAGATCATGGTATAAAATCTACTTTGCACAATGTGTAAAATAAATCTTCTTTTATAGTTCGTTATCCCAGGAAGTGAGCGAATAATGCAGCCTGAAATTTACATCACAATAATAGCTCATACACCATTCTTCACAAGTCCTGCTCAACAAGTTCTTGTACAGGGTTGGCTTCTTACCGTGGAAAACATTGAATATCTAATACAATGCATAGAGCAGCAATTAAAATGTTTGGAAGAGAAAGTAGCATTGGTCACAGGCATAGCTAACCAGCAATTAGAAACATTGAGAGCTGAAAGCGAAAGATTGGTAGGAGGACTTTTTGAAGAGGGTGGCACTTGCATAGGTCAAAGCAACAGTAACAATGCTGCAAATATTTCCATGGTATCACCGGAAGCTAGTTTTATTAATATGCTACGATATGGAATTCTGGCACTTGCTCTTCTTCCAGAGCACAGTTGTGCTCGTAGGTTTCTCTTGAGCTATTAACCAGATTGAAAAATAATTTATCATACTAATATTCAAAACTACTTTTATTTTCCAGATCTTGTAGTGGTATCTGATGGCATAGTGGGTGTAGCGGATGTGCACGTACTAGATTCTGTGCTGCAACAACTACGAGCATCCACAGTCGCATGCACTTTTATACACGTGGGCAGTACGTATCATCCACACTGTGCAGATGCTCTAGTTCCATATCCAGACTTGTTACGGTTTCTGGCAAGAGCCACATTAGGATCTTATATGACTTTCATACCACAAACAGTAAGACCCTTTTAATCGATATATCCTAAGATGTAAAAATCTAGTCAAACGTGGAAAATAATGAATCGTCACCAGGTACCAATGGATGAAGCGAATATGAATCTTTACCAGAAAAATTTTCTGTGCTGGCATTTGTATCGTGACAGTTCCATCGCAACGGATGATATGAAAGCCTGGTACACAGAAAATACTTTGTTTCATAGTCAAAAGTCCCCTCAGCTCTTGAGGAAAAAGCAAATCGATGACAAAGTCACTTGCACACTGAGTAGTCTACTGTGCTGTCGTTTGCGAGAAGGTTATTTAATAAAAAGAGTTACATTGCGGGACGGCTACCTTGAATTGTATTTTGTGCTACCATGGAAAACACATGTATTTTTGGAATATCTAGTAACGTGTCAATGGCCCCCAAAATCGTTGGCTGGATCAAACACTATTCAATACACGATCACAATCGAAGGTGAGTATATACAATCGTCTGCTGCTCCTCAAAGTATTTAAGAAGTCGGCAAGTTTTATACATGTTTACAGCTCCTTATGAATTCCTGCATGATATCACGTGTTTATCTAAAAAACCATTGAAATCGCAGTACCGTCAGAGTGTCGTCTCTCGATTTTGGATAGCATTATCATCGTTAACGGAGAGCGATAACATGCTCTCACATTTCAGTTGGTTTCCTGGATCAGGTTGGCCTTGGTACAGCGTACCAGATACTATCAAAAGTGGTATGCCAGTTTTCTATTTGCCGACGTATCCTTCAGTCAACACTATATTGCTCAGGTACATATAGCGCGAGGTGAATCATTTCCTGTAAAAATCCAAAATACGTTTATCTTTTCAGCGATGCTGCCTGCCCTCAGTTTGGTCAAATTTGGCAACCAGTTGTATCTCTGGATCCACTTCAGTGGGCTAGATGGATGCATTCTCAAAGAGTTACCTTAGTGTTGTCACATGATAGACCCCTACCAAGGCATCTTCATCAAGCTAATCAAAGTGGACGGTTTCAATGTGTTCAATGCAGACAAGCAGCTGCATCTCTGTACGCTATGCTGAAAAACTGGGCTACATTTGTCCTAGTTGAGAATCATACTTATGTTCAATTTATATACCGTGAAATGGATAAACCACCAGTATCATTCTCCCTTATTCGCGTGAGCTGCAAAGCACTCTGTGTTGTATTGAATGTGGCTTTTGCTGGTGGTACAGAAGGTGTTGTCAGACACAACGTAGTCGTAGATCTCGTGGATAGATTGTCTAAATTAACGTTACCAAACAGACCTACGGAACAACGAGAGATTCCATGCTGTACAATTGTTCATAAACCTTTAGAAAGAATTCTTATTCGGTATGAACGTATGCCTACTGACTTGAGCACCGTAGTATTTCCAGACGGAACACAACCAACTGTCATAAAAAATACCCCAATTCCTGGTGGTAGCTTGACAACAACATTGTCAAGATATTTATATCACAGTCGTTGGCTTTGGCTTGTTAAAAAACCACTTATTCATACAATTCCTGACATCGTTTTACCTAGGCTTAACGCGACAGCCATTGCTAGGATACTCTCCACGATCACTAAGTAAGAATCATAATACATTTTTGTCATATTGAATATGAAGAATTAAAAAAAATGTTTGGTCTCTTATAGAATACGTTTAGCCGAAGGTTTTAGCTTTGCCTACTCTGCTGCGGGCATTATAAATATGGTTTTAGAAGTACAAATGCAAGGTCCTGGCGTTGAAGATCTATCACATCCATGTATTATACAATACGTTTTGTTCCCACCTCACAAAACTGTTAATCCATCGATGGAACAAGAAAGTGGGTCAGAGGAAGATACCGATGAAGGTAAACAGATATCGAATTAGTTATATGTTGAAAGTATTTCTGTACAATGCTTTAGAATTTTTTAATCAATTTTATTTTACTTAGGAACTGGTGACGGAGATGGTGGTACTGAGGATAATGAGTCCTGTGGTGATTTTCAAATTGTAACTGAAGTCTGGATTGAGCCTCAATGCGGCCGAGTTCAACTACCGATTCATCAGACAGCTGAATACATGCATCCACTTTATTACCATCAGATACCCGATGCGGTGAGTCTAATTTTATACATAATTAAATGTATCTTACATCATATAAATTTATTCGCCAAATGTATAATATTCAGTCATGTTCTTCGTTACAACATTCATTGGTTAACGTGACTAGAATGATAAGACTGCTTGATTGTGGGAGTCAGTCTCAATGACGATATGATATCTAGATTCAATACCTTACAATTCTCCTGATTACATTCGATTCTTAAGGAATACCAGGTCTAATCAACTCGATAGGCACTCGGTAAAATTAATTTCAGTGTTACATAAAATATTTATATACATATAATCGCTAAAACTCTACAATTGATAAATTACAATTATCAATCCTGAGAATCCATAATTTTTATTAATCCTGAATCCTCAGATTGTCTAAAGCAATAGTCATATTAGTTGTAAGTTATTTTCACCAATTTCAAAAAGCTATAATAATTTTCTATTTAGCCATCTTAAAAATGGTTCATTCCAATTTTTAGTCTATACCAAAAATTAGCGTAGTAGGGACTACTATAACTGAAAGCATTTCTCCAATTCCTGGAGGTATCCTTATCTTAAGCCGACATGATAATGTCTGTAATCAATAATATAAAAAGTTCTACGGACTGGTGGCTTTCTGAAGAGGTTTATTTTGTCAGTAACGTCTATCTCTGTGCAAACATCTCCGTCAGAGAGGACCGTATATCTACTAGCCGATGCACTCTGAACCACGTTGCTGAATATTCCTCCAAGATCCAAAAATCCATGATACCTACGACGTCTGAATTGAAAAAATCACCTAAACCCATTCAGATATATTATATCAAAGATTCATTCAGAAAATGCACCTGTGACAAACTCAATATTTTCCCAGACTATCATAGTCAATAAAATTTCAATAAACGTCACTTATTTAGTCTTCTTCTAAAGCACTATCTCTTTAGCTCACTAATGAGTGTTTTCCTTTTGTCATAAAGTTATATAACCACGAATTATCTCCACCTCAAAAATACTACTCACGCGTATCACATCCTATTTAACAAACATGACCATCCCAAGAGCAGAGGGAAAAACTATCGAACCTATTTCAGCCACAAATGCGTCATTTCAAGTGAGCAACATTACCTAAAAATTTAACTGAGAACATTCAAAAGTCATAGTTACACAGAGCAAATTCAAGTAATTCACAGCTTTGGGAAGTCATCTAAATCCTAAAGCTATTCAACAAGCCAATTATCAGTACAGACCAGTCAGGCTTTTATGAAATAATCAAACCAGATCTTTTTCGTTGATTCGGTCGAGAAATCTCATCAGTGCTGTTTATATTATATTTATTATCTATAGCACAACTGACTCCACTTTATCTACAGATATACTTATCCAATAGTTGCAATCATAAGCCGTGACATAAATATCTAGCAAGCTTGTGCATTTTTCATTGTGACATCTTCAAACTCGTATCTTCCTCTATTACTCGTTCGGAGTTCATCCGAGACTCTTTTTACGTTGGGCCGCTTAGAATTGAACGGGCATTGGTTCTTTTTGTTCATCTCTATTTTCTTTTTAGAAAGAAAAGGAAATACGATTTTGGTCCCTTGCTCATTTTCCTCCCAGTTCCCACTGTCTGGAATATTGTTCCATGTCTTTTGGGCTGATTTCAATGAAGAGTATCGATGGTGCAATAACTCGGTACCATAAAAAGGACGATAGTTCGATCGTTGAAACCTGTGTGTCGTATATTGAAAAGATGTAACCATCTATCGCCGAGGTATCGTTATCGTTATCGGGGTGGGGCTCCGATATCGATGAGGGAGCTAGAACGGGGTTTTCCTATCAGTCTCCTCAGGTATATATATGGCCCAGGACGTATTCTGGGCCCGCTAGTGATCGGATTACCTCTACCTATTAGCTTTTCGTGCATTTTCTTCTACGGAGCGAATGTGGTCTTCGGTCTTTTATTATTTTAATTTCACAAGAGATATCTGTCCAAAGTGTCATCGCTTACGTGTCCTCGGATAATCGCGATTCCGACGGGCATGACGACGAAGTTGCTTGGCTATAAATAAAAGTACAGAATATATTACACGTGAATTATAAAAAATACTAGATACATTGTTTCGTCTATGTAAATAATTATATAAAAATTATCAATCAAACGGGAGCTGTAATTTTAATGAATTTCTCGATTTTTTTTTGGTAATAAAAATATTCTGGTGTCACATACGCGCAGATGATCTTATCGGTTCAACGATCGATCTTTCGTCGCGTAACTGTTATCCACATTGATTGTGAATTAACGAACGGTTATCGGTATTTGTTAATGATCAGTTTAAAAAAAAAGCGTTTTAATTTCTTCTCGTCTCACCTCGATCGAACATGGAGCAGAATTCTTCCTGGGATCTTTCTTTCTTTCTTTACGATGTCTTCATCATTTCCTGCGGACCTCCTACGTTCTAGGACTACCGATCACGATCTGCCATATCTTTAGTTGGAAGTGGGGATCTAGGCAGTGAGCAATTTTGCTCTGGGAACTTGCCAGATCTAACTCTTCCAGCTCAAGGTCTCGCGGAACATCGTCATCTATTCTTACCTGGTACTATCGCCGATTTTATCGACGATCAATATATTTCGAATTGGCTATATTTCGCGAAAAGAATCATTTATCTGAGCGTCATGGTTCAAGTGGAGAAGTGGTCTCTTCGCTTTGCGTTAAAGTGAGATTCAACTCCTCCAACTTATTCCTGGCTGCTCGAATTACCACGGCCATTTCTAATGCGGATCTTATACGACAGACTGATAGATATATTGGGACAAATTTATCTTGTAAATTATTTCATGGAACTCATGGAAAAATCAGCAGACGAAGAATATAAATATATTTTGCTTCAAGGGACATTATTTTATTGATATACGTTACATATTTATTTTTGTATTTTTCTTTTAGACTTTACTTTGTACCAAATAAAGCTGTACCTCCATCCCGTCCAGTTGTCATGTCCAATAAATTGTTACATCGAAGAAACTATAATTAATTGGAACAAAACTTATTATCAGACCAGTACAAAAATTCATTGGCATTGTATTATTATTGTTTGTAATAAACACCTTATATTATTTTTTCTGTTAATTTCTTTCTAATTATCACGAATCGAGTATTACTGTGTAATCTTATTATGATATCTGCCACCATTTTAGTTTAAATCACAGTTCAAGAACTGTATGCAATATTCTTAGTTATCTATTCTACAGATACACATTTGCATGTAATTCCTATATCTATACATATTTCTATATTAGATGTACATTTCACTGATTTATCATGGATCCTCACATATGTATTTCTGTGATACTTCCTGTTTCAAAGTGTCATAACTGCAGATTTACATATGCCACAATGTAATGACAATGCGTTACATCAACTCTGCCTAAACCTGGCTTCTTACAAGTGTTTACTTATATCGCCTAAAATAAGTAATAAAAACTGATGGAGCCAGTATAATAATTTAGTTTAGAATTCTAAAATTATTTCACGTTATTTTTATCCTGGTTCAATGACTCACTAAAATGATATCAGTTTATTTGAGCACGTGACGGCCGAGGGACACGCCTAACTTACGTGGCTAAGACTATAGAAAATTTTATTTTCATTAATAAACCATCAATCATTCTTCTTGGACGTTTTCATGTTACTCATGTTTTTGGGTTTGTTTCTTATCGATTTCAGATAGCTCAGATTGATGAGGAGTGCGTTAATGCCCTACTGACGTTGGAACACTTGAGTTTACTAAGTCAGGTCATCCCCAGTGAAAAATTAAATGGTCCTACACCAGTACAACAGTGCCAAGGAATTCATGCTGCTGCAGGAAGTACTGGAATACTTGGGAAATGTAATAGACGTGGTGCATCTGCCACATTTCATGAGGGTCCACCTAATACTGATGAACGAATTCACTTGGTGCCATTCACTTTTGAAATACTCAACGTTTTGCCAAAATGTCAACAGGCTGAACTTCTCTTTTCTATGTTCAATGACGGTCAGCATCTTTCTCCTGTAGGAAAAGTCTTGAGGATTCAAGTCTTTGGGAAATTATACTTGATCTTGTTCTTATCTTGACCTGTTACAGACCCAATATGCATAGATGAGAGTAGCTACGGTGCTAATGGAATTCTTATGGAAGGATTTCTTGAACATGTTAAGCGTCTTCATAATAAGGAATTATTACTTACAGCTGAGGATTCAGAGAATTTTACAGAGATGCTGTTAAATAGATCACGAGATAACGGACCGCCGTTTCCCTTCTCCATTAAGACGGGTATAATAGACAGTTTGTTTTTGATCACTCATAAGCTTAGAGTTGCATCATTGTGCTTATATCATCCATCTTTTTTAGAAAATTCGGCAGCCAAACCACAATGGAGATGCTTTATCAAAGGGATAAGTGTCACTCACGTAATCGTTACAATGTTACCAGCATCTGCGAGAGATGTACGTCTGATTATCAGTACTGCGGGAGACAATGATAATAAAAATTATGATAATCATAGTCATTGTACTGGCCAAGATGAATTAATCATGAGCTCCCATGATTTAGAAAAGAAGGATTCTAGTCCAACCTCGTGTATAAGAAAAATTAAGAAATCCGAATCATTTATAAATTTACCAATTGGTGAAACAGACTCCAATGGTTCGAGTCAATGTACCACACCACATAGTACACCAAAAGCTAATCCTTCTAGAGAGCCAAAAGAGACTCCAAAGCAGGAATTGATCTTACCGATTTATGTTTATGATTGTTCATTAGCTGTACTAATTGAAGCTCTTGTTGAGAAACTTCAATCGCCACGCGCGAAAGATATTTATCAAAATCATACGTTCAAGATAGGAGAACACCTCGAGGAGGATTTTTTGAACTTGAAATCCAGTTGTGACACTAAACCTTCATCACCTGAACCTAAGAGCGAGGATTCCGATAATATATTTAATGGTAATATTCAATTGAATTTATTTATATGAAGTAAGATTCATTTTAAGAATGATTCAAAAACCCTTTCACTGTTACAGATCAACGAAGCTTGACAGAGCATTGCAAGCTTTTGAGCTTAGCTCATTGTAACTGCTATGTAGTGGCTGTTTACAAATCCCTTGCTCTTCAGCATCCGTTAAGCTACGAAGATATGGAAGCTGCGGTTGAACAATGTGAAGAGCATGTCATTGAAATTAATATCACAAAGTATTTTCGATCCGTGTGTCGTCATCTTAGCTCTTCCTCAGACACTAGCTTGCGGAGTCGCTTAGAAACTGCTGCGTGTAATGATGTGCAACCTTTGCATAATTTGATTAAAGATAAATTTGAGAGGATAATGACTGTAGCATTTAGAACCATGCCGGCTCATCCAGAATTTTACTACTGTTCGCCCTCTTGGACTCTAGACAGAGTGGTAGGCTATTGTTGTCATGGATAAATAATCTAAATACTTTATTATTTAAATTAGGCATTCTATATTGAAGTGAAAAAAATACTTGCAGGAGAGATTGAATTCCAATAGAACAGATAGCGATGACGAATTGGAAGGCTTTACCTTCCACTCAGAAAGTGTGGATTGCAAGGCCGATAATAATGTCGCAAAGGGTAATTAGTTTGATATCCAAAAGAGTATATCTTAATGTAATAATTACTTTATGATCCATCCTCTTTTAGTTAATCAAGCTATGAATGCTACGTGGCCAGCAACAAATCTTCAAGATACCGCAAAACTTTCCAGTTGTGCTTCAACAGGATCTCTTAGCTGTGACTTTCGTGAAGATGACAATTTCAACAAGGAGCATCCTCTCTTTTTACAATTGAATTGCTCAATTCATTTAAAATCTATCTTTTCCTCGGTATCCGTGAAGGTTCTGCCAACTTGTTTTACTGAAATAGTACAGAGACATGACGATTATGAGGATCGGGATCCATCAGATCTGAAAATCACTCTTGATATCATCTGTTTGAATCTTCCCAAGGAAGTGCTTGAAGTCAGTTTAGAACATAATCCTGGTCTTAGAACCACGTCTTATTGTAGTGGTTCTCCTTTAAGTAGCACACGTACTGACAGTGAAAGTAGTCCTGGTAATGATACACAACTATCCGAGACGCAGGAACCATTACAAGAAAGAATTCCTCATCTTCCGCTTTACCAGCACAACGCCATTGCAAATTTAACGGATGAAATCGAATGGCTATTACAAGATGAGACCGCTACTGCTCTTCTTGATCAGTCTACACCTTCTGAAGAAACTTTAAACTTTGTCGCTCGGCATGTTTCTGAATCGCATGAACGTTCCAGTTGCCATACAGATAAAGTTCCATTGCATTTTGTGTTTCCGGCTGAGCGTAGCGTTCCAAAATTCTTAGCAGAATTAAAGAAACTTGAGATAGATCGTTATTGTATAAGGCCGGAAGGTGATTTGTTTTATTTTGCAAAAAATCCTGCGCGAAAGTCCAGCGTTGTGGAAAGGATATCTGAAGATAAGAAAGATTTGGAAGATCAGATATTTGAAGAAGGTAAATGCATTGTTAATTATACTAGTGCAAAAATTAAATATTACGAAATCTAATGAGGATTTTGTACACACATAGACAATGCACCTTCGGATAATAAGAAGCAGGAGAAAACCGATACCAATAATCGTACTAGTCGACAAGATTCTGGTGATCCATCCGGTTGTCATTCAGAAATATCTAGTCTAGGTGAAGGACCAATAGGAACAGATGATGGATACGAGGGCGATAGTAGTAATTCCGAAGATGATTGTCATTGGCTGAGTGACTTAGACAAACGTAGAATTTTACTACCAAACTTTTGGTTGATTTTAAAAGTCCAGCTCAGTCACGTGGACGTTTACTTCCATTGCAGGTATATAAAGTAATATCATTCTCTTGCATGAATGAAATCTAATCATTGGATCATTGCAGATTTCTAGAACTAGCTTCACCGGAAGTAGACCGTTACCGTCAGATTCAGAAGATGGTAGTCTCACACATAAAGGCTATATGTCGTCGAGTGAATCAGTACCTCCTTCTGCAAAATCTTCACGATACTCGCATCTGTGATCCTCTCCTAGAACCTGAGTCATCAGAAGATCATAATAATTGGAGAGGAGAGACAGGAAGCGAATCAGGAAGCTCTCTTCAGAATCACGCTCCAACATCAAACGTTACTCCAGGACTCTTTCGGTGTCCCGTTATATGGGAAGTTCCTTTCTGTCTGCATCCACGGCTTAAAACCGGCCCTGGGAAATCCGGATTGTCTCGTGGTATCAAGGCACTGCATGGTGTACTAAACCGCTTCTCAGTGAACAACAGAAATAACATGTTCGTTTACCAGGAACCAAATGAAAATGTCTTTTATCTGCGACTTCACGAACAAACTAGTGACACCAAGGGTTTTCAAAATAAATTATCGGAAAGTGATGAGAGACTAGTCGTTTCAAGAAGCAGTAGTGTAGCATCATTGTCACAATCCAGGGGCCATGGTTCGTCCAACGATCAGACATCAGCCGATGACTCCAGACCCAGGGTGCGATCCTTCGGAGAAAAGGAGTGTGATATTCTGAACAAGTCTGGCGACTCTATTATACTCATGGTACACGGGATATCGGAGGCTGGTTCGCAAGTTAAGTGTGGGCTTGTGCAAGTACTTCAGAATAGGCTGGATGATGCTGTACTAGAAGTCTTGTCTGGATTGCTTGCCAGGAACCCTATGTGCAAATTGACACCAGCTGATGTGCATTTTATACAGAGACCATTCAAGTCAACAGAAAGCATCGTACAATTATCTGTGCAACCACATTGTTTACCTAGAATTGACGCTTTGGGTTATTATCTTAGACAGAATATACTTCAATTTTTACATATACCCAAGTACACGGATCCTAGGTCGAATTATCATTTTCAAGATTACTTTCAACCGGAAGGATCTGACAATAGAGTGTCTGAATCTGATATATTTTTATATAATCAAAGTCAATCCAGTGGCAGTAGAGGAATTGCTTGTATTGCACTAGCTATTGTCAATTCTAATGGTGATCTAATACGGACTGAGAAAGCTCCAGTTTCAGATTTCAATTTACCTATCTCGTTAAAAGTTGAAGACTTTGAGGAGATAGTATCCACTTCTGTTTATGAAGGCAACAAGAATTCAAATGCCAAGTCCAATGCTAAACCTGAAGCTTTGATCGAATTTAGGATCTGGAAACAGGGCCGTGTAAATCTCGAATCTTTAATACAAAAATTACGTGCTGCCGTGAAACACGCGACGTGGGATCTTGTTACGGAATATAATCTTCTACCTACTGTTCTCACAGAACCATTATCATGTGATAAAATCCAAATGCGACCCACAGTAAATAAGGAAACCCAAACACCCATTAAAATCAAAACCAATAAGGGAAAACTTCATGAAAATATTGAGATTAATCATTATGAATATGGAGAAGAAGGGAAATTACATGAAGTTTATCATAGGACTTTGGCTTACTGGTTTCAGTTTGCATTAGAAATTGGTGTACCTGCTGTTAAAAAACATGTGGTCGTCATTCAACGACGGCATCCACTTTCGGTTGTTGTAAAGGAACTTCAGAACCTTATACGTAGCAATGCACCGGATACAACAACTAAAACATTTGTTCTTCAAGATCGACAACCATTTTTAAACACTAATACAGTTAATCAGGAGGATCCACTTAATAGTAAGCCTTTCAAGGCATCGGAAAGCATGGAGAGTATTAATATAGGGTGGTTATCAAGATCCTTAAAGATGGAAGTTGATGACAGTCCTGTGGTGTATATTCCTTGTGATTTATCCAGAGACGATCATAGTACATTTACCAAGTGCATTTTAGTAGCAAGAAATTTTTATCAATGGAAAGCCTCTTTTGGAAAAACTGTAGAACCGGACCTGCTGGGTCCGAAAGGTAAGATCTAATAAATATTTGTAATTTATATCATCCAATGGATAATATTTTTTGTAACGAATATTCTTTTTTAGATCAAAAACTAGTTCAGAAGTTTAATCCTTTGATACTGGATTCAAAATTTGTACCGCGACAGCGATTTCTCTTGGCCAGAGTACAGAGTGACAATGTACGGTTGATCAATTTTAAAAAGTTACAGTCAATTAGATATAATGACAAAGTCAATATTTTTTTTTTGCAGATTATCTTATATATGTACAATTGGTCCAAAGAGAGATCTGAGATACTAATAAAGCAGGCAACAAAGCTGGGTACATGGCTAACATCAAGATCGAGTTTATTCTCAAACATAATAATGCAAAAATTAGGAGTGTTTTATCACCAGCCTATGCAAAATTATCAACAGGGTGATAGAGGGAACTTTCAGTACTATCAAATAACGGATATGGACACTCTCACAAAGTTTTCCCACGCTTTACATAACGATAGCAAAGAATGGTCAAAACCAGCAGGTCGTGGACAGTCAGGGAAAAATACTAATTTATTTTTTAATAATTCAGTTTCTCAAGTTTTGAGAGATGCCAAACCAAGTCCACACCATTCTGGTAGTGTTATGGATCCGGTTATAAAAGCAGCTAATGATTTTCAAGAACTAAGACACCAAGAGAAAAAATCTAAGGGTAAACAATCTATTTCATGAATCTTGTCAAAAATAACTTATATTCCTTTCATATGAAGTATCTTTTTTTCAGAGGATCTCAAGAGACTGAGTACACTGTGGCAGAGTCGTGGGGCTACACCCAACATCCCAGTATCATTAACTACCTTGAATACTTTTAAGCAACACTCCAGACTGATTCATTATTGTCATAGTCCTTTATTATTTCTCCCGAATTGGAGATTGCAATCAGCTGCTACCAGAGATCATTCACTGACACCGCCACCCCCACCACCTCCACCAAATGTCTTATCGAATGTCAATCTTCAGCCACAATCCCCATCGAACAGTCAGTATGGGAAAAGTGGCAATTTGAATGATGGTGTCGTTACTGAATGGCATCAAGAATTATGTGATTCAATGTTATCCGAATACAAACAGTATTTGGAAGTGCTAGGATTCAATCCAGTTCAAGTGGAATCACATCGTAAAACGTATGTTGTATAAAGGAACTAATACTTGATCATATTACTGAAATTTTTCATTAAACTTTTAGGGATGGAAATTCAAACAAAGAACGCTCCTGTTACCTACAAAAGTCAATGCTCGGCGGTGTCCTATTGTTTGAAATAAATTTGGCACAGCCATTTTTCATTGTCAAACTACATATAGTAGAATGCAGTAGACTTCAAACTAAAACGAGCAGTGCCCTAGTCAACCAGGTGAATAATACATAAAATTATTCACATTATCTTATTAGCAGTCGAAATTAATGAATTTATAATGTCTGCAGTTTATGCTGAGCTTTGTGGATGCCTGCGATAAGATCAAGATTAATATGCATCTTCATTCGTTCACTTATGACTTTCATTTACGCTGCATCCATTCATATATTGCCGGAAGTGGACATTGGTCTCTGCGACAAGGCTACCATCTTACACACTTCCTGGACGATTTTAACAAGTATTACTCAAAGGCACCTAATTATGCGAGAAATCTTGTCTACAGTGGTGAGTACCGACACTCTTAATTATTAAGACATATATTAATTATTGTCATCAATCATTTTAGATGCAGTAACTTTAACGAACCTTGCAACACCAGCTCGTACCTTGTATCAGTACTTACTTTCCCATGAAAAAGCGTACGGTATGCAAGTGTTTGGCATGTCTGGGGACTCCTACAATAACCAGGACAGTGAATTCTCCCTGGTCCGACTACAGAGCACTCCCCTGATAAGCTACTGCGACGCTCAAGATATGAAACACACAGATGACTTCGATGTGACATTAATTGTGACACGATTAGAGCAGCCACCACAGATGGAAAAAACAGAAATCACACTGAAATATTACCTAATGTTAACCAGCAAGAGAGAACTGTATCCCAAGAGAGAAGTTGAGAATAATAAGCTGGGTAAATTCCGTACAGTATACAATGTAGTAAAATCAACAAGCTCACACGCCGACAGTTCCAGAGGCTCTAGTCCAGTGTCACCCATGTCACAAATTTCTTTAAAAAATGCGAAAACAGATTCAGTTTTAAATTCAAACGAATCTCGCGATAACCAAGAGATAACTGTTTCTACAAAGGATCTTGATACTAAACCTGATAATGGTAACGATGTGAATAATACTCTAGCGCCAACTCCACCACCAGTTCCTAGTTCACCGTTAACTCAAACTTCAAGTATCCCAAACGTGGATTCTGCCTCGTCACAACTTGTACAGATTCGCCAGGAATCTATCAACTATCTAGGATATTATTCCTCACACGAGCAGGTCATGCAACAGATGATTATGTCACAAGCTCAAGCTGCACGTGAGCATATTATGAGTATGGTAGAGCGTGGTGCTTTGCACTGTAGGACACATCTACTCTGGAACAAGCTCTTGGAGAACAAATCAACAATGAGTTATGCAGAATTTATGGAACTTCGATCATTGGCTCGTGTCGAACCCTTATCTGTATTGGATTCAAGATTAAGTCCATTGATAAATCAGCCAGTGACCTGGTATCAGACACTATCCAAAGTTTTACAGAATAAGTATCAAGAGCACCATAAGCAATTTAATGCACCTGATGGAAATGTCACTCATCATTTGGTACTACCATCCAGTTACTTGCAAGCATTCATGATGCTGACAATTGATCTTCACACGTCCAGAGGTGTAAGTAATATTATATGAATAGATGAAAAACACTGGTGCAACGGGAGCTTAGATAATGTTGAAGGATCTCAAGGTCATGGTATATTGTTCATTAATTTTTTTTATTCATATCTTTCAGGATTTGTATGTTGTCTATAGAAATCCTGCCGAAGTGTTGAGTTCCCCCTTTACAGTGAATGATGTGTACCACCTGGTCGAGGGCTTTGTTAACGCTTGCTGTTTCCACTTGTGGATGGGACTTTACAGCCAATAGCACAATGCTGTAATAGAAACAACGTGGTGCAATGTATTCCGGATAACAAGAGATATAGCGAGTTTTTCTTTTTAATGATCCAAGCGTTTTATAAAGTTAGTCGTATTACAAAATACGGGACAGTGTATGTAATGTATTTATCAAGAGGACAGTCGTGGAATTAATTGAGATTCGTTTTGTTGTCTATGCGTTAACATGTAACTATTTAAAGAAAAATATATATATATATTTTCTGTTATAATCCGTGTATCGAGTTCATTACTATTACGTATTTCCGGCAAATTTCCCAAGAGTGCAATATTATTCCTCGGATAAATATATAAGGAGAAACTATAATAAATAAGAAATAACCAGCTTATTGATGAGAACGATGTTTTATTGGCCGAAATGGCACTATAGTCACATGATCGTGCATTACACATACCTAGCGTACACGCATTAAAATTACCTACCTAGCAATTAATCATCTACGAGTACTACATGGAAGCTGAGGTCAGCAGGTAGATAGTACTGTGCGTGACCTCCTGACCCCGAGACAGTGTGTTTATATCTATAAGCACCAGCTGATCCTATTGGAATAATAAAATGGAAAATCGACACGGATAAAATATACAGTGCTAATGATACAGACATACATCATAAAAGACGAAGTTCAAAAACTACATTCGATACGTCCTGCCGATTTTACGTAATCGCAATTAAACCTCCAGGATGACAGCTGGTGCGCAGTTCACTCTCAATCATTCGTCAATTCCGTCAGCCTGAGCCTTTTGAGCAAGAATAAATAAACCAGTGAGGTAAAATTTCAACTTAATTTATTTTAATTCAATTATTAATTAGCTTAGGTATTATAGTATATATCTTATAGTAGTAGAATGGATCCGCGGAACGTAATAGAGTCCCGAGTATATTCAGTATAAAAAAGAGCACGTCGGGTGCTGCAGCTGGAACGAGGAAGAGAAGAATTGTAAGCGTAACGCCGGACTCGCCTCGCGTCGGATCGCACCGGTTGGCACGGTGTTTGTTATTCAATTTCTATTTTTTTGTTTCTCTTTTTTCCCTCGCAATTATAATTAATCATGAGAAACAATCTCAGGCCAAAATGACTAAATGTATATGCGACTTGCTGTGATGTGAAGTAGTGAAGAGGACTAGAGTTTATATAACTAACATTCGATCTGTCAAACCGGGCGGATCATTGGAAACAGTCATGAGCGACAAAAATATGCTTAAAAAATTGTAAAAAAAAAAGGTTACAACAGAACCCACGATAAGATGCTTCAACATCAAACAGAACGCTATCATCAAGTATGTAGATCGAATCCAGCCTGTAGCTTGATGGACCAAATATGATGAAAATCCATCAATCATTATTCGACGCAGGTACTAAGTATTAGTTCTGTTATCCAGGATGTTAAAGTGCGGTTCTCAATGTTCGCGATATCGCCGGGGCGATTCGACAGACGTCCAGCGACGTAGCGGTGAGACAATTAAAAAAAACCACATTAATGTAATGGGTATTTCTGGGACGTAAGGTTTTTATCTTTGTATTCCTTTGCACAGTTTCTTGATTTTTCTATCATCTCTTCATCATCTTATTCGCACGAGTACGAGAGAATATGTATAATCGGATAGGCGTCTTATCAGCTACGATAATGATTCGTTAAATCGTTACAACACAATTACATTAGCGTAGAATTATACGTAACCACATTGAAATACCGTACGCATTACTTCCGTGCTATATATATACTACAAGGACTAAAAACTAGAGTCGTTCGGTCGAATGGTCACTCATAATGACTTAAAATACTGACTGAAGCGTTTTCATTTTTCGGTGAGTTTATATATATATACACACATATATATATCCCTCCGTTCTTGTCAAAATCTCATAAGTGCAAAAATAAAAGAAAAGGAAGTGGAATTGAAGGTAAACGATCTACGACGAACGAACGTCGATATCTACACGAAAACGAAATTGAAGAGAAAGAAAGAAAAAGAAGAAAGACACCGTAACAAAAGAATGAAATAATAACAACACTACCTACTGTCATTCGTTTTCTCTCTTTGAAGCAGTAAAATATTCATTAGCGTAATTGCCATTTAAAGTGAAGATGCGCGGCGTTGTTGGATTTCGCTTGTAATACTCTAAGCAACAAGTGGCTTTTCATTACTTAACAATTAGGAGAGTGACGCTTACTCTCATTAGGCTTGAGACAACCGGGTTTATTTCTGAGGTATACAATGTAAAATTTCAGTCATCGGTCGTATAAAAAAAATATATATAGTGAATGAAACAAAAAATAAAATAGACATGGAAGAAGTGAGTATATACAACGGCGAACCACGCAAACAACGTTTGGCACGAGATACAGCAGTGCCTGTCACTTAAAAGTCATCTCGCCAATCGCGCCTTATACTCGAGGAGCTTTATCCCTTTTATTTTTTTCGAAAAAAAAAAAAAAAATATTACGAATCATCTTATGTGAGTCATAGTGTCGTTTTAAAGCGCTGCTCTCTGATTTTGTAAATGCAAAATTACCATTGCACGATCACGAGCAGTCATATCTTATCTTTATCTTTATCTTTGTTACACTGATCTTTCTCGTTCTTTTCTCCCACTCTCTCTTCTTTCGCAATCTTAATTCTCATTTGAGATCGATTTTTAAAACCGCATAATAGGACCTCTATGTAGCGTGTCTGCTTTGCTGATTGCTCGAAGCCTATCAAACTGGCGCAAAACGAATTCACAATTGGCGCAGTCGAACTCGCATTGGAGCTGTACATTAAAATAAATTGTAACTCGTATACAGATTTAAATTCAAGTAATTTCTTTTGCTTCTACTTCTCGACTTCTAGTACTCTTTTGATTTTAATCGATGTTCTCATCGTCTCATAGTGAATTGTCTTTTGCAGGCCCTTTCGCGCGTCTTCTAGGTAAGGTACTCGAATGAACGCCATACGAATGTGTGATTGATGTCATAAGTTAATCGAAATTGATTCGTATCAATTTGTACCGCTGACCATTGCACTGATTGATACCAATTCTATCAATGAATATCAATAAATATTGATGTCCTGGTATTTGGTAAATACTCACGGTAGAGGTGAGACAACTAAATCTTTTGACGCGTCACTTAAAACTTTATCAGGAGAATACTAATAATTCTTGCAATGACAAATGGTACGGGACGCTTCGTTACAATAACGTCACAGCATTGATCACATAGGTATCCTAAAATCCAATACAAACCAGTTGCATCATCTTGAATTAAATATACCGAGGGTGTCGCGCTAATTATTATAATCGTTTGAGATCGAGCTGGAGAGCAAAAACAGTGTACATATGTTTCGTTTCTTTAAAACGTGTCTGAACGTTATGCGGGGCACGCTTCTTCCACGGGCACGCTATAAACTGGTATTGTCATGAAAAATATCATCATACTTCTGAACTTATGGCGAGCGTGCTCTATGAGTCTGGAAGAGCGAATCTTTTAGGCAGAGTAATAATGAGGACGTGATCGACGGCTACGAGAGGACAGCCCGAAGTCTTCTCCAGCGCGCCTCCAGGAGGGATTTGTTTCTATTAGCACCCCAGCCGAATCCTGTGCCCGAGTAGGTATTGTTCTCGGTGATACGGCTGACGTTCTTCTCGTTGAGGCTCGTCAGGTCAGGATCAAGACTGGCGAGATTGACGGCATGTAGGATTCGCACGGCCGAGGCAAGACGAAGCTTACTGGTGGGTGAGCTGAACACGAGTCTGCGACTTTGCTTGCCGTTGCTACTGCTCTGATGATGATGATGCTGTGGGTAGTGGTGATGATGATGTTGATGATGATCGTTCTGTAATTGCTTTGCTTTGCGGGAGAACGCCGTGCGAAAGGGCTTCCCCGTGCATCATTGTCGATATGCCTGAGGTGATATGCCATTGCCTGGTGTCACGTAGTCACCGATCATCAAACTCGGATTCACCGGATAATGCGAGGTGTTGCCGAGTACCAGCGATTGCTGGAAAGTAACACCAAGCTGTAGCGCGAAAGTCACGCAGGCAGGCGCTCGCTTTAGTACCCCTTTTGGAATGCGGTAACATTATTCGGATTGAGCTAGCTGCTACCTTAATTTCCCTGTAAACCGTAGTAGCTCGACCTTCGTCATTCTTACGTTCGTACAATGTCTACGGCATAATATAATACTTAAATACTATAATAGCAATAATAGTTATAAACTACCTCCACGCGATATTAAAGGCAAGTGTTGTGCACTGTGTATTATTAGCATTAGGGTAAAACGAGTGAGTCGATGTTACTCGTGATTAATAAAACGAGAGGACGACCAGAGTTACCGAAGTCTCCCCGGCCACGGTTTACCGGTTACTGGGAGTAGCTTGCTGGAAATAATTTATAGGTACTTACGGTTGCTGGCGAAGTAAACATGTTTGGTGTAATTCCACCTCCTATAAGTTGAGCTGCTTGTGTACTTGTTGCTGTTCCACCGACTCGTCCACGTCCTGTACTTGAAATCGAGCCAGGATGTATGTTAGGTTGACCTCCTATTGCATACAAATATTTTAAATCAATTGTACATTCGTTGAGGAATGTCAATGATTGTAGATATTTATGTATATTTGGAGGATTTGGATTTCTTATAAGATACTTCGTAGTGCAAATTAGAGTTACGGACAAAACATTATGGATGGGATGTACATTGTACTGATCGAAGGAGTGGGGATGTTAATTATGACATGCAATGTTTGATTGATAAATATTATCTGGAGGTAAATAAACTCAGGTAGTAAAATGAAGTAATTATAATGTGGGATGCAAAGATAACTTGTGGCAAGTTGCAAAATGGATTAAATTAACGGTATCTTCAACCCATATCTTAAAAAGAGTTGTTTATTGACACGGATTCGATTTTACAAAATTTACAAATAATGATTATCACTGGATGACACTCATGTAGTTGCATCCTTTGTAGCATCGCTACTTAACAAAATGACTTATAGTAGGGAAAATCAAAATGAAATCGAGTTATAAAAAATGTTTGATACACTAATAAATGACATAAAAATTATGAAAATTATGTGCATACTGAACAATGCTTTTATCCTACTATTTTATTAAATACATGTTCAAAAATAAGATATCAATAATCTTTACTGTCCTGCTCCTGATAAAAATATGAGTATTGAGCAATTGTCGCATTAAGAAGAGATAAAATACAAGAGAACTTAGTTCTCCATCATCTAGTCACAGCAATAAACATGTCAACTATATTTTACACAACAGCCACAGTATGGACCAAGTATTCAATGTGTTCAGTAACATAAACTACGGCACAAAATAAATAATTAACCATCTATGATTAGCAGGTCTTACGAGAGGATACTTGAAAATGAATGACATCCATTAATTAATATCTAGAGGACATGTTTCAACCAACTACTTTGCTTTTAGTACATCCGATCAATGATAATACAGTTGAACAGAGTAAAATTTAGCTACAGGTTTATTAATGATTCAGAATGAGTAATTGTATAATGCGGAATCAAACGAAACCTTACCTATTGCAAGCAAATTAGTAGGATTGACAGATCCACTCGTGTCCATGGACACTTCGCCGAGACCGTTAACAGACATCCCATTGACCATATTTACTGCTTGACGAGCACCCTGCGCATCAAGGGTGGTCCAATATGACTCGCTAGGTGAAGTATTGTTTAGGCCAGGTGGCGGCTGTGCTGCTGCACCAGTGTACCTAAAGTACGGGTTCTTCAAGTCCAAAGTATTACTACTACTCTCCATATTCGTGCCTTCCAACTTTAAATCTATCGTAACATCATAAGATTGTCTGAAACGGAGAAGCAACATTTTGGATTATTTTTCTCTTGAAGAAATAAATATTTATAATATACAAGTACTTGGAAACTGGAATATCCATGAAAATTGATCTCACCTTTTATTGGCAACAAGGATTACTTTTCCTGAGAGCAGTTGTCCACTTTTACAAAAAAGTGGACTTTCTAGAAGACACCTCACTTGGTACCAATGTGTCAACGGTTCTGTGGGTGCTGTGCTTAACCATACTTGTTGTGTGGAACCAATAAATGCAACATCAAACCAAAAAGCAAGTCCGTGGCAGGTACCGCTTTCCAGTATGTGAAAGTCAACGTCTATTTCTAGAGTAATAAAATGAATAAGAATAAATTGAGTAAATTCTTCTAAAATATATAAAGTTAAAAAATGTGGTCTTTACCTATTTTATGTAAATCAGTCTCATCGGCTGTTTGGAAGTCAACTATGTGCCTAACTGATTTAGCCATGCAAATGCGAATATCAAACGTGTCTACGATTGGTTGTCTAAAGTATTCTTTAATCGCGTTATTCCGCATCGCGGAGAGATCTACACCATGGAAACAAGTTTGGTACCAGAAATTAGCTTTGTTAAATTGTTCCATGTAAAGATTCTCATCGGAAAATGGTGCTATATGAAGATCACCCCTAGAAGGAAACATCCTTCCACCTAGAATGTAGGAAGATTAATTTTTTTTTATATGTTATCACAGCAACTCTTCCATTTATTTGTGAATTATATATTATAATGTTACCTGGAAGGAGCCACTTTTTGGCATGAAGATAAGTTTCTAGCATCCTCTCGTTATATAGCATGTATCCCATTGGTTCACTCACTATACAATCAACACGTTCAGGAAGGTCGATTTCTTCTATTTTACCAGCAATAACGATAATCTTATCAGATAGATTATTTGCTGCTACTAGCAATTCGGCGTGATTTGCCATATTACTAGCCTCGACGGCGTAAACTTTCTTTGCGCCAGCTTGAACCGCGAAAAACGATAGTATACCAGAACCAGCACCTACATCTAATACTACTTTATCCTTAAAGTCTGACAGATTTCCCAAAATTGCTCTCTGATACGTGCTCGTTCTTATATAATCTTGCATCATATTTTGCTGTTGAGAAAGGTAGCCATAAAACTGGAAATACTGCATAGCTGAAGATTCCTCTGTTCTGTCGTTGAATGCAGAGATGCCTCTTCCATTTTTAAGTTTCAATATTTGCGAGTGGAAGTTTCGAAAGTCTATACAGAAAACAATATTCATCTACATTTTTCTTTATATTAATTTGAAATGTATTATTGTCTAAATATTTATTTGTTTGTCAATCAATGAATTTCAATGTCTTAAATAGTTATACTTTATTATTATTATTTTTTTTCATCAGCATTCTATTGGCATAATCCTGTTTACAGTTTATTGTTATTAAATATATAATCTTACCTGATTCATTTACAAATGTTATTAATAAACTGTCTGTATCCAATGTAAATACATAACTCTGCGATGCTACTCGAGAACATTCTGTGGTGTGGGTCACTGGGAATTCCAGTAACGAGGTCTTATCACTCTCAGTAGATTCCCCTATACAATAAATAAAATAATTAAAATGATAGTAGTTATAAAATTATGAAATTGTCACCTAATGTTATACCCTACTTTGATATACATTGGATTCATGTCAGTAACATAAAAACAAAATACTCTATAAAAAAAATAAATTGCTTATATATATCTACAAATATTATATGAATAAGCATGAAAAGAAACATGCTAATAAAACTGAAAAAAAATCTTTCTTTTTTATTTTCCATGTTCTAGCATCCTTCAAATATTTATAGTAAAAAGTAATGACTCGAAATTCTTTTCTATAGAATTCCCAGCTTCATTTTTGTCAAATGAATAAATAAAATAAAAAGAGGGAAAGAAACGTGTAATCATAGAAATGGTATAAAATCTATTCCAGTAAGAAAAAAAAAAACATCGCATCCACTATGATAGGCCCCACAAAATTGGAATAATTTAAAAATAATTCAACTGATCGTCCAAATCGAATATGTATGAGAAAATTTTGGTGGCGGACACTACAAAGGAGGACGAAGCAAGCGTCCGGTAAAGTGTGGTTAGGTCGCGTCTGGAAGACGGTATTGACAATAAAGAATCGATCGAATCCTACATTAATGAGATAATACCTGAGACGAACTCGATGCTGAGGCCTTGGGGGTCATAGTTGATATTGAGAGTAACCGGCTTATCGTATTTCGGTGTCGACAGTCCATTGTTTGACAAAGTCGATACTGTCACCGCGCGAAATGCCTTCGCCATTTTTAGACACCGCGTGCGTTTTTGCGCGCCTCAATATCCTTACGCGCTTTTCTATCTTTCCCTCTGTTCACACTCCGGAGCACGTCCGGAGTTCTTGGAGTTCCAGTAAAAAAAATATGATATCCACGAGCACAGTATCGCTAAATGCCACTCAGATTGGAGATGAAAAGTCACCGATCGCAATTTCTGAGTTCGGACACCGGACCACCGACCAACCACCCCCGGTGCGTTACAGACACGCGCACCTTGTGATATCCCCACCCCCGGATGTACGACGCCACCTTTCAACTTTTCTTTCCCTCCGGAACACGATTATTTCTCTCTGCTTCTCGTCGTAGCTGTTCCTCAGAAACTCTGAACCACCCTACTTTCTTGGCAGTATGTTTTTCTTTCAACGACCAAGTCATTTAAGTACTTCTGCTTACTTTCATTGCTTTTTTTATAGTTACATACATTCATCAAGAGATTGAAACCAACCCCTAATGATATTCAACTGACATGCTCAATTGCTTGGTACTGGAAATACGTTCCACTTTTGCTATCTACACGCTTCTAGATCTTTCTTAATGATGACATTATAAAGGTATTTCATGAAACAAATTAGAATTTTGTTAAAATTGTATCATTGGTAGCGCATCGTAACAAAAGGAATAATTCGATTGGCTTATTCATTGAGTTCCAATAATATGGCTAACCGGAACCATTTTGATGTCGTTTATTTCTTGCTTTTTTTCAATTAAACGTATGTCGATAGATTAATTAAAATATTGTCAAAATTTGAGAAATATAGATATTTTTTAAATAATCCGTTAAGTATAAAAATTGTATAAAAGTTTCTGTTTGAAAGAATAATACTGAAGTGTGACTGGGTCAATATTAAACCAATCGTCATGCAGAATTCAACGGGTGCTCTGATCCATGAATTGTTGTACAATATTAAATAACTGTGGATCATTTATCAAAAAAGTAGCGGTATCGAAAGGTTGACAACAATGGTATCAAGAGTAATACAATTTGATTTAGACTTGTAAAGGCTTTTATCCAGTAACATGTGTAATATTTTACTGGTGGATCATTCCTTGAAATGTTGTCTCAGAGATATTTTTTTATTACACATTATTACTCTTGTGGAATGAATATATTGTAAAATTATTGCAAAATATATATAAATGTTAGAACTTGTTAGGAATTTTACAGGCGTATAGGTACTAAACAGTGATTTCAATTTTTCAAGGCAATGAAGGTCGAACACCTCAGATTGTGGAGTCAAATTTTGTGCATACTGCTGTCATCTGTTAGCAGTTCCTGGTAGTTCCTAAGACTCAGTTAACATCAGTAAGGTGCCAGAGCACATCTCCTCATTGGCGGAGTCAGCCATGAGGAAAGGAAGGAGGGGATCAGTAAGGTTATATTCTTTGATGCCGGGTAAATAAAGGATATATAAAATATAGCGACTGTTTGAATAATTTGCTGAGAGAGAAGGGAGTCAATAATAGTTTAAACAATCATGCAACAAGAAATACAATTGGCGCACGTGTCTTTATTTATTTAAAATTATCAAACAATAACTGGTAACTTTTAAAGTTGCAGGAAAGTGTGATAAATTGCGTGATTGACGTAGATAATTTTTCAATATACTGATTTTGTAATATGTGGCACTTTATGACTGATATGTTTATTTAGTATTTGAAATTAGAAGTAATTGTTATACTCTGTAAAAATGAGTAGTTTGAGCATAATTTCTTTGCTGCAGAAGAATCCTTTAATACTGGCACGTACCACATTTATAATATTTTTCATAATTGTTGGAATATTATTTTTGTACCTCAATCAAGTACAACCTTATTATTTTATTGATGAAGTGTTTCATATTCCTCAAACATTAAAATACTGCAATGGCAAATTTTTTGAGGTAAGTATTAACATTCTATACTGTGTTTATTTTTTAAATGATAAATTATTAATTTATTGTTGCAGTGGGATTCCAAGATTACGACTTTACCTGGATTATACTTAGTGGCAACTGCAATATTGGCACCTTTTGGCCTGTGCAATATAATATGCATACGATGCATCAATTTTGTAACTACTATTGTCAATGTTTATTTATTGTTTGAGATCATTCAGGCAACTAATAAGACTAAGAGCAGAAGTGGCATAAAGAAACCATGGATACAGCTTACATCTGCTTATTCAATAGGATTATTTCCTCCACTGTTTTTCTGGTTCTTCTTATTCTACACAGATGTTGTGTCTGTTAATATGGTTCTGTTAATGATGTTGTTCCATGTGCAAGGACATATCTCAATATCAGTGTTTTTTGGCAAGTAGTTCTTAAGCTTACTTAACTTTGCTAAAACATAAATTTACATAAAATCGTAATAACACTGAGTCTTTTTGTTCAGGAGCATTGGCCATACTTATGAGACAAACAAATGTTATCTGGGTAGCATTCCTTGGCATTGAGCGTATCTTAGATATTTTAGAAGCTGAGAATCCTATTCCAGTTCATACGAAGAATACTCCTAATTCTATAATTGTAAGTAATCAACGTCTTTTGATCATAGCAAAATATGATACAGCAGATTTTCTTAGTCAATATTATTAATGAATTAAAACATTAAATGCTTTCAGATACTTTGGAGGAATCTAATAAAACAAATACAACAGGGACCATGGTCCTTTTCAAAATTTATTTTTCGGATATTTATTTCTATGTTTCCATATATATTTATTGGTTTAGGATTTCTTGCATTTCTCATATGGAACAAAGGAATTGTAGTGGGAGATCGTACTGCTCATATACCAACAATTCACATTCCACAAATTTTTTATTTCTCTGTGTTCACTTTTTGTTTCGCATGGCCTTATATGCTTGTGTACTGGAAGGAATATTTGAAATGGCTAAGGAACCGCTGGATCGTAGCAAGTTCATTTTGTTTTTTAATGATCATAATAATTCATTTTAATACTTTAGTTCATCCTTACGTATTGGCGGACAACAGACATTACACTTTTTACGTGTGGAATAAATTTATCGGTCGTTATAAACTACTACGGTACTTATTAATACCGATATATGGTTTTACAATATATTCATTTTTATCTTGTATCAATCACTTACGATTCGCATCGCAAATGACGTATATTGCAGGAGTATCTATGGTATTAATACCACAATTATTGTTAGAACCACGTTACTACGTTATTCCATATATTATCTTCCGTTTGAATATACAGAGAATCAAAAAATGGCAAATAATAGCAGAATTGATTACCACATTAATTATAAATTTCTTGCAATTTTTCATTTTTATTAACAAAACTTTTTACTGGGATGATCAAGAGCATCCTCAAAGGATCTCTTGGTGATAGAACTAGTAAAAAAAAAGAAAGCAGGTAATCACGAAAAATCGTCAGATAAAAAGACCAGTATATAACAAGAAAAAAATTTTATTCAGCACTAGACCAAACAGCATGTAAATGATCGATTGGTTAAATAAAAAAATTAATATTTCTATATGAATAAACTGATTTTTATTTCTTCCGCGTAGCTCTCGTAATCAATACTGTTACGCACTTCGTTCATTTTTATACATAATCTTATACAGTCATTTCAAGTGTACTTGCAGTCAATTCGGGACGAAAAAAAAACTAGCCGTACATTGTCTTATCTCATTAAAGGCCCATCTCGCTATTTGTTAAACGCGTAAATCTTTACAATTTATAATGATACATTTCAATTTTTTTAAAGAATATACCATTGCATATGCAGCAAGTATAAGCAGCATAAGGTGCTATAGGATGCACTTATTAGTTTTTTCGTGTGCGCACGTCCGTACCTTTATTGAAGTACCGCTCCTTGAAAAAATTAATAAAATTTAAAATGCATACTCCATTATACATTGTATAACACTATAATTCGAGTACGCACACCAGAAGAGCCAATACAATTATTTACCTGTCGAATAATCTCCAACCACAATATCTTTGTCTTCTATAATTTTCATGATTTAAAAAATAGATCAGAATTTACAGAATAGAGTAAATTAAGTAGACATTATTTTAGGCGCAATGCTCTATGTACATGGGGGTCTCATTTCTTCGTTACAAAACTCACTATGAAACTTAAAGTACTTGTTGCATAACTCATTGTGTAAAGTACACCAAGAAGAACTATGAAAATAAATATATTTACTGGCTATTCCCCGAAAAGACTATTCATCTTTTTTACATTTAGCATGATTCAATGTAATGAATAAATGGTGGATAATTTTTGTTTTATCACATTTTTAAGAATCAGCCATGTATATACGCAACTATATCACAGACGTGATTAAGCCCGTATTATACTTGTACGATATACAGAGTGTAAGTTTAGTAAGGTAACAGAGGATAGTAGTTGATACGATTATTCGATCTTTACGATTTAACTAATAGTTTGCAAAGAACGTGTTCATAGTCAATTTTATTTCTTGTGTCATTATTAGAGACGAATGGAGCGTATTGAATGGAAATAGTAATGTTAGTACTGGTAAAAGTGGTAGTAGTAGTGGTAGTGTTAGTAATAGTAGAAGTAGTAATAGTACTAGTATGTGATCTGAAAGGTTTATCAGTGTTACTATAATTTCTATTTATTAGGAAAAAATATATCTTCACGTAGATTTCATTGTTTCCCATGTCGACGAGAATCTTTTTAATTTGACTAATTTGCATTGCTAAGAACAAAGTAGAAGAAGTCATCACCTAATGCCCGACCATTTCGTTTTTCTTTCTTGTAATGGACTGCAATTTTGTATATAGTCAAAATGCATGGTTCGCTATGTCGCCCTGTATACATTTTCCAATAACAAAGCTTGCGAATTTTCTAAAGTATTTCAGGTTTTTACATGTTAATCATCGTTAATTTTATAGCGGTTTTAGATTACTCTCTTTTATCGTTGCACCAACCGTTTATTGCTTGATATCACCTAAAGTATAATGCGTTATACTTGAACCGTATCAACGGTACGTTGTAGTAGATAAACTATGAGAAATATATAATAAGATAATTGTTTTAATATAAACAAATTACAGCGTCAACTTGGTATCAAGTTGCCTATAATATTAGTTTTGGAGCTATGCGCAAAAAGAATTATTAATGACAAACTGTAACTGTAGTGAAACTAAAGTTTACGGCGTTCAGATCAAATAATTAAAAGGACAAGAGAAAATTATGCAAAGGATTTCACCTCATGCATTCTACCGATTTTCTTCTTAAGTCATAAGAGGAAGCGCCATAAATATCGGTACTTATTATTTATAAGTAAAACCTCTTGACAGTTGAGGAATAAAAACTAATTTATACGCGCATTAGATAAAATCTTGTCGATTGCACAAAGGTATACGCGAGGATAGTCGAAAATGTCTTGGACGCGATTTCAAGAAAAAAAAAAGGAAATGATTATTTTTTACTACAATGATATGTAATGAGTGACAGCTTGAAATGCTTGACAAGCAATAATATTTTTGTTGTCAATGTCAATAACTACGACATTTTTAACAGACTAAATGGCATAGCGATTAAAAACTAATCGAACATATGCGCCGATAATTTTCTTGAACAACCCATAGCTGATACCTGACATAATATCGCGCAATAAAATAAATAATACAAAAAGGTAGTACAACAGCCTGTTATTAAATACTCATCCGTGAACTATCATGGAGCCTGATAGTTGGCCAAACTTAAAAATCTATTTACCAATCCTCAAGGAAATCAGAACCGGCAGGCCGACCTCTATTATTTGCCTATTGCAGTGCTCCTAGAGGAAATAACTGATCACTCTCACGTGCCAAGGGTCAGTCCAACCTACATACAATATGTAATTAATGTCGGACAAACATCTTTTTCAAGTTTCACTGGAAGAAGTCGTATTGGGCTTTAGGCAACACTGTTCCTTGAACGGATAATAAAATCCTCCTAATTGTATTATACATAATTGGCCAGCAGTCGTCCATCTGAATTAACCTCAAAGTCATTACTGAACGACGGCTATAATTTGAGTCCATAAGTATATAATGAAAATGGCCGCATCATACTATCTGGTTTTTCAGTAGGACCAGATTCGTTGAGCCATAAAGCTTCATGTCCAGCGGAGCACTAGGCTCATTTTTCTTCGTTTGTGTATGCCAGGCGAGTATCCTCGTGCAATTATCAGCAAGAAGTTCAATATCCCGTGGTTCAAATGGCGCAAGACTCCTAAGGAAGCCATCTTCTTCGTATCCAGCCCGGAAGGGCATTGTGGCGCTTGGTCTCTCTAAAAGAAACTTGACGTTCACTGCGAAACCTGCCATATCCACTGGAAACTTTCTTCCTGCTACCCAGCCATCATAGAAACCGGTGAACTTTCCATTTTTAACTATCGGCGAACTAAGTCCGTACTTCGTACAAAGACCCACCGGAAACATAGAGACCTTTTTTGTTTTGCGGATCTGAAGAAAATACAAAGATAATATCGATTAGCAGACGATATCTGATAGAATAATGCCACAACATAATGCTGTTAGCAACAGGAATGGCGTGACTAATAATCAAATACCTAATAGCTATTATTTATATACCATAGTAACGATATCGTGTCTACCAGACATTATTTCCGCGTGCTTCATTCAAGTATCAAGTGAATGTATGCATGTATAAAGTGAAATATGTTCAGTGTCTGTAGTAAATTTGTATAGCAGCCTTGAAGCAGACAGAATGATCATTACGTTTATCATTAAGTAAAGTGACATTTGAATTAAAAAAGATATTTTTTTAAAGTTCTTCACGAATATACTTTACTGTCACGTTCTATTATATTATTAATCGTCTACCTACAAACCGGCTTTCTTATAATGATTGAGAATCCTTTGAAATGTATCAAAAGACAAACGAAAGATGGCGGCGTTAAGCGTCACTGACTAATAGTCTTTAGCACTTACAATAGGCGTTATAAAAGAGAACCTTGAACATTAACACAGTAACTGATCGATAGCTTGAAATATATAATAATATAGTTCCCATAAATAATATATACAAACCTCATCAAACAGTGCAATATCATAAGTATTATCATCATCCGCAAAATAAAAGACGCCATTCGTCGCATTCGATCGGATCCATTGTAAACCACGATTTCGGTTCGATACACCTCGTGGTTTGGCGCCCGTTTTCAATTTATACTTATCAGGCATCGGTGCTGAAAAATAAGGAAGAATCTTAATAATTAGTTAATACAAAACGAGAATGATTAATCACCGCTTTGTAACGCGCTTTCATTATTTATTAATTGTCGTATTTATAAAAACAGCATCCAGTTGCTTGTATACTTACCAATCAAGTGTTCGAATTTCAGTTTTGTCCTCTTAAGCAGTTCAGTGACCTGTTTCGTCGGCACCGAGGCATCTTCGATAACGAGCCAATGCACATTCCGGACGAGCATCAACGTGTGCGACATCCTCGTCAGTTCGGGAATTTGCTCCGGCCTTCTGTACGTTGGGGTGATTATAAAAAGGGGATTCAATTTTTCATTATCTGATTCCGTGTTTCCTCCTGACCCACAGATTGCTGCATTACTATTCGCATTGGACGATACTGCTGATGCTGAACGTGCGCCACGTGGATCATTTATCAAGATCTCTTCCTGGACCAGGTTCACGTAGTTTCTTTTTAAACGAGCCAGAATTTCTTGAATCAAGACATTACCCAGGTCTGGACTGAGACCGTAGCCTTGTTGGACTGCATGTACCGCTCCTCGAATCTGTAATAAGATTTCTCAGGTATGAATTTTACCTTGATTAACTAATTATGACAGTGTTAAAAATGTTTTAATTCACATACTGCATCCTCAGGTATTTTTGAAGGATCAATGTATCCATCTACGTCGTTGACTACTGACAAATTCTCAGCACCTTCAGCTGCCACAGCTTCATTAAAGTTGGATATCTGGTCCAGTCTTATGCCAGTTGACAGATGATACTGATAAAATATTACACAGATACCCAGCAAGGCTATCAATCCCATCTTCATGGAAGGCCTCATGGTATCGCTATCTAAATAGACACAGCTTTGACACCTTGATATTCATCTAGTTGCGTAGCCGTTTTTTTGCACTTCTTTAATATGCAAATTGTCATTGGAGGTAACGAGCGTAGTAACTGGAACAAAAAAGAAAGGAATGACATGCGTTTAGAAATTGCTCGATAATTCTAACGAGGAAATTCGCTATGAATGATATACAAACAACATATTCCAGTATTCCATTCTTCACTGATGAATAATTGTTATGAATGTTTTTTCCACTGATAATATTTACGCATGTCCCACGTCACACTACTCTATTTGCAGTTCAGAAGCGTGTATGCAGTTTCATATAATCTCATAATAATGTACATTAGTTAATTTCGCTAAAATTTATAAAATTTTAACAGAAAGTACTTTTTCAATAACGTCTCAGCTCAGTCGATTATATCTATCAAACTTTTGTGAAGACTGATAAATTTTTTTGGACACTAACAAAGCCCTTGTATCAGATTTTATAAATTAAATAACTATGCGTTTTTGGATCACAATAAGTATAACGGTTAACCTCGTGGCAACGTTAAGCAATTAATAAAATCGAAATCACAGGTATAGATAGTAATTTTAACATTTATCATCTTTTAAAAACAATATGTACCTACATGAAACGTAGATATCTCAATTTTTAAGATTAGCGTCTTTCGATGAAATGATTCTACGCTTTATTTTAAGTCTTATTTATATTATCAGCAAACCTGTACTAATCAATATATATATGTATAAATCAGCTAACAATTGATAACAGATAAGTAATGCATAAAACCGTAATCCTCGTCACGCGGTACTGACTTTTTTCAAGATTTACTCATGACCAAACATTGCACATGACGTAATAGCTTCGCTTTTTTTCAAGAAGCAATATCTCTTCCACTAGATACACCAGAAATTTAAAACACAATAGTAATTATCACGAGCACTGAACGAAACAAAAGTTTCCTGTATTTGTAAGATGCCAATACTGCAACTGCTTATGTAAAGGCAGGTTGTTCTCAAGATTATGCAACTTTAAAACAATATTACTGATATTCAAGTAAAGCTCTATTCATGTGAACAAATCATGCGTAAGGGCTAGAAAGCTTTTAAATATTTGTATTAATTATTTTAACAAATTCCTAAAAGATACAATTAATTTAAATTTGCACATGGAACAAATCGAATCAATAAGACGTGTCGGATGTCACAATAGCATTTTAAAAAGATATAGGCATTGTGTAGTTAAGCCTCTAAACACTCTAGAGTATCGCAAAGTACTTTCATCAAATGGTTGCCCATTCATTTGAAACCCCTTTTATCTCTTTTGTTCCGTTACACTCTACCTCTTGTAGTTCTTATTTCTATTGGTCCTCTTGTTGTCTTATGATTTTGATCTAATCCAATGGCTACAGGTATCAAGTGTAATGGCATTAGCAGAGCGTGCAGGAAGTATTGATATTGATTGCTCTACTTTTTTGGGGATAACCCTTGAGCAACCCCTATACGTCACTTGTTTCCAGTGTGAATAAAAAATATAACACATGCCCAGAGCCTGGAAGCATGAATTTTCAATAAACATAGATTGGCTAATATTTCTTCTAAAATTATTTGTCAAAGTATAATTGAAAAATCTCTATAGGATAGTCACCGCCTGCCTTTTTTTTAATTGTCTCAATTTATTTTACTAAGTAAATTAATAAATTCTGAAAGGTGTAAACCATTATTACTATTTTCTTTTCTCTTATCATTTAAATAATTAATGATAAAATGTTCACCAGCAACTATTACGTCTGTCAAGTCATGTAATTTGCTTTTAAGGCTGCCGTAATGTCACGTATGGTTATTCGACGTGTATAACTTTCGACGACAGAACGTGCTGATAACAACGTCTATCAATTTATAAGATAAAAATACATCAGATGTATTTGTGCCATTGAGAAAATGTAAAGAATATTTTTCGTTTGACTTATCACAATTTATATTTATCTTCCAGAACGTGCATACGCAGTAATCATAGATTGGCCATAGCTAAACAATGGATGCTTTGGCTTTAGCCAATTTTTATATCAGTCAAGGAATTTCAATAACCGATAAATTAAATTCAATAAATTCCAAGCGAGCCAATCTAATGAAATCTGGATGGGGAAGCTATTTGTGCAAGGAAAAACCAATTGAACTTTGTTGATTTTACCTCGGGCTAATGTAAAATATAAAAAAATATTGCTTCTGATAACAATGGTGGAATGTGGCAGAGTCCTTGTATTTTTTTATACCTATTTAGAGTTTCCAGTTGATAATAATGTATCAAAAAAGATATCGACTGCTTAAGAATTATGATTATAACACGTATTTTCAAACGTAGGACAAATCGGACAATTCACATATGTGCACCTTGTCGAATTAAAATTAAGTTATATAGAGAATTTTACATATCCTGTATTCAAGGATAGAGATTATGTATCATGTATATCCACTGTACTTCAGCGCATTTTCATGAAATTCATTTACAGTTAGATTAAGTAGGTCAAAATTGTGTTTAAAAAAGGGCAAAAGTAGAAGGGACATACCGCTAAAAATATTTGATACTCCAGCATTCCTCGATGCTTTATACGCTTTTTTCCATCATAAAACTTTTCATAGAAGACGTCTTGCACGTCGGATTTCACTGCTCTGGTATATTCAAAGAGAAAGAAAAGTAAGCGTGGGAGATACGATGTTTTCAAAAGAAACGTTACAGCAGCACCACTACGAAGAGAGAGCAGTCTGACTTTAAAAAGGAAAAGGAATAAAAAAAAATTTCGTTACCAAACTGCAATTTTCCTGAATGCTATACACAAGTGACTTTTATATTTTTAATTTTTCTCTCAAATCCAAACCTCCAGCTTGTCTTTCGTCTTGTGCATGTGAACGGATACGTATATTTGTTCATACATACAATAAGTTCAAAATGCAGAATCGTCTGTTGGATATTAAAAAAAAATGATAGCCAACTAAGTAATAAGGTAGTTTTGAATATTATTAATTTTTTATTAAACATTGTGATACCAGGAGATAAGTTAACGGAAGCACATCCGCTACCCAAGAATGATTATCGATACTACGTATCAAAACGATAACAGACATTTTAAAAAGCAATGGTCAAGAGTCTTCTAATTTTGGCCATTAAAATTTTTAAATTATTCAAAAACTATACGGAGATTATTGAGTTCAATTAACAACAATGAAATTGTACTTGTATTAGCGTGCAATGATAGAAGCAATGAAAATTGTTTGTAAGGAGCCAAAGCTCATACAATTTTTGTTGTTTAAAATTGATAACATTTTTATGGTACTAACGTCATCGCTTGCCGATACACCTGAATGATTGATCGGAGCCTATAATGTCGAGTAAAAAATTAACGAGGCGGAACAAGCGAATAATGGGTGTCTTGTGATTTAACATATTAATAATAATTTGGTTTCGTGAATTTTCATCTAACTTTTCATTAATTTTTTAATATTTTCTTTAGATTTCCCCAACCTCATTTATTTAGAATGACGTGTTAGAAGGCAGTTTCCAGGACTTTTTTCTTGGGTACTAACAGCTATGAGGACAATTGGCATTTTCCAAGGTGGTCCTGGAAAAATTCTATATGTAACGTATACTTCCATGCGATGGACTAAAAAATAGTTCATCAGATTAGATTATATTAGAATTGGAAACCCACATGTTCCAGGGTTTTTTCTTTAAAAAAATATATATTAGCTTGCTGTTTTGAGTGTCGTATGTCCTTGAAATTGCCCTTTGACAACTTTATATATATCACTGATACTATTATCGGCACCCAATACCTGATAACATTGGTTGACTCATTCGCAAAATGCTATAATACATATATAGATATACATAGTACGTGTATTGCTTAAACTCTTCTCAAATGTCTGATCACAAATGTCAAGAATCGTATTTTTAATATTGCATTACATTAATTTCTGTTTAGACTAATGATAATCATTGATAGCAATTATAATATATATGAAATGTATCCTTGTATCACTGTAGTATATTTAGTAGGAGATACTGCTGTCAGTTGAAATACAGTGTAGACTGAAATAAAGCCATTTAATCTGCCATCTATCGGTAGTGAACAAATTACAATTTCCTGATCAGCTGTAATGTTATTTTGAGAGAAAGTGATGAAATTTTGACATGAAAATTCTGTAAGACTCACTGAAAATATTGATTAAGATATAATTCGTTTATGTTTCAACCGACAGCAGTCTCTCGTACTTCGATATTTCGTATAACGATATTGAATTAAATTCTGATTATGATTTACCAGACAATAATGGAGTAAGACTCTTCTCGATTTTATTGATGATAACGATGACCGTCATGCTTCAAGCAATTAGTGAAATTCACGCCTGTTGTGCGTCTAATAAAAAGATACTCCCATTTTTTCTTTTTCCTTAGTCTTCTTTCACAAACGGAGTCATTGCACTTCAACTGTCATCGAGATAATTTTATCGCTCCATATGACACTACTACGGCAGTAATGGAGACGTAGGTGCCGGGTAGAAAAGTCATGTTAATCGTCGTAAAACTCTGCCGGCTATATTGATTATATTCTTTTTCGTCTAATCACGTTCTTACGTTCCTCGTAGCAAACACATTTTATTGATTCACTTGCATTTCGTCTTCTTGGCAATGGAATCGTGTGACAATAAGTAAGTTTGCAATAAAAACGTGTACCCAGAAAAAAACACAAACCGTGAGGTCATTAAATTTCGTGGCAGATCTAAGAGCAGCACTACATTGAAGAATCTATTTCTGCAACTATTCACGTAGTGTTTATCTCCGGTGGCGATATTTTTAGCATCACTTCAACAGTTTTCTTTTAGCATCAAAGATCCGGGCCGGCCGATTTCAGTATAGCATTGCACTCTCGATTTAAAGATGAATAAATTTGTGTTCTTTGGATTTTTCTTTCTTTTCCCTCCCCTTTTTAAAAAATAAATTAGACGAGAAATCCAACTGTATTTTTTTAAAATGCTCCCACTTCGACTAAAAATGTTTTCTGTAATAACATCCCAGACTCGTATTTTTTCTTTCGTTCTCTGTTAAAAAAGCAAACAAAAACGTTAAATGACTTTGACACTAAACGGCAATAAATTTACACAGACGTGAATAAGGTTCATTCGGTACTGAGCCGAGTTGCGGTCGCGCTTCTATGTTTTCCGCTATGTTCCGCGTTATCCCCACCTATCGGTATTCCAGCCACTACTATGCTACTAACGAAAGCGCAATGGCAACAGTGCGGGACTTTGCGGAACGACCGGAACGACCGGAACGACCCACGGCCATATACTCCACTGAGTCACATGACATAGTCACGTGTTTCCTCTCGCACAAGGGAAGTTACGAAGGAGTGTTGGCCAACGAAGACTTCCATCAGGACGTCCTAGAAAGAGCTCCGTGGAAGCTGAATACCCAATGTGAAGTAAAACAGCAAAGTACACGAATTGAGCATACAAATTTTGTACTCCAAATTGTATGTTACGCGGAATATAGGCACAAATTTGGTGGAAGAAAAATACAGATTTTTGTTATAATCAAGTGGGTGTAGAAAATATGATGCAGTGTGTCGTGGAACAGTGAACATATGGCGGATGTCATTCTATCTTAGGGTATACATCCTAGTGTCAGTATTATCTAACTATACTAGACTCATAAATCAGACTACAATAACTGTATCATCATTCTCACGAATATTTCGATCTTTTATACGGCAAGTGATACGTCAGAGAACGTAGACAAATATTTTTACGCAGATATTTGGATCATTAGTGTTACGAGTAATGAGTTTGGCCGTTTAACGATTAGCCGTTAGAATTAAAAAAAAAAACCAAGTAGAATCAAAAGGAACGAATAAGAACTTTTCACGAATCTTTTCAGCTTTTTCAACATTCAATGCATCCGGTATCAGTAAACAAGTGTGCCAGACACCATGTGGTTTTCAACTTTTTCCAATGGCGTCATTCACCCCATCCATTCCTCTTTTTCTCATTTTCTCCCACCATAACCCTGCCAGCCACCATCCCAACTCGTGGTTGATATTGATCCAGCAGCAATGTCTACATGTGTCGCTATAATATCATAATGGCTCGCATCATTTATGATTCACAGCTGCATAACCTAAATCCTATTGAATTTCGTACGTATACATTTTTAAAGTCAGTCCTTTTGCTAGCTTCTTTTATGGCGGTCCGTCCGGTATCGCCGTTCTTATATTCATGGCGTCCAATGCGATTCTTAAGATTTACATATGAAGGAACTATGCATGATATATATTTTATTCTTACTTAAGATGAGCCGCCATAACTAAGCCGGTCTTCCTATTGATCTGACCTGAGTCATTTCTACACTGGCACACGTGCTTTATACCAAACAATGGCGAGCTTACCACTGACTAGGTAATTGATCATTGATAATCCTCGTATAAATAAAAATAATAAATTTGTATATTCCATTCTAACATTGTTTACGGGTTTATATAATAGATGAATTCACCTAATTTGAATATCCATATACAGTGAATGAAACGGACATATTTTTTCATCAATGTCAACCCTTTGGCATGACGGTACTGACTAATAGTACAACAGACTCGATGTCTTATCAATGGAGTCCACAAGTGGCATGATATATGCGTCAAAACGGTTTATTGATGTGGCGTTGACATTTCTATTTTGTAAGAAGAGATTTGTTTTCACGAAGGATTTTAAACTGATTTATTGTTACATCAGAACCAAATATGATCAATAATCAATTTTATAGACCAATCCAGAAGGTTAGAGAGAAAATAATATTTTAGTATTAAACACAATATCGATCTTGCCAGCTACAATAGTCGAGTTATCTCTTATCAAAGTGCACACTACTCGTGTTTATTGCAGTATCAGTATCTATTATATATTATAAATTACGTTTTTGTTCTCGAACGTTTCCAAGGTGTGGAATTATTTTTGAATAACACGGTAGGCGTTACGATATATACTGATAGCATTGATTTTTATAATGAAAAAAATTACATCTTGTTATGTATTATGATTGCTGGCATAAAATCGCCTACATAAACAAATGCCATGAATATACTATCATACTGTGACTGGTAACTAGGTACTTGGTGCCAGGAAGGCTGCCGGGATTCGCACGCCAGCTAGAGGGTGTCCGGAAAATCAATGCGAGACCCCGGAGGCCAAATGCCGAGAGCGCGAAGCCGTGGGCAAGGGTGCGGCAGGAACTACAGGTTCAAGCTAGTAAGCTTTTGCTCGACAAGTTCTGATGTGCTGCTGGTACTAATTTCATGGTCACTAGAGCCTTAATGAAGCAGTGGACCCTGGGGATTATGCTAAGGAACTGAAGGATTTCAGAGGTTGAGGGTTTCAGAAGGTATAGATATTGTGCAAACAAAGTATAGGTTTTCAGGGTGCAGCAATTAACATTAATACATAGAGTATTAGGAAAATTCAATTAAAGAATTTTGTTAAAATTTATTCGCTAGGATCAGTCATTTTTATGTTGGATTATTCTTTTTTTTTTTTTTTTTATATTAACAGATGTCTGTGTTGTTATACCAGTGAAAATTAATGCTCTTCGCGTTAATGATGGATTCTCATAATTTACCTCAGCTGACTCTTTCAAGAGTGTCTTGATAAAGATAAAGTATGGCCAAGAATCTTTATACTAATTCCAGTACCCAACTGCTATTATACTTGGGCATTTATCTGGCTAAGTTGGAATGGAAACATGCAAATGTTTAGAGAGCTTCAGAGTGGAGTTGGATGAGTTATAACATTGACTGGTTACAACCTATCGATATCGGTTTATTGTCTGACAGAACCAATTGGGTCACGTTAATGCAAGTGGAAGCTAAAGGAAAAATGCGGTATGACGATACAATAAATAATTATGTAGAAAAAGGACTAAAAAATGTATGAACTCGGCCTTTGTCTATTGTGAATATTTGTATACAGACTTGAAATGCGCCATTTTGTGTGGTTTCTGGGAATAAAATATTCCACGTATTTATGCAAATGTTCTTGCATGGGTGTACACTGGTGAAACTTCCTGTGTAAGAGATCCTGAAACAATAGTGGCTTGAGCACCCTTGAGTAGCTCTCTGGCTGTCCTCTTGGCTTGTGAAAGGGTGAAATGGTGTCTATAGGGGAGTGACTGGGCTCAGGACACTGCAGCTGCATAGTGGGCTACCGCAGAAAATTAAATTGGCTATTTTACCGGAATCGCAGCAGGAATTCTGATTTTAGGTTAGGGCAAGTTATTTTAGTACAAAAACATTGTTTCCGTTTCAACAAAGTAAATTTATCCTAATTTGTTTAAAATCAATAAGCAATAGAAACACCAAATATTTTCAATGAACAATTAAAACTTTTCTTTCCATCAAAACATTAAATAAAAGAATAAGGTGTTCGTTCTTAAAAAATCTTCAACTAGCTGCTACAACTGACTAAGCGAAAAGGTGAACCTAAATCCGGTGCGCGTCAGCGTCCATTTCGTTGATTAGATTTTGTATCAGTTTCTCTTTACTTGTGCATAATTTCCTTCTTAAATATAGCAGCGATGCATTGTGTTTTTAAAAATGTGATTAATTATAATGGACTGTAAAAAAATGCATAATTCATCAATTTATCATGACTACAATGAACTCTGATAATATATCAGGTAGAATTATGTTAGACATTTGAAATAACACATTGCACCAATTATTACTACAATTTAGCAGAATGCAGCTTGCAGAGTTGCAGTGTTTTGGCAGAGAGTGTTATTACATTGTCCTGACGATGCAGTCTGATTGGCTATTTATTGTTACTGCATTTTTCAACTTGTCCACTTTTTTTGCCACCTCGTGGTACAACCACTGTACCTCTTTAAAATTATCAGAGCATTACCTGGTCGGCCCAATGAATATCATTTGTTGGGATGAACTTTGAATGCATTTCGTGCAAAATATGCATCAGCGATTTTGCATAACGGAACGACAATTTACACTTGAATGAATTCAATGCGTATATCGTATTTCATGTAATTCGAATAGCTACGAATTTCTTAAGCTGATCAATGAACAGTGAATCCTGAATAGAAATCATTCGAACCTACTATAGTTTGCTGAATGATTTTTCATTCAGTGATAATTAATTGTTTGATACAATTTATTTGTAATTGGAATTTCCTTACCTGACTCAATTATTATTTGTTTCTTATAGACTCTCTTCGAGTGAAATACATTTATTTGAATGGTGATAAGTTATCATGCTATCGTTATAATGTTATCAGCACTGTTATTTTTTATCCCTTTTTTCATGGCAAAACCGTTTTAAAATAATCAAACACATTAAACTTTACCTCGCCACGCCGGCGTCTCGAACCGGCAGTTTTTCGCATATTAACAATATTATTGTATTAATTAATAATCCTTGACTTGTCTAATGCTATAATTAAATACACATACATATGCATATGTGTACACACCCCAATTATTCGTGTCCAAACTATTGGAAGATTCAATTTTATTTTTAATTTTGCTTCCAAAACTATCTTCTCTACTTCTTCTTTCTCCTTCACTCCTGAAAAAGTCATGTTAGATTTTCTAGAAATTATCGAAGCATTGTTGTTGCTTCTCCGAAGTGTCTATTGGCCGTTAGTTTCCAGCGTGAAATTGCTTCTTTGCCCGCGAGCTTACGACGCGCAGTCAATTAATAATTACGAGATTAGCCGCGCGGTGAATTTAGAATTCAAACAGATTCAGAAATTAAATAATTAAATTCACCACCTGAATATCGTTTTACCATAGGATGCAAATAGGCGCGCTAACTTCAGGTGTTACGTTTCTACTGAATAATCCTTTATATAAGATGCATCTACAGAGATGTACTCATCTCTGGTATCTATGTTAAAACGCGAAATGCCATTGCAAACTTGGATTAGCTTTATTAATTTAGGCGTGATTTCTAAGGTAATTTGAAAATTGCATTATTGGAACCGGAATGGGTCAATTCATATTAATTTAACTTACACCCACGCGCGCTTCGTGGACGTGATAAGTGGCGCCATCTCTAAGACACGCAGTGAACTTTCTGCAATAAAATTTAGTTCTTTACCTTTTTACTTGATGATCTCTCACTTTCTGTCTTTATTCCTCGTTGCATTGTAACCATTTAATCGGTCCTATTTTTAAAATTCTAACTAATGCAACTTCATTTAATATGAATTGACCTATTCGAGTTTCGATGATGCGATTTTTAAATTACCTTTGGAATCACGTTATCATAGAAAGTTCACTGGTTGCCTCGGAGATAGCGCCACTTATCGTATGTGGGATTCCGGTGCACAGGTAGAAGTAGAATGGATTTATTCTATAATATATAAAGGTTTTATTGTTCACGTGGTATCAGAGACTATGTATAAACGACCGTTAGTGACAATAACTGGAGACGACTGAAGACGAATATTAAATACATCACTGCAATATAATATACATGTTGTATGTTATATGCACTACCACTTGCGATTTTTCCTTTTCCAAAGGACATTTTCACAACTTAGTTTTTAGTGATATACTGGGAGAAGAGTGAGGAATGATGATATACATATGAAGGAATAACAGACTCGGAAATAGAGTAGAAAAGATTGGAGGCAGACAAGGAAGATTTTAATCAAGGGTAAAAGAGGAAGATTGTTAAAAAGAAAGAGTGAAACAAAAGAGATGACAAGGAGAGAAGAAGATGCGTAAAACGTACGCACGAGGACTAGATTATTCTATAGGAGCCAAAAAAGAGAGCATTAGGAAAAGTAAAAAGGATAAGAGAGCGCAAAGGGCTAGGGGGGAAAAGGCTCAGGAAGAAAAGGAAGTCAGGTCGAGCGAAAAGAAAGACGCAAAAGGTAAGATAAGTTAAACGCGAAAGGTCAACCTCCAGCAGGATTCACCACAACGAAAGACCACGGGAGTAGCCCTTGCGAGCACCGCCAGGATGTCCCGAGGGACGATACTTGACCCTACAATCTCCGCCATTTCCCACCAAGCAAACTCAGTGAGTTAAGCGTAAGAGACCGATAAGAAAGTAAAGAATGAAAGATAAAGGAATTAGGAGGAGGAAATAAATATAGAAAAAGAAGAAGGTTGGAAATGGATAAAAACAGTGCTTCCAAGAGACCAGTATACGAGGCCGACTGGAGCAAGAATGAGCGTTCTGAGTTTGGGCGCTGCCTTGAGCACTTCCTCCATTCCCCAGCTGCTCCGACTCAACGAGTCCTGCGCGACGAATTTGCGGGCACACAATTTTGGAAAACTTTCAGTACTTCTAAATATTCTTAATAATCCAAGTGTTAATATCTGACCTTATTCAGTTAATTAATTATTTTATTATTCCAAAGACTTAATTTATTAATATTTCAATTCTAATGTAATTTATTTTCAGCAATTTACAATTGCAATTCCATTTTGATCTACCCCGCATAATTTGCTAGTTTTTGATTTAGGCTCAATTTGATATTTTGAATAAATTTCGAAAGTAAGTCAGGATTCAATAATATTTAGTAACATTTGGAAAGCTTTATTCAATGTTTCGAATTTTCAATATTTCTGTGCAACGGATTTTGTCGTTCTTCTTCTTCACTTATGAACAATTACAATACATGCCGTTTGGTGGAATAATATATTATTGGCGGAAGATGCTGTTGGGTCACCATTGTGATTCTAATTATTTTAATACAAATACAATAGAATGACTCGAACCTACGATACACAACGGGTTGTTTCGAAACAATGGGTTTCGTGCTTTATCCACTGATTAACGAACTGTACTTTTGCCTATTTTGAATTTTGTCATACACTTTATTCCATAAGTAATAAATTACGTAAAATAAAATAAATAATTTGAAATGACATTTTCTTACGAGGAAGGTAGAAGAGGACAATTTTTTATTTAAAAATCTTCTAACTTGCTGAATCGTTAAATTAATCTACAAATTTAGGATTTGAAATTTATAAATAAAAAATAATTTTTAAATCGTTCATGAGCTCTAGTCTTATTTTATAAATATTAATATAACCAATCACTCGATAACGTATACCTATTTGTTTTTCTGTATAACAGAATATTTTTTTAATTTTTAATAATCACACTACTCGAATGTAACAAGACTCCTTTCAATAAGCAATTTACAAAGTCTTCCATCTTCGTAAATTCATATTTAAATCTATGAAAATTTTTGTCATAACGACGTACAATAATAAACAGTTTCTGACATTTGCAGAAAATTGATTATTCTTTAACGATTATTAGTTCATGTGATATTTCTCTTTGCTACACTATATATATGTGAGGAAGATGACAATCCTTCACCTGTTTTATGCAATAGACATATTATAACCTTATATGGTAAATATTATGCAATATGTACTTATATCGTGTATACAGATGATTTCAGGTGCGATGATCAGATTATTTTATTTTTAAAACGAATCTCGTATCGAATAAGATTTTTAAAATAAATTTGTACTTTACGAAAGGTAGCAGAGTAACGGTGATAATTACAATATTAGCTTAAATAATTCAGATCCTCGTAGGTCGGCTTATAATATCGCCATTTTGTTAACGGATATTTATAATGAAAGGATGCAGAATCCAGTAAACAATCATAAAGTGTATCAACTTTCGTCTTAGATTAGAAATAACATCCAATCTTCATTCTAGCCATTTCATTGTTCTACTACATTGCTATAGTCACACAAATGATTACCCAATGAGGATAAAATTATGAGCTATCAAGAAAATTCACATTTGATTATGTTTGTATTTACACATTATATTTCTTGTTCACTTATCTTTGTTATTCATATAAGTCCTATTCCGAGTATATAACTTTTCAAAGAATTTTATTTGCAAATACCGCATCGACCCACGGTCTCGCTAGGTATTTTAATTAATTGAATGATAGAACGAAATTTATTAAAATGAAAATTATACCTAGGTACTTAAAGCACACAAGAACACTTCGTAGGCCAATTTTGGGTACACTATATGGACAATTTTATGAATGTCATATTTCTGTATCCCTTAATGTTATATTTAATATATGCAGTGTTATCAATAGGTCCGTTATCATTCTCCTCTCAACTGTTGATCAATATACTATTTAAATAACAATTCATTAACCAGTCTGCTGAATTGACTGAACGCGAAGTGCGTAGAACGGTTGAACGAGAAATCATGCTAACGTGACAGCGTGCAGACTCTATCATGAATAGCGGAAGAAACTCAACAACCTTTGAACCTTGTCGGATCAATTTATTGTTCGACAGCCCCATATGTGTATGACTAGTCTGTGATACATGCTTGCGTTGTCACGTGCATGGGGCCTTTAATATCGATACTCTATCCTACGGATGTTCATATAGACGTTGTGTGGTGGTCGGTTTCCTTTTGCACTTGAGACCCTTGCGGAAATGAGTTCAGCTCATTCCGGCTGAGATAATTAACGATACCAGCACCCAGCGAATCACCCATTACGTTTATTGTGGTCCGGAAACGATCCCTTTGAACAATTGAGAGTACAAAATGTATTATACATATTTTGATTGCAATAAAAGAATTAAAAAGGATTTATTATACAATTGTTCCAACTTACAGTAGCCAGTCGACTGCGATAATAAGCGTGACATCTTTTGCCGGAAGACCAACTGTATCCAGGACCATAACCATTGTGACTAATCCAGCTTGTGGAATTCCAGCTGCACCGATACTAGCCGCTGTCGCAGTTATACTGAAAAGTACCAAAAATTTCGTTATTGTTGGTAGATTTGATTGAACGAATATTTATTTTTTTTCTTCTTTTTACCTAACAGCAACCAACTGTCCAAAAGAGAGGTTGACGTTGCGAACTTGAGCGATGAAAATGGCAGCCACAGCTTCGTATAAGGCTGTACCGTCCATATTAATGGTAGCCCCTATAGGCATTACGAATCTAGAAACACGTGGATCGATTCCATTTCTTTCTTCAAGACAACCAATTGCAACTGGTAATGTGGCTGAGCTTGAACTCGTTCCAAAAGCTGTCGCTAGTGCTTGCGCCATGTTTGAAATATACGACACTGGATTTCTCTTTGTCAGTAAAAAGAAAATCAGTGGCAGCACTACGAAACCGTGAATGCACAAACCAAGTAGTACTGTCATAAAGTACATGCCCAGTTGACCAATTATCACATTGAATGATTCCATTTCCAGAATCTTGGACGATACAAGGAAGAGCACTCCCAAGGGTGAGAACCTACGTTGAATAAAGAATGATTGAGAGAGAAAAATTATTTTTAGTTACGTTCTTTAAAAAATAAAAAGATCAACTGCTCACCAGATTACCCAATTGGTGATTATCATCATTGCTGAGGAAAGTGCTGCAAAAAATGCCAACAATGGTTTACCGTCAGGTCCCATTTTTCCAAGAGTGATACCCAGCACCGTTGAAAATACCACCAGGCCAAGAATATTGGTACCACTGGTATACTCGTGACTTATGTCCCATTCAAGTATATGAACTGTTGACAGAGACAATAATATTTATTGAAATATATTTAAAATATTCAATCAACTGTTCTTCCTCTCACATTAAAGATAGGGCTTTCATCGTAAACTAAATGTCCATTTTCAAACTGTCGAAGACCTTCGTTATAAAGATCAAGCGCTGCATGCTTTGTGCCAGGAAGAATTTCAATAATTGCATCACAGCGCAATCATCTTATTACACAATTTCAATACTTACAATTCATTGTATTGTTTGGGGGCTTCAAAATTGTACGGTACTGCGTAATACACGCCTGTACCAAATTTGGTGGAAACATATTTCTAATCAGATCCATAAGTGTATCTATGGTCGTTACATTTCGTACAGTGGAAGGTTTTGCCTCTTGTTCCGCTTCGCTCGAATATCCAGGACGTATCGACATCACCAGAATAATTCCTTAAATACAATAAAGATATTAGATAATATTTCATAAGAAACTATATCAAAATCAAAAAATATTATACCAACCCAAGATAACAGCACTGACAGTAGTAACCATGTAATACGTAATGGCACGAGCACCTATCTTTCCACTCAATGAAAGATCAAGAGAACCAATGGCCGAAATGAGACTGGCCATAATCAATGGTAAGATAAGACTCTTCAGCATCCTCAGAAAGAGCTCACCAACGTAATTAACGTACATTATTTCACGTGGTCGCCAACTTTCCTCCCTAACATTTCTCAAAATCAAACCCAGCACGATGCCTCCTACGACACCTCCTATCGTCAACATCGTCAGGGCATTGTGCTGCACGCATTTTTTAACTCTCTGACGACGATTCCGGGATTTCTTACTTGGTTGCTGAGGATAGTAAGACGTGCGCTCGACTAAGCGACCCTGCATCTCCGTATTTGACAAAGGAGACCTGGAACAAGAAATAGGTAAAACAACGCATTTTCGCTATACCACCAATACGCAAAAGAGAATAACATCGTTTTTCCATAAACAGGTAAACCAGACAGGAAATATCTTATTCAGAGAACTTCTGGCATCTTCTACAAGGATTCTGCATTAATTATCTCTACACAGGGCAGATCCGATAGAATTACTAAAAAAATAAGAACACGTATTTCGTTACACGTGTTCCTCATCGTAGTACGCGCTGCTTAGGTACTATAACGCGTTGTCACGTGGCAAATATTATTATACAAAATGTCCTATAACGTTAACATGAGACTCATTCAAGTTCATATGACCTTCTCAAAATTAGTGTAATCTTAAGATAAATTAATTATTTAATTAATTTAATACCTGCTGTCTCTTACAGCATAGCAGACAAATAGGATATCTGCACTATAATGCGCTAAAAATTGTTTTCTCACCTATGGACCAGTACTGTATACTTGTTATACATACTTGTTATACAGTGCCAGTACCACAAAACTTGAAAACAATGGATTAGAATAAAAAATCGTTATGGTGATTAGAAAAGGAGTAAGAATATCAATTGTGGTATGAAATCATACTGATTCAGATTCTCCTTAGATTTATTGATGCTTGTATTGCGTGATCCAAATAGCCTTCCCATGGTTGTATGTAAATATCAAACCTGATTAGTTACGTGATCACTATTGATAATTAGAACTTGAGTAACCAGCAAGAGTCCGGCCAAGGTTACGAATATAGGATGTATATACGTATGTGGTTTACTGCGTCCAATATTTATAATATTCTGAGATCATGGCTGTTTAATGCGTGAATAATATATTTTTGTTAAAGAACAAACTTGGTTTGCGCGCACGATTCCTGGATATTAAAATTCTATTCTACTCTGTTGCAATGGATAAGAACCAGTACATATATTTGATAGAATAAATATAAAATAATTTCTTGTTATCGAACGAAGCCAAGAGAAAATAATGAGTCTTTAATACGGTTAATGATAATTAGTTCGCGTCCAAAAATAAAAGACAAATTTTGATAGAGCCGTAGGAGTATATGCTTCATCTTTTGTACGATACATGCTTTCTATAGCTATATATAAACGTATAGATATATATAGCTGCATACTAGTAATAAAAAGACTGGACTTCGGTGTAATCGCTTAACAGCCGTAATAGATGAGACGACAGTGTGAGAATTAAGCGGCCGACCTTAGTCGTGGATCCCATGGATACTTGTGTCCATGGCTTCTGGCATGCCTCCACGTAACGAGTTAATCAGAGAAACGGAAATTGCTCAGCTAATGAATTTACGTAAAATTATCCTAGACTTCCTGTTTAATATTTACGGTGGACCCAGCCAAATGAAAATCTTGATTTTTCTTTTTGAATTTCTGAAGATAATTTCTTCTCTTGTTCGTACCTTTAATCTATGTCAATAGTTAATTTTAACAACAGTATATTTTAAAGCCAAGGACTTGGCATTCGAAATGATTTTCCATAAAAAATTACAAGGTTTATAGTGGGACGCGTGTTCATCTTGCTTGTCTGTCGTTATGCATACTCGAGTCTATAAATATTCATACCTTTTGGATTCTTCAAAGAATCATTGTCTTTCTGCACTTTAGTGAATTTTCTAGTGAATCACCTTTGCGAATAAAACATACATTTATGGGGGTAAAGAATGTTAAGTGCAGATTTTTTTATTGTTTAACGTGGATGATAAGGAACATGGAAAAATTTACGCTCGTATCAATGTTTCGACTTTTGCTGTACGTGATGCTTGCATCATATGAATGCAGTTGCTGACGATAACGATGACTCGAGACGTTGCAAGTAATTGAACGGCCGAATGACTTGAAACAGTCGTGCCTTATGATATTTAAGCTCAACTAGGGGATCGAATTGCATTTAACCTTTTTTGTGCCGTGTTGGTTCTAATGAGTTTTTCAGGAGACTTATCATTTCCGTAAATTATACCATTAAGCTACTGGATCTATCATGTTCAATTTTACTAGCTCATACTTGAAAAACTGATACAATAATTGTCTATAGTTTCTAAGCGAGCGTATCAAATCAAATAAAATATTAAAAAAAAATAAAAATGTTGTATCGAAGAATCGTTTAATTAATTGTTTCAAAATATATTACTATTTCTCTATGTCGAATCTCTTCTTATACGACGTATGGAAATCCAATGAAATGACAGATGCACTTTGCAGCTGCAACAATTTCAATGCTGGGAATGCGACGGAATGACATTAGATTCAATCATAAAACTGATTAATGATGATATAAGAAAATCTATAGATAATCAATTGATTGGATTTTACCGTAACAGGGAATAATTCCAGGAAATAAATTAATATCAGATTTTCTATCATTCTGATAATAATCAATTGGAACTCTAAGGATGGATCTTATTTGAAGTAACATATGTCAGCCAATGAGTTACTACTACGATAAATGCATGTGCAGTTTGATAATGCATTGCCATTAGACTTGACAGTACCTTGAATAATATTTTTATTAAAATGAAGAAAATACTTAGCCTCTTAACTTTTGGAACTGACAATATATACCTTGACACAATTTTATAAGCGATCAATTAATGACAGCAACAACGATTGCCAATAATAAGAACAAGACAAACTCATTTGTCCATGAACAAAGTACAAAGATTCATCATTGCCACTTGAAGATCATCTAATTAATATTCAGACATGCTGATTCTTCTTCCTCATTGTTTACCTTCTATTATACCTTACTACGAGGCTGAGTCTCTTTCTCAATATTACACATGCAAATTAAAGATGCTTCATTTATCAATCTATTATTATGGAATTATTCAATTCACGTTCAGAATTTACGTATGCTCCATACATAAAGTTGAACATAACTTTAAGCTATCATCGATGACACTGTGCAACGATAAAGCGTTGATTAATAATCGTGTAACAATATCAGTGATATGAACAATATAATTGAAATATATATAAAAATTATTCATGAAATATCATAAATACATACATTTCAGATGCTACTTCCATTTTCGATTTCAGTTGGTGGCTGCCGGTTAATGTTATTGCACAAGTACCAAGCAATGGTCGTTCACATGGACACTTCCGGTAGAGCGGAAGAACTGTGCGGCGCGCCTAATGCAGATGAATGATGGCAAAGCAGCCCCAACAAAATGGGCCAGCAGTCGGCAAACGCTCCTCTTCTGTACTCCTGGCTTGACAGAGGATGTATGTTGATGGGGCTTCCAATCTATGCCACCTTGGGTGGTACGATTAGGTATAGCGATACTGCGATCTCCCCTACGATCCCTTCCTGCCGTGCAGGCCAATAATAAATTCTCGCGCTATGCACCTACTACCGAGAACCGCTATTGTTTATGCGGGATTCTCTATAGATACTAATAACGATACTGCGCCGAGAAACGGGATCGCTTCCCTGCTGATGGCGAACACTCTGCTTCCTCTTCAACTTCCTCTTTTCTTTTTTTTAGTTACTCTGTTAACGCTTATTACAATTGGCCCCCTTATTGCGTTCTCGTAGTGGCTTCAACTTGTTCTTCTTCAACTTCCACTCCTTTATCTGCTTTCTCTTGGAATGAAAAGTTGCCTCAAGGACAACCTGAGCTCCCAGTGCCGAACCTGAAACTCAGGATTGCTTCATTAGGTAACTGCTTCTCAGTGATTGGTCAAAAGAGAAAATATTTTTAAGACTTTTTTTTAAAGATTTTAACCAATAAATTGGATGCTGATGTATGTATTTATCGGGAGTCTGTTTGTTATCTTGTGATAAGAATGTAATTTACTTGTAACAGGTAACTGTACTTTTTTTGAGTCAACCAATTGTGACAGTAGATAAAAAAAGATTTTCAAAATTTTTTCATTTTATTTTTGAAAAAATAAGAGTTACTATGTTACTTTGGTGTCTGTCATCGATAATTATGATTTGTAAAATATTTATATTTATTTAATTCCAACCATGTAATACGATATTTGAAAATCGTTGGACTCATTTTAAAAGCCAATTGACTTCCGCTTTCGAAAATTAATCTCTATTAAAGAATATACCGTGATTATCCTGTCGTATTATAGTAGGTATCGTTAACATGGCAATTACGACATTCACCGCCCCATTTGTAAGCTTAAACGAGCTTTCCTCTATAACGGTGACTGCCGGTAAATAAGAAATTTCTGTGACAGAGTTTAACAGGCGATAATAAAATTTTACTTCAAAATCCATTCGAAATTGTTTATCCCGATTAAATTCACTGTAATATAACGAATGCATTAGAAAAGGCAATACGATGTCATAAATAATCGAATGTAAATCGTCAAACTAACGCCTTTAAATTTCATCCATAATATTTATCGCACTTGACATTGCAATCTCACTTTTTATGTCCTCTGATAATATTCACACATCACTAACTCATACGATATTCTTATATAGATCTCACAGGCAATATTTTCATCGAGATCAGACACTTGAAAACCACATAAAATTCACCACACGATCAAAGAAATATTTGAGCAATCCGATCTTACAGATTGAAGTCAAAGCACCCGACAAACATCAAAATAAAGTACTACAATGCTCGTAGTAAGTCACATAATAAAAATGAATTTTTCATAATAATTTCACACCATCGACGAACCTACCGGGTTCCGTGATCTTCAAAGATTCCCGAATTCTTCAAGAAGTTATGTATATGTCAAACTAAACCACCTGTATTTGATGAATTCAAAAAGTAGTCGTCCTAAACTGTTTAGGCCGTTTTTCCTTGTGCTTCCACCCAGAAACAAAATTGATGAATTATTCGAATAAGAGACTCGAGGCGATCATAAATTCGCTTCCCATAAATTGTCTCTACTTTGAAATCCGGAAGATCCTCGCGCGACAACGCCACGAACACTTGTGGCACGAGATCATCGCGGAACGACAGACCCAGGAGTCGCGTCGTGCCCGTCTCCTAAGCACAGGCCAAAGCGCAGCATACTGTAGTATACTATGCTTTCAGTTACGCTATGTGCTCGGATTCAGAGTTCGAAATGGAGTTGGACTGGCCTGGTCCATTTCGTTCATTCCTATTTCAAGCAACATAACCTGTGTACTGTCGTTGTATTGGACAATTTTAAATTGAAGAACAAACGGAACCGAACCAATTGGAACGAGGCTGATGCTTGCAGTAATCGATTTCGGAATACATATAGGTACATATATTATAAATTTTTAAAATTTTATAAAACAAATATAAATTCTTTTACTATATTTTATTGTTACATTATTTCTTTACATAAAAAATCGCATTATTGATTGGTACTAAACCGAGGTGGGTGGAGGGTTATAATTTAGAATTTCTTTATTGAATATTTCACGGAAGATTCTCTATCCTTGATAGTGTTTATAGTAAGAAAACTTTTTTTTATCAATTGTTGTTTATATATTTTTAAATGCCACAAAGACCGTATTGTTCCAGCATTATCAGGTTATCATTGCTCTGTTGCGTATAACACGTAATATATGGACTCGAAGATTATTAACTTTATTTTCTGTTAAAACGATTGATACATCGGCGGCTAGGAATTAAGATAAAACTTTCATAAAAAGTCTGTTGAAAAAAAAGAAGAAAATGGTATTTATTCACTGATGCAGTCATTGTTGCATGCAATCGTTGATAAAATGGGCGGGTAGCCATTTGCACTGAAGTAAAAATGTATATAGTTAAGGCCGGTCGATTTGTCACATATTTATGATAATGTGCCACGCTATTTTGCTTGAAAATAAAAAAGTATAAAAGTACACAGAATTACTGAACCTAATGATGATGTGAAAGGTCGTGTTCAACATTGTACTGATTTTATTATTCGATTAGTATTACTTATGTGACTTGATCGATGGTTTTCAATGAAATATGAAATCAGTCTACGTAATATATAGAACCAGAAGACCCTCGAAAGACTGAATCAAATTACTAAATTTGTAGTAAAAGAAGAAAGATAGCTGCGTATCCATGGCAACCGGCGACCCTAGGGATCATCTTGACTACTTGGCTAACTTTACGTCCATCGAGCTCCTCGTAGCTGGTTACGAAAAAATATATTAAAGCGTGGACTGGATTTAGAAATATGATTTTTATTGCGTTTAAAAAGCTGTTACTAGAAAATTAGAAAAATTAGATTGTTTAATCTATAATGTTTCACAATTGGCCCATTTTACAATTATAACCTGTCAATCACGGAAATTCACGAATTTCAAAATCAAATCAGCAACCGTTGATCGTATTCTTTTAACGTTTCAGATCAAACATAAGGACTGATGATTTTGGATGACACGATGTAGGATTGCGTTAATACTTACCATTTTTCGAAGAGTATTCCAAAGTTTTTTCACATTTATTTGTACTGTGTAGGATTTATTACGAAATGACATTTTTCGCTTACATATGCATATTAGAGACGTTCATATAAATATACAAGCATGATAGATATACGACAAGTACACAGAAGTATAGATAACATGTTAGATTACATCTGCATAAAGTATCTAGCTATCTGCAGTAGTTTTATTGACATTTCTCAGACGTGTTGCAAATCGCTGTGTCAAGATTCTCAGTATGGTCTTCGTCAGATTTATAAATGACGTCCGCCATTTTTCTGTCCTCAATAAAGGTTAACTCATAGTATTCCAGGGGTAAATGTAAATTTAGAGCAGCGGGTCCCACGAAGCTTAACCAACTGACTAATTTATTTTTGCTAAAAGATCATTGGAGAAAGAGAAGAACGTATCACAGCAAAATAGTCTACCAACATTTGAAATATTTGTATATATTTACCTCTTTGCCGTATTTTGAAGTAATTCTCGTGTCATGCAAGGATGTAACTGTAAAAATGGCGTTCCAAGAATGGGATGTATTGCTTGAGATAATTCCGAGTAATTCAATTCTTCGTGAGACACGAGCTTCCTGGCCATTTCCACGGTGATCGGATTGATTCCAGGAAAATCTATAATACGATTGAACATCATTTATAATTTCACAAGCATCAAATTTCTAGTATTCAATAGTTACCATTAACAACTCTTGTACATGTTGCCATTAATGGACTACATTATTGAGTCATTAAAATATCCTTAAAAAAATCAATTTTCAATGAGAAGAAAAATCTATCCAATGATCAACAAAATTAATTCAAAAACTAATCAAATAGAACTCTATACGCCAGAGAATCATTACGTTCTAATTCCTACATTATTCCTATTGTCTGTCGTATACTCCCTCATCCCACAGTCTCCTGCTCACCCATTTTCTTTCTTTCTCTCTTCAACCCTTATACGTTAAGTTCTACGTTAACATCCTCTTAGCCCAGTTTAAGGCCGTCCACAATCGTACGAACAGTTCATATTATAACGACAGAAGATCTTGCCACTCGTACAGATTAATGTCTAGTGGCGATCAAGTCACTAATTCTGGATATAATCTGAACGCGAATGATCTAGTTTATCGGTCGTTTCATTTGATTCCTTTCCTCTCCTAAAAAAATCCATTTGATTTATCGAAGTTTCTACCGCAGCATCCCGGCAGGGAATATTTTTTACGTGAAAATCGTTAGTTAACAAGTAATATAGTGCGGCTATGAAACATTCATTATATATATAGGAATTAACTGAATGATTTGTGAGAGAACTGATTGATTCAATATTTGGTTCATTTTGGAAAAACGCTGGTGTAAATTGATTGCTCGGTAGATATATTATATTTTTTTCTTGTAAAATAGATGTGCAGTATGAAACTATATTTCTTCAGAACGCCGCAGCGCTGCTGTCAGTCTTTTATACTTTACTAGTAATTTATTTTCTTCCCCTCTTCATGCTATCCAAAGGTGAGTTTTTATGTAGATCTTCCCGGGATGTTTACTTGCCAGATTTCCAGGCGTTGAAGAAGAGCACCGGGACGCTGTAACTAATGGACCATAGAATATGATGTTCCATAATCAGAGGACTCTCCGTTTCGCTGTGAGCTTCGAAAGGATCTTCACGAAGAGTTGTCAAGAGTTCATCCCTTTTGTCATTTTCCGTAGTCTCATCGTCATCTCTTAAAGGATGACCTTGAGGAATGAAGAGTTTCGCACGACGAACGAGATAAGCCTGTCCAGGTTCTGCCTTATAGAAGCAAAGATTTATAATAATAATAAATAAAAATACAAGCAGCCTTAAAATTAATGTTGAATTAAAATACTAAAAATTATTTGTCGATGAGACTCTATTTAGAAAATCTAGAAACACTAGAAAATCTAGATCAGACTCATACTACAAGTTATACAGTGAAAAGACGAATCTATGAGTCACTTGCAAAGAAATTCACCCATCAGTGCGTATAGCAGAAACAAACAAGTATCTGGCACGCCTAAATATGTATAAATAATCTTAATCAAGTTACCTTATCTCCCTGAAATTCCCAATTATCTGAAATTTCATTGGATCTTCGAACCAAGTCTTTGGCATCCTTGACGAATTCTTCCCAGGTAACGGTACCAGGACCGTCCATATTGTTAGACAACCCTATATAAAGAAAGAATATATAATTTTCTGAAAATTCATTATTACCACTAGAATTCATCCATATTTGAATTGTTACTTCTTAACCAACAAAAGTTTCCTATTTAATGACGCTGAATCTTATAGAAATCGTCTTAAAAATTCGTTATGAATGAATGGCGTCTCCAATGCGCGAAAGGAAGTCTTTGTTCGCGCACCACGATACGTCGATGTAAAAATAAAATTGAAAATGGGGAAGCTGTGCACCGGAGAGAAGAGCCCAATGTCTCCCTTTCCCGGACGCTCAGCGCCTCGTCAATTCCTGACTGCTTCACTTCGGTTATGTCCGGACGTACTCGGCTATAATCGAATCCCCCACCCCATTTACGCATACCAATTCCTCTTGAGCTCGTGTGCGCAAATGGGAATTCTTTAGTGTGTGCGTTAAACCAACTGGCCAATCGCGTGCACATTACCATCAGGAACGTAGACATACTAAAGTATTCCTTTCCTTACTTTCTAGCGTGTAAGATTAGCTTTAATGTTTTACAACGAATAGAGCCAATTTCATACTAAAAAGATAACCCTTTGTGATACATTAAAACGCAATTAGCGTAAAACAAATATAAATAAATAATTCATTCGTAATCTATAATACGAGTAACCGTTCTCCACGTAAAGTTCTCAAAGAATACCCGTATCAGCAAAAATTGATCGGCATAAGACCGAGGTCAAGCTGTTCAAACCTTCAATCAAGTCTGGCAAAGTAATACGTATAAAAAACAGAGCTCACAAACTTAGGATACTTATAAGAATTCTTAAAAATTCTCAAGAATATTCTAGAAAATGCCCTCGAAGAAAACTTTCGGATTGTCCACCGAAACAATACGAAAGAATAAATAAAAGTTGTTACAGGGCACATTGTCGTCTAGATACGTGTCTGTCCTGAAGAATAAAGCTGCGCGCGCATCGCCAATATCCATGAAAGTTTCTCTACCTGTATCACTACGTGACTGTCTGTATATCCGAACGGCGTTGAACGGCGCGTGCAAGAGCATGCACCGCCCCGGAACGACGTCGTGGCTACGTGAATAGTGAAGAGAGAGAGACGCAGGGCGTCGTTTGTTGTATGTGCCAGAGCTACTCCACCTCCAATACATTAAACCGGTGTGATGCGCGTCATACGGATCCCGTGCGTGTGAGTGCGACCCTGTGAAAACAGATACGACAGGACGATAGAACGACGCGGTATAACGACGGCAACAAGAAGGAACGACGTATGGAGGACTGAAGTCAGTCAAACAGAAAATATAAACTAAAGGCAGAAGCAGTGCTTATGGTACGATGCTATAAGATACTGTGAAGTGCGACGCTACAGTGCGGTGTGAATATATATATGTACAGTGACGCTAGGTATTTTCTGAAGACTGGTATATAACTTTGCCATCGTGGTTTTTAGATAGAGAGAGAAAGAGAGAGAGAGAGAGAGAGAGGTAGAAAGAGAGACGCTTATCTCGAATAGACTAAGGATTAGTGAATACTTCAAGAACAGAGTTCTGCTTGTAATAAGACTGCGAGACAGTAGAGAGGCAAGGAAAAGTAGAGAAAGGTGGTTAAATTGGTATCAGTGAAGTCTACGAAATCATCGTCGTCGCGCAGCCGTCGAGAGCGATGAGGTCGCACGTTTGCCCTGCGGACGGAAGCCCGCAATCGGAGACACGAGGAGCGGCGTTGCTCTAGACTGAAGTTTTGAGCGCGTATTGACATTTACTTACAAAGGTGTAATATACCAAAAGTGTTTTAGACTCGAGGACAACTTCACATCTCGAGCTCGAGTTCATAGTCATACATTGGAGTACGTGTTGTCTGAATTTTCGACGGTTTAGCAGAACGCCAGGAGGCGTCCTTCGAGTTCTTCCTTCTTTTTTTCCTCCCTTCCTTTTCTCCCTATCCGCTTTCTCCTTCACGTCTGCCCCTCTTACTTCTCACTGTCCTCGTAACCAGGTGTACTATCACCATTGCCACGAGACCGACTTTTGTGTTTACAGTGGATAGATTGACAAGCCGCTGTGATGTACGCCAAGGGTAAGGGGTCTACTGTACCCTCAGATGCTCAAGCAAGAGAAAAGTATGTATTAGTTATATTAATGTTTTCCCTTATATACTATTGTATAAATATACATATATTATTCATTCAGATATATGATTGACAGAGGTAAATGTACGACTTGGTAAGAATTGAGGTGACGCGATAATACCGTTCTATGGCCGAGATACATTTCCGTCCTTTGTCTGCGTTGTTTTATCCAGACTTAATTGAATTAGAGGAAATTACAATTTCATTTTGTTTTACCTGAACTAAGTGTGTGCCGCGCCACAGTTATTAATCAATCAGTCACTGTTGCTCATGGAAATTTTCACGGTGATTTTCCTGACTTACTAAAACTAATTTTATTTACTAATTTAATTCTCTTGTCAAACGCCATTATTTTATTGTTTGATACCATCGGTACATACTCTATGAATTATATTAAGCAGTGGCGCTGTTTAGACTCAGGATATCGGATACTATCGTCGTACAGCGACATCACGTCTTCTTTGCTGTTCGTTCGAAGCCAATCCCAATCCATAAAGTTCACGAGCATAAAAATCTAGCCTTTCGAGAAAGTTATAACAGTGATCCGAATACTGTATCTCATAAGAATTATGCCATCTGTCTAAAAGCAAGTCAGCTGCTTAGTGAGATAATTAAAAATAATATATTCGCAATACGCAGTGTGCTTTTAATTTTTTATATATTCATATATGGCATTAATATTAATTAAACCATGCTTATTGATTATCGTGTTATATATCTATTATATTTTTTGTTTCAGGTTGGCGCTATATGTATATGAATATCTGCTTCACGTAGGCGCACAAAAAGCTGCGCAAACATTTCTGTCCGAGGTATGGTGGCAATATGTGTTTTTGTCTTTTTACACAAAAATCAATGCTTTTAACAGTGCACGGCTCACGTTAAAATAATGTATACATTTTACAGTCGTATTTAATCGTAATTTCTCTGTCCTTTTACAGATTCGATGGGAAAAGAACATAACGCTAGGGGAGCCACCTGGATTTTTACATTCATGGTGGTGGTAAGTTCAATACTGGAATTCATAATGTTCTAGTCTGACGAGTTTCCGTCTTGTAAGAAAAATCATATGAAACCTTGTGCTGTTTCAGTGTATTCTGGGATCTCTATTGCGCGGCACCAGAACGTCGCGACACATGCGAACACAGCAGTGAGGCCAAAGCTTTCCATGATTATGTGAGTATTACAGAGACACAATTGAAAACAGCATAAGATAACTCATTCAAATGGTACTGTTCTCTAATGATGTATCTAATAATTCCAGGGATTCGTAAATAGCGGTTATGGAGTGAACGGGATTGCTCACGTAAGTAAACATATAGACGCGTTAACAATTTACGTTTCGCTAGTATCCCGGGGCTACCCTAAACTACTCGCAATGATAATTCGTTAAATTTCTGGGTTTTTTTTTCTGCTGGTACTAATACCACTGATATGCTCCTGCTGGCCATATAATATAAAGTCATTACGTACCAATTATTAACATCATCATCTAATCGCCGTTATATCATTTCTACATAAGAACTAATCTAGTTAACAAAAAGCTATTTTCTTAGCTATTATTGGACCCTCAGATTAAAAAAAAATTACGAGTGAACTTTCACCTGTCCTATAATGCCTATTACAATACAGTCGAGTATTTGCAAAACGAAGCTGCGCCGTATTTGTTATTTTTTGTCAATAGCTGTTATGTAATTGAGAGATGATTGCAGAATGCCGGACCGGCCCCATCTCCACTTGGGCAGATGCCGCCAAACGACGGCATGCCTGGCGGTCCGATGCCTCCTGGATTCTTTCCAGTAAGTTTTTTTTTTCTTTCTTTTCACATAATTGACACTTTCTTACTCCTCGTCCACGTCCTTTACGTTTACGTCGATGATACGCCCCCGATTTTCGTTTGATCGTTGTAAACGAATCGGGTGAAGGTTCGATGGAAGAATTTTATTAGATAATTTATATCCAAATCCAATTTTATCGATCTGATTTATATCGATGCACTCTTCTTGTTCTTTTTCATATTCCTGTTATTTAAACCTGTGTCTCTGTCCGTCATGGGATTCATTAAATTTTACGATATTACGTTCATATAATTAAATGTATGCACATTTCGTCCTAAGGGTGCATGGTCATCCATTTTCATAATTATAGTCACTCTGCACGGTGTTAATATAATATACATTTTATGGGGTGTCAAATAATTTAATGACAAGCGCGCGGCGTATTTTTCTATGAAGGATTGCACAAGATTATCGAAATTGAGAGTACCAGCTCTTTTTTTAATAACAAGCATCCAGATGTTTTAATTAAATATTTACAAAATTATACAGAAGATATCGAAGTGAAAATAATACCGTGTACAATATTAATGGAAGGTAATTTCAATTTGATGATCAGCCAGTGTCTAGTGTAATTATAATAACGGACCGGTGATACAATCATCGCGTTACTTGATTTTAGTACACAATATTTACTATCTACTCTGTAAAATATTAAATCTACATTCCCTTTTTTGTATATAATTTAACGTGATAGAAACTCAGTTGTACGTTTATATTGTTTCATTGAAAATTAGCCGCCTGCTTTATTATATATACCCAATATAGCAATAAAGTATAAAATTATAACGGTAAATCCTAACAGTAAATGTAACAGTATTCCAGAAAAAGGTAGGAGATACCATGTTATATACCACGTCGAAGAAGGAGAATTAACTGTGAAAGAAACCTCTGGGTAAAGAGAGAAAATGACGTAAAATTGTGCGAAGTAAAAAAAAAAATTGGTTCTCATAAGCAACATTACACGATGATCAATATATTTCTCATTGAACAAAATTTCTTATTTAATGTTTAATCGGCAAACTTTGCTATTCCATTGTCATCTGTGTAAATTCACACCGTCAAAGAAGGTCTCAAAAACAGGCTAACGTTTTAGATGAGAAATATCATAAAACTACTCCAATGCTTGTCTACTATTGTATTTATGTACTTAATTTTACTCTGCTATGTATTTAACTCTTATATGTGCGTTCATGTATCACTTTTACTGTTTTATTTCCTTGCTACGCCAAGACAGTCATAGAATTAACAACCAAAGAAGAATTATCTGAATGTACTAGACTAGCGATAGTCCTTAAAGACCATAGAATAGTCACTAACAAGGATCTAGCGGTGAGATTCTCCTTGAATTTAAAATTTGAAGAAAAGCTCAATGCGTTTGTGAATTTCATTAAGAAAAAGAAAGATCTGCCATAAATTTCAAATGTTTGTGCACTTAAGTATGTCGCAAACTTTTGTATAAGCAGTTTTTGATCAATAATTTCGCATACAGTTAAAAAAAATATGTGTTAACGTACAGACCATTTTTTGAGTAACGATCGATTGTTACGTCGTAAGTAATTGCATTGACAAAAGGAAAAACAAATCTTAGAGATAATTGAAAAGCAAAAAAGATACCATCATACAAGAGAAATTTGATCGTGCGTATGTTGCTTGCTCAGTTCTCTATGTTACGTGGCATAACGCTAGAGTAAGGTGCCCATGCGAGATAAGAATGATCGCATACCATTATTATTTTCATGATTATAATATTACTGTTATATATATATATATGTATACACATATATGTGCAAACTGTACATACAATGTGGCGTCTCTCATATGTACCTTCCTCACCACCGAGAACACACTAGTCGATGGTGGATCTTGCGATCATTCCCAAAATATCATACAGTGGTTGTAGACATAAAAAAAAATGTTAAATACAAAAAAAAGGCATTTAATGCAATGATGATAATTATGGATGACGTCTGGATTCTATGCAATGGATCATTTAATGAAGAAGACAAATAATCTTGTATACCGCCACTGTATAACCTATACGGATCTTGAGATCCTAATGCAGCCACCCTGAGCCTTCTAGTCTAGCTGTTGCCTGGATCGCAGTGTTGCTACATGTCTGTCGTTTGCATTGCTTGTTGCAGAACAACTCGACAATGCGACCATCTCCGCCCACACACCCCTCATCACAGCCATCCCCCCAGCACCCCCAGCCACCCCCGCCCCCACACTCGCAGATGATGTCCACCCAGGTAAGCGTCATTCGACACATACACTCTCTCACTCATGGAAAATCACTTGTTCCGCTATCATGACACGCCGCATCATCATACACTGGAATATTCTGTCTTTCTTGTTCTCTTGCTTCACTTCCTGTTTTCAATTAATCATAATAATTGCACTCTATTGTCTGGTATGTTTAACGGTCGGGCTGTCTTGATTCCTTTTTTTCTGAGTCTAAGTAGACGAGAAACTATTCGTCCTAATGTTGGGTTTTCATTTTGGCTGTGAATCCTTATGACTGCGTTTTTTTACTTTGAATTTGGTCCCTTGTGAAATCGATTTCACGGTTCAATAATGGTCATTTGTTGATACTGAAGTCGATTCGTGTCTTTTTTTTAAAACTGTGCTGATTTATTGTACATTATTTGATTCTCAGTTTTGGAAGTCTTATTAAGTTAATTTATATGTCTATATGCGATGATGGCACGAATCGACTTTTTTTACAATTTTTGGCGACTACAGCATCAATTCGTTGAGGTAAGTTTAGAATGATATGTCTGTATGATTCAGGAGATACAAGTGGGTGAAGAGGATAAGAAACAATGTATAATGATTCTATGGGAGTTTGTGATGTAACACTAATTTTAAGTTTGTTATGACACTGATTCCATGTAGTAAAAAGGTAAGGTTATATTTTTCTTTTACATTCATTGCTCGCAACATTACTTCTATGTGCATTGCTCATTAATTAATATCACGTATTTGTTTTGTCCTGTCACATGCAATAGATATTTATAGTTATTTGAAAATCCACTATTTTTTTATGTAATAACCTAAGTACAGTTTGCATGTACTTTACATATGCAATTGACAGGTGTTGTACTACACCGAACAATAATAATACCTTGAAAAATATCTTTAGCGAAGCTCATATATTATATGGCCTATAATGTTATCAAGTGCTTACTGTGCTTGCCCTCTGATATCTATGTGGTTAAATCTGTAGCTTATACTAATTGGATTGTTGTCAAATCTTTGGTAACTGGAGAGAGAGAAAGCAAAAAGTAAAAATATTCATATTTCATCTTGCTATGAAAGTTTTTGTCTAAGCAAACTGGCATTTGTTGCAGTTTATGGGACCAAGGTATCCTGCTGGACCACGACCTGGAGTACGCATGCCACAAATGGGAAATGATTTCAATGGAGTAAGTGCATCGATGTGCTTGACATTTTGATAATATTAACAAATTAGTCAAAATTAACGTATGCAACTGAAAGCTCGAGAATTGAATTTAATTTTATCATTTTTCTTGGTTCCTCAGCCACCAGGGCAACCGATGATGCCAAACAGCATGGACCCCACCAGACAAGGTGAGTGTTCTTGATGGTGATAGAAGTTTTCTCTACTTTTTTTTTGGCATTGATGAGCGTTGCGAGAGGAGAATGGCATTATAAGCATGCGTATCAAAAACCACACAGCAATAAACAAAGAAGTAACTTTTAAATTGGATTGGATTGCTGTGATGTGGAGTGGATTGGTTTTTGAACTGTCTAGTTACAAGCAGTGGTATAGTTCATGTGTCGAATGTGTACGGATAAGAGATATTCTTGGTCCAATAAATGAGGTATTGTCATTAAAAACAATACAATACAATATAATAGATCAGACCCATCGAGGCAGATTCAAGTAATATCATACTACTTAAATTTTCTTTAACAAATATTACAAAATTTGTATTAGCAACAACAATACTGTCTTAATCAATGGGAGTACTCAAAAAATATTGTAATCTGGCTACATCCCACAAAATTCTTAAAGTCAACACCTGCCACCCATCCCACGGTATCACTATGTAGTTTTCTAATATAATTGAAGTGTTCACAAGTTCGCAAAAGGTCAGAGATCATGCAAAGGGCTTGCGCATGATATACTCATCACTTCATGGTTGCGGAGTTAGCATTACAAAAGCATCCAGATAAAGAGAGGGTGAAGGAAAGAGATTTCACTATACCACTGCGAAATAACTAGTCTTACCACCATCAACCTGACCTTACCTACCTGGCGTACTAATGTGTGCTCTTGTGTTCCTCAGGCGAAGCTGGAGAGTTTGTAGGGTGGCAAGGTAGGAAGCAACCCAGCAACCGAATCATACTCACATGACTTAGTCAAGCCTTACGTCTTTTTTTTTTTTTAATACCTTCCATTCTAATTTTTGTTTCTCCTTCACAGACAATCGCACTAGCTTTGTTTTACCGCAAACGTTTCCTCCTCCAGAAATTCTTGCATCTAGCATGAAGAATCGCAATGACTATTTTAGCAAAAGCCAAATTGTGATTTTATTTATTGTTTTATGTCATATTACGCTCTTTTCAAAATGTTACGTAACCGCGAAAGACTCATTTTACTATTGAGAGACTCGCAAGAGGGGTCACAATCAATAAAGTAAATAATCTTATTTATTATCTTATACCTGACGTTACACTCGAGTGAGAAAATTCGATGATCTGATGATGAATATTCCAAGTCACTTCAACCGTACACGAAAAAAAAAACAAAATTAATCCTACCTTGTGTGTAAATTAAACCAGCTGTTGTAAATTAATCCGACATGCTTCTCTGATATAGCAGCGCTAATGTAAAAGGCCCAAAATAAGACAGAGACTATGTTAATTTACGTTATTACCTCGTACTATCTAATTGGAGCACCAATGATTAATATAATGTAAAACAGTGGTTTCTGCGTGTACAACAATAGAGGGTTTACCGGTAATCCTTGCAGTTTTGTTTCTGTCTTGAGCATGAGCCTTCTACTGTGTTAATCTGTGTGAATACTTTTGCTACATTAGCATGTCACCCCATTATTCGCTTTACTTTGTTGCTGATTTCTGGCAAAGAGTGATAAGAATCTACGCGAATGCTACCTAGGGCCATTAAAGTACTCTTAGAATAAAAGGCAATTATATATATGGAGCCAATTATTGTTTGTGTGGATTGAAGTAGCTCTTCGCTCGCAATCAGCGTATTAGCGATTAGCGGTTTAGCATTAACCTATATTAGTAATAGAAGTGTAGCTTGGCGTCCAGGTGTATGAAAATTATTAAATTATTTTTTCCTAGGTCCACCAGGAATGAATCCGATGAATCCACGTATGAATCCACCACGAGGGCCTGGAATGGGTCCAATGGGTCCAGGAAATTATGCACCAGGGATGCGAGGACCACCTCCGAATAGTAGTTTAGGTCCCGGCGGTCCAGGTGGACCCGGTATGCCACCTATGAGCATGGCAGGACCTGGAAGACCACAGTGGCAACCAAACACATCGACGGTACGTTGCAACAGTACAAAGAAACAAATATTGTCGAACTTCGTATATAGTAATTATTTTCAATTTGACATTGCCCTACAGCCCATGAACTACTCGTCGTCGTCACCAGGCAATTACGGTGGACCACCAGGTTCCACTGGTCCACCCGGACCAGGTACACCGATCATGCCCAGTCCACAGGATAGCAGTAACAGCGGTGGGGAAAATATGTACACTATGATGAAACCAGTTCCTGGAGGAAACATGCCTGGAGTAAGCACTCTCAAATATTATGGATAAACAAAAAAAAAAAGTCCTCACAGAAATCCAAATAAGAAGCTCCAAAATCTTGAAGCTTAGTAGGCGCAATGAATTCTTAATAATTTCTACTATTATTTTAGGATTTTCCAATGGGCGGTGGACCGGAAGGTGGTCCCATGGGTCCGATGGGCCCTAATACAATGGGTCAGGTACTAAATGGTGACGGTTTAGATGGGATGAAAAACAGTCCGGCTAACGGTGGTCCCGGTACTCCACGGGAAGACAGTGGCAGCGGCATGGGTGATTATAATCTGGGTGGTTTCGGCGGTGGCGAGAACGTAAGTATCAGCAGGTTCTTTAACGACTCCCTGTAGTAGTCACTTAGCATAATCCTGGACCTATATGTAAATAATCGGTCGGCGCGTTCAATTATATCTGGCTTAACAATGGGCAACAATGCCATGAATCCCTAAGAGTACACTTTTGATCTATACAGTTAGAATCGAAAATTCAGCCAGAATCTGCATAAGTAATGATCGCTTCATGAACCAGGATTGTGACGATTCCTTTCACGAAAAATATATTCTTTCCCTTAACGATCAAATTTATCGTAAACAAAATTCACAATTAGCCCGCATTCGATGATTCGTACAGTCGCATTAGACCTCGTGCTTCGTTCAATTGGCTTTCAGTGCTGCATTTCAATTTCCAATCTATTAATCACACTCTATGAAATTCCGATCAGTTATCATCGTTCGATAAATAATTTTTTTTTCTCCTCTAACGATTCCGTTTGAAGTGTTCATCCTATATCTCGTACGCGTAACAGTGTTGCCCCAGTGACATCAGCCTCTGGAATAGTCAACAGTCGAGTGACAATGTCAATGATAAATAAAGTCAGAACACGTTTCCTTTGAGATTCAATAGAATGCATCGAATTGACAACTCTAATTAACAAGGGTTTTTAGATTTAATGTATATATATTATATTTCTCATTCCCATTATTAACATCATTTCCAATTTTTTTTTTCTTTTAATTTTTTTTTTCCCTTTTTTCCCTTCTGTTCTCCACTTTACGAATAAAACATGGCGCGCGTTCCTACTTTGCGTTTGACACGTTTTACGAGCAATAATAACAATAATAATAATCTACGAATATGCCATGTTGCGAATGATTCCTGAAGGCTTACATACAAAAGAGTTCCACGCGATTACGATTTCAACTATCATTATAACATGCTATACCCGTAATGGGCATACCTGTCGTTTACTACTTGTAATTATTACTTATCATTGTCACGAGACCCCCCGCCCCCCAACCCCCATCTCCCTCCCACCCCCCACAATCAAGAGTATCCCTCAGTCTGAACCTCGAAAAATAATGGTTTCGTGCTCGTTTTTTTTGTATTCCCGACAGTTTTTTTAAATCTCGGGCACACGCCTCGGACCCAGCTCTCGAAGTTCGTACACGTCGAAAATCTCCCAGTTAATTGCGTAATGCAAGAAGATGATACAAATGACTGACGAGCTCATATACATAATTGTACGGGAACGGGTTCGTCAATGAATAACACACAAGTCGTTCTCCTCTTCGTGGCAAGTTGTGCGAAAATGGAAAAAAAAAAAAAAACACGAAACGATTTCGATAATGCATCTCATTATCAATGTTTTTTTTTTTTTTGTTATCAATCCACACTGCTCCGTTAGGTTAGCATTTAAGGAACAATTACGATGATAATTATTAAATGATACTTAGTTGCCACTCCCGCCATACACTATGTATATGCTTCGCTAATACTCACAAGGTTGCAAAACGAAAAAAAAAAAAACATATATAATATATATATACGTACGATTTCTGCGTGCAGAAGGAGAGAGAGAGATAGGCACGCCCGTACGCATATATATATAGGGTATATACACTTATATATTTTTTTATTATGGTTATACTGCCATACCTTTAATTGTCAAGATTTTAATCCTCTCTTAGTTAGCGCTTTTGTCATTGCACTTTATTTATATTTATTTGACATTAGCTCGTAAGCGAAGGGTGCCTAAGGAATACGAGAAAAGGCTGTTAATTCGTTACTGTCCATTTACTGTGATTTTCGTCGCATAATCGCCAATTGAATTCCTGTTTTTTTTTGTTTTTTTTTTATTTTTTTCCCCAATACCCTTTGTGATACTGGACTGAAAAAAAACAGTAAACGACCAAGGCCCATCTTCGTCCTCCCATTCAGGAGTCTCATAGATCGTCTATGACAAAATGGCCTACAGGACAATCAACGGGAACTCCGTTTCCATGTATATACACTATTGCCTATATATATATATACAGACATAATAATTTATGAATTTCAATTTTTTCCCATAAAATCTTAAGCATCCTCAATGTTCGTCATCCCCACCAACGTCCTGCTCGTTCTTGCCGCCTTTTCTTGCCAAAAGACTAAAAAAAACCTCGTTCGTTATTTATTTTTTAATATTAAAGTCCTCCCTTCCCCTCCCGCCCCGCCCCTTTTTACATTTTTTTACACGTAACGTCCCACGAACGATTTTTTGAACGTGGATGCATTTTTTTCTTTTTCCCTCATTATAAATTGCCATGTTCTCGCGCGATGCTCTCAACTATTTTATTAACGTGACATGAGGGCGCGCGCGCGCATGCGCAGACTCTCTCGAATGGGACGACGAGTGAGCCAGGTCGACGATAAAACTCAGCACTGAGTCCCTCCACTATTTGCTCATATACCTGTATATGTATATATATATATATATATATATACTATTTGACACAAGATACATGGGCACGGCGACTCGCGTCATTTGCGTTGCAAAATGCCTGATGGGTACCTCAATGACACTACGCACTCTGTCACTTACGCATAGTGCAACGACGCACGCACGCATATACATACGTAAAAAAAAAGCACTGACAAAAAAAACACTGACACGCAACAAACCGAACGGAGGAGCTGAAGAAGCTCAAATTGCTCAATTGAATTTTTACTCGCGTTACATCGATAATTGTAATGCACTATAATCACTACTATGATAATTATTATAATATACCTATATATATGTATTTATATATATATATATATATGCCGAGCATCGATACTGTACGATGGACGCGATTTGTACCACGTCGTATATATATATATGTGTATATATGTATTGTCTATAATGATCTTTTTCTGTCTTTTCTCTCTCATCCGTGTCTCTGTATCTACGTCTCTTTCTCTATTGTTAATCTTGTAAATAGATGTAGCTCGCGGCGACAGCACAGATTTATGGAGTACTTGCCGATTGTTTGGGAGGAGAGAGAGAGAGAGAGAGATAGATATATATATGCATTCGTTCGATCCGTGAGCCATAATATCATTTTATTTTTTTTTTTCATTTCTTCGCTGCTTCCTACTTCGTTTGTTACTAGTAAATTTTTCATATGTTTTCGCGGAAACGCGTAATCGACACTGCATATATATGTATATATGTAAAACGTGGTTGCACACACTATACACTGCTAGAGAAACACACGCGCACACACGATATATACGAGTTGACATGTAGTAAATACATGTGAATGTTAATAATTATGGACAATCGAGATTTTCTGCGGAAACGTCATCGAGCGTCGTTACGCGTCATCGAGGGGCCGTCGCGGCTCCGTCGACGACGTCGAGAAAGAGACGAGAGATAAGAAAGTGCCATTAAAATGCACGGCAGACGGGAACTAGCGTTGATCGTGTTTTTTTTTTCTTTGGTCGCGTCGATAACAAGAACAGCCTCGGCTTTGCTGCTTTTATCTCGAATATTAACGATGACGCGCATGAACGTTTCACATCGCACTGCAATACACTGTATAAACAGGCACTTGCGAAGCAAATGTCATTGGCATCACCCGGTGAAAAGACGCGCACAGAAGGGACAGAGGCGGGGGCGACGGTTACCGTGCACCACGTGCATTCAAGGACAACGACCAGACGACGCAATTAGACACAACGTATACACTGTACCGATAGACTTGGAGGAAATGCAAAAGGGAATGTTATTTAAAGGAAGGAGAGGGGGGAGGAAATAGAAAAAAGAAAAACAGAAGCGTTTACTATTTTTGTATGGATATAAGGAGACGTTAGACGGTGCAAGTACTACTGGACCTATGACGGAGGAAAAGCGAGTAAAAGCTATACAATGGAGGTATGAACATAAGGGAGTGAGAGAGAAAGAGAGAGAGAGAGAGAGAGAATGAGAGGTATAAGATGAGAGAGAGAGAGAGAGAGAGAGAGAGAGAGAGAGAGAGGAGGAGGATACGCGCTGACGTGGATTTTATATATGTATATATATAAAAAATATATATATATAAAGGTATTGAAGCGGATTACGGATAAGATTTATGAATCGATGGAAAAGTGGAATTATTATACGTCCGTCCGGAAGTGTTTATAGGTCAGTACAAGACTATTGCTGTGCTGCTATTTAGTTACTTTAAAAACTTACAATACTTAAACCGTAGTGGCGACTACTTCATGTAAAGACGAAGCGAAAGGGGTGCCGTTATCGTTTGCCGAGTACAGCCGTTCGGAGCTTGCGGCAATGAATGGGTCTTTTGTGAAATGTCTTTTTTTTTCTTTATAATATATATATAATATAATCGTGTCGCGAATGGACTGTTAACGAGTGATCCGTGGATTCGTTTTCTTGCTGTTTTTTTTTTTTGGTTTCTGTAGTACTGCTCAAGGTTCTTGCTGTAGGAGATTTTGCGATACTCGAATGGCCATTTTTGTTTTTGGATCTACTCCTTCAACTTCATGTACGATCACGTCACCTTCGCATCCGTTCATGTCCGTCGATTAACTTGTTGAATCTTTGTCGATTGTTGCGGTTTTATTTTGTTTGTTTGTTGGTTGGTTGGTTGTTTTGTTTATTAATTTGCCAAACCAGACACGCCAGTATCTCGTTTTATATTTTTCACATCCTTCCGATCCTCTCCCGCTAGTCCTTATGGGTCTAGGGGACAAATTGCTTTTATTTCTATTGATTTCGCGAATCTTCCTTTTTGCGCGGGACGACGAAGAAAAAAAATTGCGACATCCGCCAGGCTTTTTTCTCTTTAGAGATACGAGATCACTTGTGTAGATTGATTGATGACACGTGGCACGTGAATTTGTGCGCTGCTGCTCCGCTGCTCGATCCGAACGTCCGTACTGACCAACGAGCGTGCACTTTGACAAGAGAGAGTGAGAGAGAGAGAGAGAGAAAGTGCGAGAGATATAAAGGGGGAGTAACAAAGTGAGAGGGAAAATCAGTAGCTTTTTCTTTTTAAATCAAATTCCGAATTGATATTACATTTAATTTGACAGAAACATAAAACTTAACGCACTTCTGACTTTTAGCGTAATCTGTATTATTCGTTTCGTTCGTATTATCGGGTCTATTAGTCGGTAGTATTAGAAAAAAAAATTTTTCTTTTTTCATATATAGTGGCAAACAAGCTCAGGAATTTTGTAATTGTACACGGGTCGTGACGTTAAGGGTTGAAGATAAAATTTAATAAATTAACCAAAAATTGATCGAGTTTCGGATTCTCGTATTTGGGAATTTATATAGGGTTTTTTTTTTCTTTTTTTTCCACCTCGTCTCTTACGGTGAGATGGTAACGAGCGAGCGAGAGAAAGCGAAAGATAGATTTTATGTGAGAGAGAGAGAGAGAGAGCGAGAGAGTGAGAGATCTTGAAGTGTAAACGCACCTTGGTACTTTTAATACTGATTACTCCATTACTCCCACGTTGTAAGCTATATACGCCTGATTACATAATAATATGCCTACGCCAGGGAGATCGTGACAATAAATGTAATCCTGTTACACTGAGATACTGCGTTTTGTTTTTATTTGTTGTTACCCGCAGGGTGCTGGCTGCTGGTATATGTATATCTATCTCTATATCGTCTCACGATATTCTTTTTTTTTTTCATTTCCTTTTATATTCACAGATCAGGTGTTTCATGTCGAAACGTTCTTTAATCGAATTCATCCTCGATCGAACTCTCCTCCAGGTCGATATCACTGCGTTATTCAAATAGACAAAGAATGTCCAATTTACATAATCGCACCAAGAGACTGAAAGTGCAAATAAATTCCCCGTTGTAAGAAAGAGAGAGAGAGAGAGAAAGAGAGAATGGGTCCAAATGTCTCGTAGAAAAATTCACGTTTTCCACTGTTCGTCACGTACATTTTATTCCCCCTCTTCTATGCCCCCGCATCCCCTCTTCCCACTCTCACACGTTACCCAGGTCTTGGAGTCAAATTTTCTTTCTTTTTTTTTTCGAACGTTTTTTTTTTTTTTTGGAAACATTTTTTTACCGTAATCCAGTCTCGGCGTGAAACACAGGATCCGTAATATTCGTGTAACAATTTTGGTAGCCATATGGTACTAGCCTGTACTGACCTGTAGCACATGGATGCGTGAAAAAGCAAAAATGCGAGGTAGATTACTTTTACGACTTGGCGAAAACTCGAAAGCGGCTAGTGAAAGCGCAATAAATGGGGGCGGCCCGATCGCGGTGAGGTGTGCGTCTTGGGGGTAGGTGAGATTGCTAGCTGTATTTTGTAAGATTAAAGAAGACGAAAAAAATAAAAGGGAACGAGAGAAGTCAATTCTTGGATATATATATACGCTTCTCTTATTCTGATCTTTTTTTTTTCTCTTTGGAATTTCATTATCAAAACTAACGTCCATGTGTTGTGGGTCAGAGCACCCTAAAAAAAAAATCAAAAGAACACTTCCCAAGAAAACTCCTTAATCTTCGTACCAGCTTGTCTCGAGCCTAGCCCCACCAACGCACCACCGCACTGCGCTACGCGTATGCCGGACAGCATTATTCCCCGAGATCGCGTGGAGCCCTAATGTATTGAGCAAAAGAGAAAAGAAAAAAAGAAAAGATAAAAGAGGAAGGAGGATAATATAAAAGAGAAAAAAGAGAGAGAGAGAACACGCATTCAAATGCACACGCCAATTGGCGCGCCTGACGCGCGTCGCATACATGTGTATATGTATATATTTTTTTAAATTACACACGAAAAACACATACGCACGACTCTCAACGTTACCGCCTCGATATTTTTGAATGAAATTTTTATCCGACTTCTTTTTTTTTTCTTCCATTTTTGTCTCTTTGTTTATTTCTCGTCATTTATTATTTTTTTTTTTTTTCATAATTATTTTCCATTTGTCTCTCTATCGTTGTTTTTTTTTTCTCTTTCCTTCTGTCCCCAATATTATTGTTTCACTCGTCACTCGAATTCTTGTCGAATTGTTCGTTCGGGCCAAACGGATCTTGGTGGAACGCTGTGCGCATACTTGGTAAGGTATCCCTCCCGGGTTTGCCTAACCTTACGTGTAACCGGCCTGGTGTTGGTTGGTTCGCAGGATCAGACCGAGTCAGCAGCCATCCTCAAGATCAAGGAGAGCATGCAAGAGGAGGCCAAGAGGTTTGAGAAGGATTCAGATCACCCAGAATATTTCATGCAATAATTTTTTTTTCCCCCTTTCCACGACACCGATTCGTGTGTCCCGCGAGACCAAAACTTTAACGATTCAGAAACGAACAGTTTTACGTCCTTAATTTTAATCTCCAAAGCGACCGCCAACCAATCGCCCCCCACCCCCCCCCCCCACCCAACACCACATATTTACCTACTCACCCCAATACACAAGTTCTCCTGGAATATATATACCCATCCTTGGATCTCGACGACCCCCCCCCCCCTTCCCGTCTCTGAACCCCTCACCCCACGAAACGTGGCTAATGTTTTATGCGAATCCTGGTAAGAGAAACGTTTCGCGTCTTCCTCGATGATCATCGAGAACAAAGAAAGAAAGAAAAAGAAAACACAAGAAATCATTCCTATCGCTGCCATGATTCCATTTTCTTAAATTTTTTGATCACGTGCCCCCCCCCCCCCCCCAAAGTCCTTGTCCATATACCCTTCTAAAGCATCTCCCAACAATCCAAAACCCATCATCCATTCTTTTCCAGCAGACTCGTCACTCTCTTCCTCTCTAAATAGACGATCTTTGTTCGCTGTGAGTCTCTGTTTCTCGTATTTTTGTCGTTATCCATCCGGGTGATAAAATATCCTGTGCCGGATTGTGTCCAATCCAAGATGAGCCTCTTGCCGTGCCGTGATGAACTCTGTGGAAAGATGCTCATGGGATATTTGGTTTATGTGTATATATGTATGTATGTCTATATACACACACACACATGTTATAGAGAGATTTTTCCTTTTAAAATTATTTATGACCGTGCGAATGTCGATCGATCTATTTTTTGCTTGCGCATTATCTTTTCTTTTTGCGGCTTGCGCTTTCGTCTCATAGATGATTAGGATCTTTTTATTGATTTGTTGATCAAGGACTGTTGACGCGTCAAGTCATTTTATACTCTGAATTTTTACTCGTGACTGTCAATTATGTCTTGAAATTTGTAGAAAGAAAAAAGTGGTAATTGTTTTTTGTCGTTATGAGGTTTCTTAAGAGTCCGTGTGCAGTTTCATAGATTCTTCATTAAATTATGGTAATTGCGAATTTTATTCTCTGCATATTAATGTAGTGGTATTTGAATTTCCGATTTTCTTATTTCGCGCTGTTCAGACGGTTACCACTCTTTTTTTTTTCGTTAAGTACCTTACGGTTGCTTGAGATGTACTTGACGCAAGCACTAGAAGCCTTTGTTTTTATTCATCAGACTCTTGAGGCATTATCAAAAATAAAAATCTACAGTGAAGAGCTTTATTTTTACAGTGAAGAAAAATAATATTCGCGAAATTGGATACTTAACGATTCTACAAAATTTTGTCGATTCGAATTGATCTTTGCTATTCGATCGATTGTTTTTAGTAATCATACACGACTGTACGACCGGCCCGATCGTGCGGGGCACCCTAGTTTAATTTTTCAAAAATAAAATGGAAAAAATGTTCCAAAAGAATTGCGTGCGTCTCGCTCACATTATAATTAGCAAAAGTAGGGGTGTGCATGTCAAAACAATAAATGATACGGAGAATTTAATCGCTAAATCTCTTAAAAATTTTCTCGTAATCACATTCGAGACAGTCGTAAAATAATCTACAGATGAGGTCGCAAATGCATCCAAAAAAATTGTCCATTGCATTTTCGACTGTTCATGCATGCACAATAAGAATCTCGTGAGACATAGTGATCCTTAAATCTTATAAATTTATATCCACTTCGAATATCATCAATGACCGATCATCGATCGGCAGATCGATATTTAAAAAAAAAACCGGCACGGCATCATCTCCATTACGTATTAAAAAGATTGTAACACCGACACAGGCTATAAACGCGAAACTCACTCATCCTTTGAATTCGTGCATAATTATTGACATAATTGTAGGTAAACTATATATAAATATAGTATCAGTAGCGTAAACAATAATTATGAATAATTAAATAAATGTCATCTATCCTACCGACACTGACTTTGACTGCTTCCTTTTAATTAACGATCACACTTTATTCGCTACCTCTCGTCAATCTCGAACTGAATTCGCATCGAGTAGCAGCCGCCATGTTGGAAGGAAATTTGCTCCGCGAGAATCGCAGAGACATCAACCGCAGCCTGACGACGGTACGTATAGTATAAATTATATTTATTCACTAGTCGACCACTGAAAAGTATATATCAAGCAATTTTATATACAATAATAAAATAGCAAGGCGTATAAGAAAACCTCCTTTTTAAATACTGCAAGATGAGGCTATAGAAAAACGGTAGACAATTGTAACGTTGTTAAGCGTCTACGTTGGCAGTCGCACGACAATTGGCAATCGCTAGGAAATAGCTAGAAGGTTCTGTTAGGTCGTGCAGGAGAGAAAGAGAAAGAAAGAGAGGTTAAGGTTGCATTGTCATGTGGGAGTCGAGGATGAGGACTGGGAGGAAGGAAGGAAGGATAAGGCACAGAGAGTATGAGGTCAGAAGAAAGAGAGACGAAGCGTGCTTATCGTGCATCGTCTTCAACCATCTCAAATGCTCCTCAGCAAGTCTCGGCTGCTACGGCTACGTTTCTGGCCTACCTACCTTTCCACCTAGGCACTACCTACATACCTACCAGACAGCCAGTACCTACCTACATACGTAGCGAACACCAGCTGACGTTCGCGAAAAACTGCCTCTGTATATAAGTGCTATCTGACAGCGGTTTTAGGAATCTAATTTACGGAAAGATGCAAAAAGTAAGAAGATCCGGTTTGACTCGAAGAGAGACTATTTTATGAGACAGAAATTTATAAGACGATTGTAAAATTATAGAGACTTACTTTATTGTTGGTATAGAGCGATGAGGGTTATGTGAATATAGGGACTAACCTTAAAGGACCTTTACGTGTCTCTTACTTCTGGAAACCAAAAAAAGCTTTAGGTATTACATCGGTCGGATGATCTGTATAATTTTTTTAATAATTACCTACTATTGAAGTATTCGTTAAAAGATATTAAATCGATGACAAAGTTGTCAGCCTCTTGGAAATGACGTCAGCAAGAGTACCGACGCATAGACTGCGGTCGTTACTGGGGCAGAATGCGGAGTGAGATGGATCTCTGAAGGAGCATGAAGCTACCCGACAGTACTCTTCTCAGTATAGACTCGATGACCTGATTGCGACGGAAACAGTACTCAATGTCTCGTTACCGGTATATTACGTCTCCAAGGTTTCATCAGATTCTGGAAATCAAGTGGCGCCAAACTTGCCACTCGGTAAGGGACCGATGTGGCGATACCTAATTAATACGCAGGATCGACACTAGGCGACGCCACTTTAGCCGTATCAGCCATTCGTGGTGCAGCAAGTCACACGCTTCGTGTTAGATTGGCTTAAAAATTCTGTACGACTATTGGTAATCCTGTAAACAGAAAAGAAAAAAATGTCTCTGAGAAATAAAAAGATTTCTACTCACGGACTGAAATCGAGATCTTCGTGAACTCCTTTTCTTAGCTCGTAGCGACTTCTAACGATCGTAATTGCGGACATTGTAACGCGACGCGCATATAGCTGAGAGATACTTATCTTCCTCAACCCCTTCGTATTGCCTAGGTACTGGCTTCGTATAGTAGGCACCCTAACACACTCTGCTCTACACCCTGGCTTGGTCCCACGGGCTTGAGCCTCCTCCTTCAAGAGTGGCCACTCCAGGGAACGACGCTTTCTATTCGCGGCACAATTTCGACGATCGATATATCGACTAGCATGTCGGCCGCTCACTCGCTTGTCGCTTCGGCCGCTCTTGCGGTCTCCAAATAGCGACAGTTACCAGGGTGTGAGAGCGGAGGCGCTCTTGGTATTCACGACTTCCACTTAAAGTGTTGCTGTTTAGGCACTGGCATTTTAACCAGATTTTAACTAGTCCATGAAGGTACCTAAACGTCGTTATAGGTTATCGGTAACCCTTTAACTGCAGGGTGTCCGGTGGCCTTTACGGTGGTACGATTATGCGCCATCTTTTTAGTAGCGGTCGCGAAAGTCATCCAAAAAAATTGTGAACGCTAATGACGTGACCTTTTTGTTTTTGTTGTTCAATACTGTTTAAGGTCACGTGAAACTTGATCTGCTGATGATTTGAGATTTTTGGGTAAGTGTCTTCGAACAGGAAGATGGTCCTTGCGCAACCAGGCAGTTGGCATCAGGTTGAAGTGGTAACACTTGGGGGAGAAGTCGTCAGATACTGCATTGGGGTACAAAGGGGAGTTGAATTGGGAACCGTGATGGAGTCCAGAGGGATTACCACCACTTCTTTCTTTAAGCTCGTCGCAGCATCCTACAATACTTTGATTCACCCTTCCATCGAATCGTCCCCCTGACAACGTCACGATGTTACCCCTCTTCTTCAGGGGTGGGTGGTACCTCTAGGGTCCACCTACTATGCTCCTCTGGCTTCTCTAACTCATGTACCTTCTCCTCTACCTCCTGATAGACTCCTCTTACTCCTCCACCCGGGCAACGATTTTGCAACTTCTGCAAAATCTCTGCAAGAAGTCAGTCGGTCGGTACGCGTCCTCACGAGAAGCTTCGACGAATTTTGGTGAACTGGTTGCGACGCGGATTGTTTCTTCGGGAAGCTGATTTTTTAGGCGGTCTCGGATATCACCTGTTTCACGTATTTTTTTCTGCATTCTTCATTTTTCTACTGGCGAAAAACGAAGAAGATGCGCTAAAGTGCAGATATGGACGAGGCACGCGCTGGTGGCGGGATGTATTCCGCTTTTGTTTCTTCTCTTTTTCTCATATTCTTTTTAACCACGAGCGCCGAAGCACAGTAAGATATTTATATGGAAAATTCATACAATTTTTTAAATCAACTTATTTTTAAATGTCAATTGTCTCGGCTGAATTGGATCACTGAGTAGTCTTACTTGGATTACTGTTAATACCTCTGTAAAAAGCAGAAGCGACCATTTTGATTCTGATTGGCAAACTTGAATTTTAAATTGTGCTAAACAACTATTAATTGTGATCTATACATACAGGCAATGTCAATATCCTATGCTCAGCAATTAGCCCAAAATCTTTGTATTAGTTTTTTCTAGGAGTATTCCTATTGAGTTTGTTTAACAAAATTTTCTAATCGTCTGCAACAAAATGGCTACCGGACATCAACTAGTCCAATCGCACAGCAAACGAATTCCCATGGTAATTTCAGGAGAAGTTTGGAATTTTTCGATCTTCTACCAGAAGATCCAAAACTCTACGACAAGATGAGACCACCTAAGAAAGATGGCCAAGCTACAGTCGTGTATTTTCATGTGACAGTGATGGGTCTCGATTCCATCGACGAGAATTCAATGGTAGAGAAATATCTTCATACAAAAAAGATCCACAAATGGATATCAAAGAATCAAAAGATTTCATGGACACATTACTGGAATTCGATTGTCTGCATTTCAGACCTACGCGGCGGACATCTTCTTCGCGCAAACATGGAAGGATAACAGACTACGACTTCCGGAGAACATGACGTCTGAATACAGGTACAGGACAGATCAATGCCATTCAACAGTATTGACTTATCATGTTATCAGTTTCATTAACTAATAACAAGATTTACATAATTTGAATTAAATATATATTTTTTTAAAATTTAAATTTAAACCACACTCATTAAGATTGCTAGAAGTCGATTGGCTCAAGAATATGTGGAGACCGGATTCCTTCTTCAAGAATGCCAAATCCGTCACCTTCCAGACTATGACGATACCGAATCACTATCTATGGCTCTACAAAGACAAAACTATCCTCTACATGGTGAAGTGCGTGAATCAAATGTTACATTAGCTCAAAGACCAGTTATCCTATACACACCATTCGCCTTGCACAGAACAATTGGTCAATGTACTATACCGTTTCAGACTAACCCTCAAATTATCCTGCGCCATGAACTTCCTGATTTATCCACACGACACGCAGGAGTGTAAATTACAGATGGAAAGCCGTGAGTAGTCGATTGTCAATTCTTATATTAAAAATAGACTAGAAGAGATGCATCAGTTAAACTTGTGAATAAGAACGCGGCGAACTAATAAGTGAAACAAAGCTAGCTCGTAAATCGACAAAGGGAGAACGTGGATACAGAATGACAAAGAAGCAAGGTCGATAGTTAAAATGAAAAATTAGTCCCACAGTTTGACACTAGGATTGGGTTAGTCTCATTGATATAAGCTGTGGTAAAGAGAGCTCGCAGTAGCATTTAAACGGGCCATAAGAGGTAAATGTAGTGGCGCACGTAAAAATCTTTACAAATTGATAAAGACAAAACAACTCGGTCAACAGTGTCGCACACGACGGATGAAATGATCTTCCAGTGGGACCCCGACGTTCCCCTAGTCGTCGACGAGAACATTGAGTTGCCCCAGTTGCAGCTGGTGAAAAATTACACAGCCGATTGCACGCAGGTTTACTCCACCGGTGGGTTTTAAAACCAAAGTCTTCTGACAAAAGGAGTATCCCGAACAATTTCATTAACTCTGTCATTTACACCCAGGTAACTTCACCTGCCTGGAAGTTGTCTTTGTGCTGAAGCGTCGTCTTGGATATTACCTCTTCCACACCTACGTTCCGACCTGCCTGATAGTAATAATGTCGGTAAGTTTAATAAAATAAAAGTCAAGTGAGAATGGAAAATAAAAATTCCTGAAATTTCTTTCAGTGGGTTTCCTTCTGGATAAAACCGGAAGCTGCTCCGGCTCGTGTAACCCTGGGAGTCACTTCCTTGCTAACATTATCCACTCAACATGCCAAGAGTCAAGCATCTTTACCACCAGTGTCCTATTTGAAAGCTGTGGACGCCTTCATGTCCGTCTGCACCATATTCGTCTTCATGGCCCTGATGGAATATTGCCTGGTGAATATCGTACTTGGTGATAATGATGCACCACCGGCTAAACCTCCACCGCCGCCGCCACCACCGTCTTCGTCCACTGGAACGGATACGACGAAACTTGACAAGATATTCGACATCGCCACCAAGGTAACACGCCTGGATGGCGCTCCAAAGCATGAGAGTGACTTCCGTGCCTCGAAGGCTGTGGAAAGGACGACCTTACGAGGCACGGATGGGACTAGTCCTGCCGGCGTTCAAGTTGAGATCGTTCTCACACAGGAAAATGCCATGTTGCTGTCTGGCCGATCGCAGAAGTCAAACACCGGACCACCACCAGGACCGACACCGGCGCAGAAGGCGCGCATGCGCGCGTTGAACATCGACAGGGTCTCTCGTGTCTTCTTCCCTTTCCTCTTCGCTGTACTCAATGTCACCTATTGGATTATGTTCGCCGAGTATATCTAAAAAGAAGAATTGCACCAGGATGATATTATATAATTAGAGGGAGGATCAAGCATACCATGAGGTTGATGATCGAGATCAGGAAATCATTCGATGCGTGATGCGCATTGCTTTTTATTAATCAATCGTGATGGGATGTTGATTAATGATAAAAATAATTGACGTCTTTTGGCAGAAATGCTTGTACGCTCGCTCATTTGTGGATAATGCATTTTTAAATGCATTTAGGGAATTTTTTTTGGTCGATGGATCATAGATCTGGAATTGGTACCATTGAAGCCGGAAGTGGCTGATCAAGTGACTAATGGTGCTAAGGAGTCAGTCGGTGCACTCTTTGAGATACTTGAGGCTTTTTATTTTATTTTCTTTGGTAATTTTTAGATTTATATAGGTAGTTTTTGACTTTAGTCAATTTTCATTTTAGAATTGTGTCGTGTCGTGCGCGAAATCCGCCCACCTCGTTCATTCGAATCGCTCGCGGAGTCATTTTGATAGATTGTTCGTTCGAAAGTATCTCGTATTACTTGCGCGGAACGAGTGATGTGACGTTTATCAATATGACGGCTGGTAATTTAGAGGATAATTAATTATGCACGGTTGTATAAATATTATTATTCAAGTTCTTAGAGATTTATTGAACTCCAAATTGTCGACGGAATATTCGTCCATTGCTTCCAGGCGATTGTCAATGAGAATTCATATCCGGTCCTGCTTTACCTCATAGCGTAGCTAATTAGATTAATTAAAAAAATAGGATCTATTAAATATCCGAAAATTTCGAAAGATTTGCTATTTTCAAAATATCTTTAGGCATAAATTAAACACGTGAGTTTTGAAATTGCCACACGCGCGTACACTTAATAATACAAAAAAAAAGATCAAATCGTAATATCTACGCTAATTGCCTGTATCAAAAGTGAAAAACTTCAGAAACAAAAGAATATTATTGACTTCTTCAAGATATCACGGTTCTTCTGAATTTACGTTTATTGTAAACAGTGTATATGATTGTAGCGCATGAAAACATTTATACATACGTAAAACGTGATTAGTTAAAAAATTATAATAAAAAAAAAACAAGTGCTCATAATTGTCAAAAAAAGATTAAAAGTATGTCAATAGTCATCGAGATTTCGATGACACGTGACATAATGGGGATTCGTATTTGAGAAGTACCGTAAAATAATTAACACGAAAAATAACGAATCTGCAGAAAAATTTCACGCGAAATACGAATTGAAATCGCGTGCTTAACGTAGATTTTATGTAATTGCTAGTAAGATTCATGATGTTATCGCGTCCCTCCTGAATTGACAGTACATCAATTGGATTAACAATAATGACATCGTATCGACATGATATCAAATAGTGGTGAATTAATGTAAGGATTCTTGTATGGACCCTAATCGATAATTAAGACATCGTCGTTATCATTTACGTACTTATAAGAATATATAAATGCGCAAACTGACACGATTACTCGATTTTCTGTTCACCCAGTGATTCGCTATTTGCATTTTTATTTACATAGATACCCTTACGATAATAAAGAGAAGACACAATCACCTTTATGATAAAAACTAATTATTACCTCCAGTATAAAACATTTATTTTCAAATATACGTTTAAGAGCGCATTTTTAATTTACTATTTATTTCCATTCCACAACTTCATTCCTTATGGTTCTCGGTTGCTCTTCACCGATTTTTCACATAATGTAGTATTAGTACATGTACAAGAGTAGGACGTGCTAACGGGATAAAAAGAAAAAGAGAATGAAAGAGATCAGGAAGTGGAGGCAATGGCACTTGTATATCATAACCGACATTACATAGAGATAACGACCCACGCTTCCCTTGCTTCCTTTCGCGTCGTCTAGAACGCGGCACGTTTAGAATGAATATATAAAGTGAAAAAAAGAGAAAAAAATGTTAATACAAAAGTAGCCAAATCCAACTTATACAATAGTACATAATCCACGACGTAGAGAGAATGTATTATGCTACCATAACTCTTGACAACAAAAGATAGAGTTCCTCAGTTATATCACGTCATCCATGAGATAGGATTTTGTGGAGCCAATTTCGTAGTATCTTTTTCATTTCAATAGTATTTAGTTGATTAAGTAACTGGCGATTAGAAAATAGAGTAACCTATGTAATAAAGGTCACTTAAAACTAGAGGAATTGATAAAACCAATAGATACACGCGTATCTATACATACTCATTAAAGAATAAAGCCCTAAATGAAATTATTCAATATTACAAAATTAAAATAAAAAAGGATAATCGATTGTACGCGGCGTAAAGCAGAGTCTAATTGTGCGTTTGGTGAGACACAAAGAGCAGAACGAGCAATGCAAGTGGGCCGCACGTGTGAAGCTGAAGCTACCGACCGACTGGATATATACAGGGTGTTCTAAAAATAGTCATGAATTCCCTTAGAAGCTACTCACAATATTCCCCTTATACACTGAGAATAAATGTCACATTTATATGATTCAAAAATTTATCAAAATTTACCTGATACTGGGAAAGTTATCATCGGTTTCTTAATCCTTGCCATCAATAATTCCTTGTACGACTTTTACTCTTGAATATTTACAATTAATTATCTAAAAAATATAAAATAATATTAATCATTGTCACGAGTCATTATTGTACTGTTAAAACATCAACATTCCCTTTGCACAACGCGTCCTCCTTCTGGCATCCTTATTTGGCAAGTACAGTTGGGGTTAGGCAACTTCGTAGAACGAGAACGACCGGCATTAAGGGTTATTCACATTAGAGAGTAGGTTCTGAAATAATTTTTCAAAATTATATCGTCAAATATTTATATTTATGATATATATCACGTTGTGTAATATTGTGATATAAAAATTATCACTCATAAGTTCAATTATGCTACTGTATTATTGACTCAATGTAACGGTAGAATTCAGAACTGATCTTTATTCTATGAAGATGATACTTGTAAGCGATATCGGTGTGATAAGAAGAACGACAGACAGTAACGTGACTTCTAATTTTACTGAGAATCCTTATCGGCTTCAAGCCAGAGTCGATTTCGTTCCGTAATTCTTCGCTAAATGACATAAGGCAATTGGATCAGACTATATCAAATAACAGACTATATAGAATTTCATTAATTTATAAAAATCGTAAGGATAATCACTATTGATGATTAAGTACAGCGAAATCTGGAAATTTCATACTTATTATTAATCTTAAATAAATATTTTTTTCCTTCTCTTTTCGAATTATAATCACCGCAATCATTAGAGTAGTACTTGCAGTGGTCCTGACAACGACTTTAAATAAAAAGGAGTGGTTGGTACTTGACACGATCAAGAAAGAAAAGGGCTGGAACAAATGTCTCTTGATAGTCGTCATAGCCTGAAGATACTGATGAAAACACTTGAATAAAATTCAGTCCTTCGTTAATTTCAAATTTTTTAAATAAAGCCCTAAGCCGATGAATATTTAATGTTGAAAATGCGAATTTATGTTTTGCTGTACATCAATGAAAATCCTTAAGCGTTTGAACATTATTCGGTTTTATATAACAGACAGTCCTATAGTCCAAGCAATCAATGGAGTGCAATTTGGTATGAATGCTGCTTTAAGATCATGTACATACAAACACATATTCCTCACATCCCCATCTTCTAAAGTACTCAGAGCTAGCAATGTGTAACTTCGACTACAAGCAAGGCGGTTAATGTTTCTGCGTAAAATGTTCAAACGATAAATTGGACCTCAGGACGCTGATGATTTAATCATTTAATGTTGATATAATTCAAAACGATTATATACTATTTAATTTATCCTTAAGTCTTACATACTGAATGCACAGTTTCTCATTCAACAGGCATTTTGGAATGTTTGTTGCTTTAATGGTCGTCGAGCCGAGCATTATCGAAAATACTCGAGATTCCACGAGCGAAGCATTTGAACATTCAAAAATCACAAAGTGCATAGCCAGTATGATATAATGTAAGAATAAAACGTTTAACCGTAACTATTTAGCAGCTACAAATAATCCAGACCTTTTTCCTTATAGCTAACTCGAATTTAACGGAGATGTGCCAATAATCCAGATCTTGCGTTTTGCCATGAAATAAGCATGAACCAGAAAATGGAGTAAGCACTGGTGAAGCGAAGGAAACATCTGTTATTCGGAGATATTTAAAGGACACAGGAGAACCTTTCCAAAAAAGTTTATCCCTCGAGTATTCTCTTCCGGGAAAAGTTTGCCTGATTTAAAAGTACTTACTGAAAGGGACGCAAACGAACGGCGACGCGCAGTAAGTACGAAGTACAGGTATAGTGTGAGAGCCTTAAGCAGTCCTATAGGCTAGGTTAAAAATGGCGGACTAATCTGTTCGGTCCTTGTGCGATTTACTTCATAGTTATTGGGGGGAAGCGTCGTGCCTTGCAGTAGGTACTTTACCGGTAATGTTGTTTGGTAAAAGCAAGCGGGTAATATTACCACCATGGCGGTAACTTCCAGGCAAGTTTCCATCCTAAGAGCCGATCCCTCCCACATCTCCTCGGTCCCCGAACCACCGCACTCAACTCGACGAGCAGTGCCGAGTGCTACAGCTGCTCTGGAAGCACGGCAAGACGCGTCACCGGCTTTCCTTTTTCTTTTTCGCCTTTTCTCTACAATATTCATTTCGTGTTTCATAGTCGTGCACTACTCTCGACTCCCTCACCAAGCTCTATTCATACGTCACCTATTAGACACATCCAAAACCCTCAAGAAACCGGATCGAGCGACGTGATCGCCACTCAGGTACGTGCCTATAATATCTTTTTTGTATACTATGGCAAAGCTGAGTATAGCTGAGTGAATTACATTGATATTGAAGACATATAAAATATATATACGAAAGCATTCTAGACTTTGATGCCATTTTATTGTTGTTAATATTCAATCGATAGTTTAGTTCAATGATCGCTGTGCTTAGTGATTGTTGTAATATATTTTTAAGACATTTAAGCCATTCCAATGGCAGATACATCTAATTGTAAGATATTTCTGGTGTGCTTATAGTCGTTTTTTTTTCCTTTTTAAGAAATAGGCAAATGGAGTCGGTGTTTTAAGATCGTTCTGAAGGGACCGGAGGTAGAGAAAAGAAGTGGAATTTCAGGATGGTCCCCTCTAGTCACTATTATATAGCCGCTCTCGTCCTCGGCTTTCTCGTTATTTATCTTACCGGTGAGTGGATTCTTTAAAGCACAATTTTTTAATTAGGAATGAATGCATGAAATATTGTAGCTATAATTTATATCGTATCCACTAATGATCGACTCTTACGACGAATAAGAGTATTATTGATATTCGTCAATAGGTAACGGATAATGAAATAGATCAAGATGAAAATAAATTAGCGGCAAGGAAAATTGATCTGGGGAATAAAGAAAGATGATACTTACGAAATCAGTATTCTCCACGAGTAACGTACCCTAGTTTTCATTCATTCCCCTCGCGACATGTCGAAGTCCTTATCCAACTTGATTAGATACTAGTTCGACCCTCCGACCCTGTATTCCGGCGAGCGCAGCAAGTTTATTTTAGTCTTGAAATCTAAACTATTTTAAAGTCTGCCTAAGAAATCTTATGTATGTACAATTATAAAGATTGTGTTTCCAAATTTATTTTAAATCTTTCATATCTTTACCATTGCCTATGATAGTACAGATTTGGCAGATGCAAAATGGATAAGACAAAATGAGCCTATATTCAGAAGCATAGACACTTATGCTTTATTGATACAATCTTTTAGTAACAATGTTTCCTGACGATGCATTTTATGAAAAAATATTATTTTATCGTTGTAAACTTATTTGCCTTGAGAACGAGATGAAAAATGTCTCCCTGTCTTTTACACAGTGTATATCACTATCATGAACTTCCGGCCATTTATCGCAATAGTCTGCAACACTAAAATTCAATGTGTCCTGATAAGGTTGCCTTGTGCTCTGACCAGTGTTGTTTCGTGACATCGATCCGCGCGCTTTTCATATATGAAAAATTAACAGTTTTTAATCTATATATTAATAAAAAATAAGAATTGAGACGAACCTATGAAATTTTTACAGATCCAGCCGAGGCCCAGTATGGCAGAGACAGAGACCGCAGACCTCCAGTCAGAGGTGATTCTTTCTTTTCATACTTACATTTAATTCCTGATGATTAATTTTAGAAAATTGGCGAGAAAAATTAATGTCAATTATATACCGTTATTAATTGTCTGCTGTATTTTTGTAACGCTGTAACTGCGTTATTTTTCAACTGTACTACTGATAACGATATAAGTGAATTACGAAAATTAAGGATCTGCGGAATGGGAGAGGAAAAAAATATGTCATCGTTAAAAAAATAGCCAATAGATAAGATTGGAGGGTTTTATAGGATCTATACGACGAGGCGACATATCACCCTTGGAGGTAATGACTGAAGGTCCTCAACGGATACCGATGTTCTATCCGAAACTTCGAGGTAGCTCAGTTGGCTTTTTTAAATTCGTATTCAATATCGGACACGAGCACCATGACAATAACTTACAATTAAATATTTTTTTACTATCGCTAACATAGTCCACCTCGCACATTTCGCTGTCTATACAATGCAAATAATTGCTGTATATCTCCTAGAAACGCTTTTAAAGAAATTAATTATATTAGCAAAGATTAGTGAAGGCATTTAAAAATAATGCCAAGAAATTCCAGGATAAACAAATGGACATTACACTCTTTAACGTAGATATTTAAAAAAGACAGGTAGTCACACGACACTAAATATACTTGAGCACAAGTAATAATTGTGGTGTTCTGGTAGTTGGGTTAGTATTGATACTTGTTAGCAATTAAGTTTTAACACTTGTTAACTAAAATTGTCAATTAATAAAATTACATGTAATTCATGGTTCATTTATATGGTGATCAGGTATAAAATAATAATGGTTTATATAGCAGATAAGATTGTACGTAAAGTAATGCGTCTTCAATTACTAATAGGTTCATATCCCAAACGCGCACATCCTTGCGAGCAGAGCTCGTGTTACCCAGCAACAGGAAATTTACTGATTGGACGAAAAGACAGACTTTCGGCATCCTCTACCTGTGGTCTTCGTGGACCAGAACGATATTGTATCGTATCTCATTTGAAGGAACGCAAGAAATGTTTCTTCTGTGACGCATCGCACCCAACCCAGCAGCACAATGTGGAAAATATTATCACAAAATATATGCCTGGGTAACTAGCTTCTAATATTTTAATTAGAATTCTATAAGCATGAATTAAACAGGTTCTGTAACCGTGTAGCTCTTATTAAAAATCCTAACAGACAATCATAGCATCTTTATACGACGTTTTCAGGACACGTCACGAGTCCTGGTGGCAGGCTGAGAACGGAGTAGAAAATGTGACACTGCAATTGGACCTGGAAGCAGAATTCCACTTCACCCACATCATTATTCGCTTTCAGACGTTCCGACCAGCTGCTATGCTGATCGAACGTTCTTATGACTTTGGGAAAACCTGGCAGGTCTACCGATACTTTGCGCACAACTGTGAACAATCATTTCCTGGGGTGAAGACGACAGAACCACAGACATTGACTGATGTCATCTGCGAGAGGCGTTACTCGAACGTGGCACCCTCTACAAATGGTGAAATAATCTTCAGGGTTCTTCCACCGCAATTGCAAATAGCTAATCCTTATTCAAAGGAGGTGCAGAATCTACTGAAGATGACAAATCTCAGGATCAACTTCACCAGGTTACATACACTTGGTGATGATTTACTGGATGATCGGGCTGAAATCCGTGAGAAATATTATTACGCTATTAAGGATATGATTGTACGCGGCTCCTGTTCCTGTTACGGCCACGCGTCCCGTTGTCTTCCACTTCCGGGCGTTGTCCACGAGGAAGACATGGTTCATGGGAGATGCGAGTGCACCCATAATACTAAAGGTCTTAACTGTGAAAATTGCGAGGACTTCTACAATGACGTACCCTGGAAGCCTGCTGTAGGAAAACAAACAAATGCCTGCAGAATATGCAATTGTAATAATCATACAAATTCTTGTCACTTCGACGAGGCCGTCTATGAAAGATCAGGTAAAGTCTCAGGAGGAGTTTGTGACGACTGTCAGCACAATACAAGAGGACAGAATTGTGAACAATGTAAACCGTTCTTCTATCATGATGTTACTAGAGACATATCGGATCATGATGCGTGTCAACGTAAGTGAATTTCATTATTTCGTATTATTGTCGTGCCTAAATGGTAGCAATGTAATTACTGTGATCTGTCCAATAATTTCAGCTTGCGATTGTGATCCAAGCGGTTCCCTGGATGACGGAATTTGTGACTCCAGAACTGACCCCCTTAGTGGTGACGAATCCGGTCGTTGTCATTGTAAGACAAATGTTGAAGGTCGCAGATGTGACCGGTGCAAGAATGGATACTGGAACTTTGATATTGAAAATCCTGATGGTTGTCAAGGTAATACAATTTTTTTTATAAGTAAAATGGAAAATTAAATATTTACAGCTACTCTTAATTCTCTCATGAATTCTAGCCTGTACCTGTAACATTTTGGGTACCATTGGCAATCAGGGTTGTAATATGGTTACTGGCGAATGTACGTGCAAGCGCTATGTAACGACACGCGACTGTAATCAGTGCCTTCCTGAGTACTGGGGTCTGTCTGATGATCAGGATGGTTGTAAACCTTGCGATTGTGATCCTGGTGGTTCTTATGAAAACTCTTGTGACGTGGTTACTGGCCAATGTCGTTGTCGACCTCATGTCAGTGGCAGAACTTGTGACCAACCGGAACAAAGTTACTACACTGGTTCCTTGGACTTCCTCATCTACGAGGGTGAACTGGCACGCGCCTCAGATGTACTTGTCCTTATGTACATTCTTAAAGGTTATAGGAATTTCAATTTATATGACTAAGTCAACGATCATTTCTATCGCAGAATTGCCAAGTGGTAATCAGAGAACCATATCGTGATGGGCGGAACAACACCTGGACTGGAACAGGGTTCATGCGAGCTCTAGAAGGTTCAACCCTTAACTTTACTGTTGGGGACATCAGGAAGTCAATGTACTACGATATTGTAGTTAGATATGAACCCGTGCAACCAGGAATTTGGGATGAGGTTCAGATTATAATCGAAAGGGATGGTCCTGTGGATCCCGATGGTCAGTGTGCAAACTGGGTACCAGAAGATGACAGACTCTGGGTTCAGCTGCCACAGGATTCTCGAAGCGCCGTAGCTGTGCCCTCTGTTTGTTTAGAGGCAGGAAAAAAATACAAAGTTATATTACAATTCCGAAAGTTCAATAATTACGTCAGCACACCTACAGCCTCTATTCTTGTGGATTCGGTAATTAATTTGAAATTATTTGCTTGATAGATTATGTTCATTAGCACTGAGCGATCTTATTTTAATCCTAGATTGTCCTGAGACCGAGAATCGAAACTATACCCTTCTTTAGCGGTTCTCCACTAGGTGAATTACGTCGCCAGGAATACGAGCGATACCGTTGTAACGAACTCTTCAACAACGTTGGTGATTATAGAGCTGATATCATGGAGATCTGTGGCAAATATCATAACAGTATTGGATACTTCGCCTATGACGGAGCTCACTGTAAGTGAAGGCTCTTAACAAAAAGCTCCTAGATACAATTAAACCCTTAAAAGAATTTAACAGATTTTCTGTCCTATTTTAGCCTGTGAATGTAATCCAACCGGTTCTCACAGTTTACTATGCGAACAATACGGCGGTGTCTGTCCATGTAAGCCAAACGTGGTAGGTCGCCGTTGTGATCGTTGCGCCCCAGGAACTTATGGTTTTGGTTCAGAAGGCTGTATTCCCTGTGACTGTGATGGCGTCGGAGCGCTGGACAATTTCTGCGACGTAGAAACAGGTCGCTGTAAATGCAGACCAAACACTTACAGCCGAACTTGCGGCGAGTGCGAACCTGGCTTCTGGAACTTCCCTCATTGTCAGCGCTGCGAGTGTAACGGTCATGCAGATATCTGTGATTCGCGCACCGGTGCCTGTATAAATTGTCGTGACTTTACAACTGGTCACAACTGCGACCGTTGTAACGAGACCTTCTATGGCGATCCACGTATCGGAGTCGATATACCCTGCAGAGCATGTCCTTGTCCGGGAACAATAAACTCTGGCCATTCCTACGCTGACAGTTGCTCCTTGGATCCAGAAACTCATGACGTAATTTGCGAATGTTATGAAGGATACGCTGGACCACGTTGCGACACCTGCGCTGAAAACTTTTATGGGAATCCTGATCTACCTGGTGGAGAGTGTAAAACATGTGACTGTAGTGGGAATACAGATCTTAATAGACCAGGGAACTGTGATCCTCATACAGGACGCTGTCTACAGTGTCTATACAATACGGATGGACAAAACTGTCAAGTCTGCAAACCTGGTTTCTATGGGGACGCATTGAATCAAGATTGTCAGGATTGTCGCTGTAATGCCCTGGGTACAGACAGAAATGCTGGGTCCTGTCATCATCGAACCGGACAGTGTCCATGTCTACCACGCGTGGTAGGACAACTTTGTGACGCTTGCGAGGAGAATCACTGGCGAATTGCTAGCGGTCAAGGCTGCGATGCATGCGAATGTGATGTTGTGGGCAGTGTCTCTGACAAGTGTAATCCCTTCGACGGTACTTGCGAATGCCGACCTGGCTTTGGTGGACGTCGTTGTAACGAGTGTCAGACCAATTACTGGGGCAATCCTAATATTGAGTGTTATCCGTGTGACTGCGATCGGGCAGGATCTGCTAGTCAACAATGTGACCGTCATACGGGCAAGTGTATTTGCAGAAAAGGTATTGGTGGTGAAAAATGCGACCAGTGTGATCGCAGTTACGTTGGATACGCACCTAGTTGCATGCCCTGCGGTGAATGTTTTGATAACTGGGACATCATCTTGGACGGCTTGAGAAATCATACGAATTCCGTAATCGGTGAGGCTTCGCGTATTCAAAAAGTTGGTACCACGGGTGTGTACAGTGTAGAATTTGAGAATATGGTGACCAGTCTGGATCAGGTACGTGGATTGATTAGCAACACTTCCGTGAGAAGTCAGGATTTGGATGATCTCAACGACCTGGCTGAACAGCTTAGTAAAAACGTTACTGCCTCTGCTACTTTACTAGATGAAGTAGATAATTTACAGGAAAATATAAGTCAAAGAGTAAATTTAGATGACGTTGCTTTGAAGAACATGAAGAACAGAACGAACAATCTTCACCAGGGAGCAATTGAGCTTCGTACCAATGCGACTAAACTCCAGGAAGCTAATGTTCAGGGCGCATTGACTGTAACTCAACAAATGGCTGAACAATCTAGACTTTCTGAACGTATGGCTAATGCCACTACTAACATTTTGAAAGATGCTGAACGCTACAGAAAGAATACCGAGAATCTACTAGCAAGAAGCAGCTCATTGGTGAATGAGGCTCAAGAAAAGAACAAAGAATCGCTGATCAAATTGAATGAGAAATTGGACGAACTCACAAATTCTGTACCAGAATTAAACTTGAAAATGTGCGGTGAGAAGGTGAAGGAATGCAGTGACGTATGCGGAGGTGCCGGATGTGGATCTTGCGGCAGTCTGTCCTGCGACGCAGGTGCAGTACCGAAGGCTAATCAGGCATTGGACGTAGCTACTAAACAGGCGACTAAGATAAAGGAGCACAAGGATGAGGCGGAGCAGCTTTTAAGAAACGTAAGTAACACTAAGCAATCGAATAAGATAAAAATAATTAATAAATCTTATCCCATCTGTTTCCATCCAAGTACTTGACACGTAAGACAGTTTCCAGATAGAATAAACTACTGCGAGAATTATTTTAAGAGCCCAGAACCTTGAGACTTCTATTCGTACAGATAAGAACAGCAGATGCAGGAGAAACTCTATCTCAAATAATATTTTTCCTTCTATAGATGATTCAAGCAAAGCAAGACGCCATCGCTGCAAGGTCAAATGCTCAGGATGCCTTCAACATTGCCTGGGATGTCAGAAACCGCTCTGATAGCGTCACGAAAAACTTGACTGACCTCAACGACAAAGTTTGGAGCACATTGAACGAGGACCAGTCTACACCAACAATGGTGCGCAACCTGGCAGATGAAGTTTTGAATAAAGACATAAAACTGCGTCCCGACGCCATAAAGGATTTAGCGGATAAAATTAAAAACATCGTCGGCTCTCTTACCAACTCTGAACTGATCCTTTCCGAGACGGCATATGACCTAGAGCTCGCTAATAATTTGAAGGACGAAGCAAACGAGGCAAAGGAAATAGCGGCGCAGAAGCAAATGCTAGCTGGTAACGTGGTACTTTTGCTTACTGACGCACAAACGGCCCAGGATCAAGCCCAAGATGCCATTGACAAAGCTGAGCGTGATATTGAGTTATCAGAACGCGACCTGACTGATATAATTGAGGAGACCAAGGGGGCCCAAACGAAGGCAGACAACACTACAGAAGCTGTAGACGCATTGGACGCTCGCTTAAAGCATCTCCAGACGCAATCATTAAAGAATGACTTTGTCGTCAATCAGGAAATTGGTGTGGAGGCTGGTAAGGTCGCTGAAGAGGCCCGGGCAGTTGATGCAAAGACAAAGCGTCTCGGAGTCGAGTACAAAATTGCTGGCGATGCTCTAAATCATCGCGTGAACAAAAGTAAAGACGACATACAGAGAGCCAAACAATTGTTACAAAGGGCTTCTGAACTCACAGCTGACACCAGCACTAAGTTTAAGGATCTTGATGGCATGGAGGGCGTTTATAAGGACAATGAGCGTATGCTGACCGACCTGATGGACGACGTCAACGCTTTGACTGTAGAAATCGAAAGTCATCTTCAGGAAATTGAAAAGAAGGCACGGTTCTACAGACAGTGTTCCACTTAAGTACGATATAGCTTGCTGTAAAAAAAAATAAATAAAAAGGATTAAATGTACTTCGGGAAGTTCCGGCTTCTACGATCCTCTCAGGATGTCGACCTCGCTGATTTGGTAGCGTACCAATCCACTTTTCTGGAATCATGGCGATGTTGGCCAGTATTCACTCTTCTTGCACGAGAGGTTCAGGACCGGCTATACGTTATCGTGAGACTGTGTATCTGTAAATACGAAATATTATTACACGCTGCATCTCACTTGTTTATAATGATTGTCCGTTCCGTGCCAAATGCATCTCTTTTTTTTTTAATTATATATTGGATCACCAAGGGGAGGACTTCGAGATGGAGGATCTGGGCCACGAACGTTCTGTGAAAAGGCTTACTATTTCTTTTTTCTTCCTTTTTTCTCTGAATTATTTTCAAACGTTTTTTTACTCTTCGTCATTAAACGCATTGTAATCGACTAGTATCGTTCTTTCATAATGAGGGACATTTAATATGTAAGAATGACAACTTTTAATGCTTTAACCAAAACCTTGTAATCGTTATATTTAATATCTTGTTGCAATTATACAGCTAAGAAATATTCTATAGAAAAATGAATGAAAGGACACGAGTACGAGTACTTTATATACAAGAGCACATTAAAATTTAGATAACAATATCAGTATATAATAGTCACCGAATAAACTGTGCTTAATCGTTTCTAAAAATTGTACTCGAAATCCATTTTGATGAAAAATAATGGCGCAGCGGACTAAGAAGAAGGATCATTGATTCCCCGTGGAAATTTTGATAATGCCAAATCGTCGTCATCACTGCCGTTTCCTTTGTATCACAAAAGATTATGGATCACCCGTTAATATTATAAGAAAAACCTTTATAATTTTTTTTACTTGTATAAAATATAGGTCGCTTATCAAACTCTTACAAATACATTGGTTAAGAATATTTTATCTTTATATACTTACTGAATTTGACTTATTGTATAATTATCCAGTAGAAATGATATCAGAACATGACCGCAGTTTTTTTTCACCCTCATTAAGGCTGTTTCTAAAATCTCCCTCTTCCTTCACGGAGGCTGCTTCTCGCAGGCATTCCGTGAATGGGGAGCTTTGTTGAATTCAACCGAAGTATGGATCCCGCAGGGTCCGCACAATGAGCTCATTCAGACTCCCGACCATTGGCTCTCAACTATAAAGGCCTTTGGAAAGTAAAGTCATATGAAAACTAGACGTGGGACTGAATAATTCTATACAATTATTGAAAAGAAAAAATCTAGCACCATAATACAACTGGGACTTAAACAATAAGTAAAGAAATTATTGAATCCTGCCCGAAAATGGGGGGTGACAAAAATTTATTAAAATTTTCGTTGTACCGATGCGAATTTTGGAGGGGCAAAAACAGTGTAAAATTAAAAACGTACCTTTGATGAATTTATTCTTATGTGAGTTATGTGAACGTTGTTCTAGTTCCAGTTGAGAACTAACATGAAGCTGACTATTAATCGTCTTGGCAATTGTGTTTGTACATATGTTATCCGTCTTTATGATTACGACTATGCTTCTCTTTTTCTGTTTCTCTTTCTCATCCTGTGTATTATCACGAGGAACACCATTGACATTGAGTGTTATCGCCACCACGAACAGGCGTAGCATAAAAATTTTCTCCAGGAACGGAATTTACTATGGACCTAGACTGATAGGACTAATCTTACAAAATAAACATCATCCGGGGTCCATACCTAAACTTCCTGCAGATGCAGTTTTCCCTAATAAAATGCAGTGAAAAATTGAATACAGTAATTTCAAACGAATGAGTGCAACAGAAAGAGATAGATTACATAAAATGAAAAATTTACTGTTACACTCTATTATTGGCATAAGCAATGCACCTATGCAAATCGTGAGTGATGGAAGTACCTCAAAAATAATTCCCATCCAACAGGATGATTTAATGATGGTAGAAACCGTTACCTCAGTCATCCTTAAAGGGTCCACGAATTTGTATAGGACTTACGTACCAGGACCATAGCCTATTTGCCATTGAACAAACTTGTACCGATTGTCGTCCTTCTAAGGGGGAAACTCAACAGCTGCCCCAGGTCTCGACCAATAAGCGACCTAGACCCACGAGGTCTCATTCAAGTCAGTCCACCACGTATTAAAACGCAATCGGCAGTTACCTGGTGAATTGAAAACGAAATTCTGATCCTGAGTCAGTAGCAGAGCTCAGCAAGAGTACGAGTAGACGTTCGTCGTCACCCTACAACAAAGACAATACAAAAGATTAATAAATATAATTAAAGTCACTACATCTTGCAAGAAGCTCAAACCAATAAAAAAAAGTTAAAACGACTCCTCGTATCTAACGACTGTCTTACTTGATGGATACATTTATCGTCTTTATTAGACACAACGAAAAGGGCTACTCTCTTGCAGCTAAGTTTGATCTCGGTGGTGCCTGAGCTTGATCTCTGAACGAAAAAGGAGGCGGGAAAGACGCGTGAGTTAATTCGAGTGGTGGAGATAAGACGCGGAACGTAAGAACGTCGGAGGAGTGTGCATAGAACGGAGGTCGTCAGTCTCTGAAAAGCCAACAGCAACCGCAGTTCCCTGGGCTCCTTAGTTTATTACAAAGCTGAGTAATCAGCCGATTTCAGTAAGACTAACGAGATAATCTTGTGGAGGTTAAAATAGAAGAAAAAAATGGAAAGTGTCGAGTGATTGGGTAATGGAAAAATTGCCTGTAAACGAATCGATCTTAAGAGCCACGCAGGCTGAAATATACGATAGATCCTTCCCAAGGGCTGTAACGATCATCGCAGCAGCATGTGCAATAGTGTTCAGCATTGTTGGCGTACTGGGTAAGAATATCACAATAGTAAATTATGACGTAAATATTAAATCAATAAATTATTCATACCGAGACCTTGCAAAATATATTATGCAAATAATATAGACCGAACGGAACCGAATTCAGTCGTGGTTTACCACAATGTTTAATAAGAGTACGTGACATATGCTTCGAAAAGTCACGCAAGAATACATAGAGATGACTACGCATGTATGAAATACTGTCATAATTAATATTGCGGAGCTTACAGATATATGGTAGAAAATAATTCATTGGTTTCTTCATTGATAATAATAGTATATGGTATTTGAGTTTATTATTCATTTTTGGTAGTAAAGCGCGTAGCAATGAACAAGGCCACGATTAACTAGACTCTATGTCCTTTCATTTGGCAGTTCTCGATTTTTTTTCTCGTTAAATGTTCGCGCTCACGTATTCGCCTCTTGACCCACAGGCGCTTCGTCAGCTGACTCGATTAACACGACTGGCGTACGTGTATGGAATTATATTACAAGATGACCGTTCGGCTGTTCGACTATTATTGCATAATATATCTTAAGTTCTTCTTCGAATCTTTTATAAGAACTTTATAGCGATGATGATACTGACTTTCAGGAAATCTGGCGACAGTCGTTGCTCTCCTCAGATACGCCAGGTTAAGAAGACACGCGACCACTGCTTTCGTTATAAGTCTTTGCTTCTCGGATTTGATTTTCTGTGCGATCAATTTACCACTGACAGCCAGCCGGTATTTGAACGAGGCTTGGATACTCGGTGAGACGCTCTGTCAGATCTTTCCATTATTCTTCTATGGAAACGTTGCTGTTTCTTTACTCAGCATGGTCGCCATAACTATAAACAGGTTTGTTAAAATTATATATGTGTTATAATAAAACGGTTACACATACTGTTGTATGTTTAGAGATCAAAATATATTTCTCTTCTTTTTAGATACGTGTTAATCTCAAAATCTGCAGAATGTTATGCAAGACTGTATACAATACGTGGTATAATATTAATGCTGGTTGCCATTTGGACCTTTAGCTTCTCTTTGTTAATTCCACCATTACTGGGAGTCTGGGGAACCCTTGGATTGGACCGAACGACATTCTCTTGTACGATTCTTAAAAAGGATGGAAAAAGTCCTAAGAAATTTCTTTTTGTATTGGCATTCATTGTACCTTGTATGGTGATAATTGTCTCGTACCTCTGTATTTATTGGAGAGTACGCAAGAGTCGCAAGAATTTGGAAGCTCACGGGAGTGGAAATCGTCGAAGAGATGGATTTCATCGCCGCGAAGACTCCAGAGTGACCAGACTGATGCTCACAATATTTTTATGTTTTCTTCTCTGCTTCATGCCGCTCATGCTTGTTAATGTTGTCGATGATAAAATGCAAATTCCCATATTACATATCATTAGTTCCATACTTGCTTGGGCGTCTTCTGTTATAAATCCGTTCATTTATGCTGGTACTAATAAGTTTTATCGTGAAGCATACAAACAACTTCTGTGTCCAGCTAGTAGCAAAATGCCAAATGTTCTACCAAAACCCACTCACTCTCATTCCAGTAAAATGTCCTCGCCGCCACCAACGTGACAGGTAATGAGAACACGGAATTAGAAGTCAATTTTTAAAATTTTAAGAAAGCCCGATTTTATATTAAAACTGACGTATTTCATTTTTATAAGATTGACAATGTAGTACAACATAAATATGTCTATTGATAGTACTTTGAGTCGTCTATGCATGTTATGTATAGATAATTAAGGAAACAATATCAATGGACAAAATTGTGTTAGTTAAATATTTAATATATCATTAATATAAGAACACAATATGCAGCGTTATAAAATGTCGTAGTCGAATACGTAAAAGTACACAAGAATGACTTTAGATAATAAAGTTATCTTAACTAAAGGTACAATGCGGTTTTTAGAGTATCAATCAAAATTACAGTATTCGCATACACAAGATTTTGCACTAACTAATTTAAATGCTATACAAACGTGTACCAAGAATATAATCCTTACACTTTCTTAGGCTCACTGATTTTGTGTTTGTACTTGAATACTTAGTATAATTTTGTTGATAATTATTAAGTGCCACCACAAAGAGCATAGTAATTCTGAGATGTAATATCATCTACGAAGCTGATACATTATTTACGCAAAGAAATGTACATATTTCTACTCGCCTTCTTCTTTACAATTTTCATCTTAAAACTCACGTGAGACAATAAAAATATTTAAAAAGTCAAACGCAATAAAATAATACTTAAAAAGAGAATGGAATGTATGTTTGGAATGTATTTAAATTATTCAATGAATCATGCTGGTCGCAATGGATGAATTATTTAAGATATCTCTTATAAATGATGTAGTAGCTGTCATTGATCGTACCTTACTTGACCTTTAAATTATTCCTTAACATGTAAAAAGTGGACGGAAAGTACAATAGTGTCGTTAATATATCTTACAGGAATCACTACTTGAGATAAAGAATATGTAAAAATAACTTATAAAATTAATACTTTGATATTCAAAGTACGATAAAACAGATCCAATAGCTGTTCAGGCGTAACTCCGATAAATTTGCACATGGTGCGTTTTATCGAGTCTAGAAATATGTATAAAAAAATCCATTTACACAGACAGTTCTGTGAATGTTCACTGAAGAACATTACGTAAGTACGAGCGCCTTAATGTGCGCGAAAATAATTTTACCCTGGCACGCAAAAGAGATCCAGTAAGAGATCTATATTCTTGAGAATTTATGCAGTCAATTTAACTCCAATTCCGGAATGTATGGTTCGGTAATGGAACTGATTGGACATACGCTTAACGTATCCTGAAAATAACAATAAAATTGCAAGATCTGTATGAAAAAAAAAAAAAAAACAATGAAGAAACTCACCAATCGAATCAGTTCATCAAACGTTGGTCGTTCTTGAGGATCACATTGCCAGCAGGAAAGCATCACTTCGTAGAGAGGATCAGGTACATCCGGAAGTTGTGGTAAACGTTCCCCCCGTGTTATCGCTTCCTCTACGTCACTCTCCAAGTTGAGATTAGCGTAGGGGGTCCCTCCCATCGACAGCATTTCCCATAGCAACACACCAAAAGCCCATACAACACCTGGCTGATGCTTCTTTTGATTTTCAAAACACTCCACAGCCGTCCATCGCGCGTACTTCACATCCTCCAGCGCGTACTTCGCTATACCATGACCCATGACCTTAGGACTCCAATCACTGCAAAGTCCTACACTTCTTGCGCAGAGACGATTGTGAACTATCTTATTGTGCTCAAGGTGACGTAACGCGGAAGCCACAGATGCGCTAATTGGTAATATTTTATCAACCGGAAATGCGTCACCGGATCTTGCTGCCAGGAGTCGATTCTTCAGGGTCTGCGGTGGCATTTCCATGACGACATATAAGGTGTCTGGTATCTCGCAGGTTCCAACGAGACCAGCCAGGTACTTTGTACTTGCTGCTCGAATGCAGACGTCCAGTTCTCGGAGCATGAGTTTCTTATCAGAGGATTTAAGCAAACCGTCTGCTATACTATGAACTGTTACGTTTATCGGGGTTCCATCTTTTTGAACGGTTCCCATGTGCACGGTACCAAAACGGCCTCTTTGTATTACCATGGCATCTATTGTTAATAGGTTTCTAGGTATACTCCATAGTTTGTTCTTTAGTTCCTGATAATGATTTGTTCTCTCTGGCAGGTCTTCTGGAATATAGGCCATATTGTCCACTTCGTAAACTGGACCTTGCAATGTTAGTTCTTGCTGCTCCGGTAGCTTTCTCATGTGTCTCTTACGATGCCTACGTCTCAGTATAAAATAAACGAGTATAGATGCGATCAATAATATTCCTAGTAGAGCAATGGCTACACATAATGCAATAGCAGTGCTGTCCATTTGAGATTCTTCTGCTTTTTGAAGATGATGCCGACTACTTGTCAAATTCGAATAACTGTACTGTATCTCACCTCGAACTCTGGATACAACCACTAATCCTATCTGCGGCAGTTGCATGTCAGCTTCCAGCGGAACATTGAGGTATCCTCCTATCATCTTTCCATCACCAACTGTAAATCTTTTGTATTTGAAAAAATCACTTGCTTCGAATTCTCCAGTTATGTAATAACCTAAGCCATCACGATTAGATTTGTCATAATCTGAATATACTACGTCACTTCCAATCGGTGGTATAGTGCCTGGTCGCACTACGACTACCTGATAAGCACTGACAGGACCATATTCGCTAGTACCTTCTGTTAGTTCAACAGTTACTGTATTTTTGGTTTTGTCAATTACTTTTGGAGTTGCTGGTTTGTTTGGAGGACCTATTGGAGTCCAAGCGATAGCAAAAGCTGGACTACCACTGTCTTCGGTGTTGGAGGCAATGATGGATATATTATACTTTGTTCCAGGTTGGAGACCTCCCAAAGTAGTACTGTTTGATGAACCACCTAGAACTTTGTACTCAATTGTAGGGAGTACACCAAACGTATATGATGTTTTAATAGCCTTTGCATGAAGAGTATATGATGTAAGATTTCCATTTGGTATATCAGGTGGTTCCCATGTAATCCGAAGAGTATCAGGCTTAATACGATCTATTTTTATTCCTCTTGGTGGACTGGGTCCTACAAAAGTATTAAATATCTTTATCTCTACATTGTTAAGGAAACAATGGAGACACAGAATTATTTAATGGATTAAAAAACCCATACCTTTTTGGCCAGTAGCGTGTACCTCAACAACAGTACAATTATCTGATTGACTGTGTGGACGAAATTTACTGCTACAATAACATTGCTGACCATTCATTACACCTGCGAACCTAGAAAACAGGTTAACGATGAACCAACTTCAAACATTAACTTTCCCTCCGATATTCTACTTAGTCTCTCGCTATAAGATATCCATTATTACCCAACAATTTTTAATGAAACTATAATATTACATGACCATCATAACTATTAACTTACATGTAGTAACGAAAGCGACATTCTTCAATGCACATAGAGCTAGAATCGGTGTATCCCAAACTAGGTGATGGTATATCCTCATTTAACACAGAATCCCACAGACATCCAGTATAATTTTGTGCATACACTTGGCACCCAAGAATTAATGAGATCCATAACGCGAACATGATACAACGCGAATTAATTAATAAAAAAAGAATTATCCTCTATAAGCTTAACTCCACCCACATTGTACAAGAACTTTGGTGCACGATGATCCTCTGACTCAACAAACGAATGATGTCAGAATGCAGGCGGGCAATAACATTTGTTTTTGTAATACTAATAAAAAATGAGTCAGTAACGAAATCGTGATTTTTAATATCTTTGGAAAATTGTATAGAAAATCTCTCATTTATTCCCGTGGTTTTGAAGGTTTATATGTCAGGTACAATTATATTACAATGTATGGTTATGTTAAAGGACGAGTGGATGAAATGAATGAAAGATGACAAAAGCACAGATCAGCAGGGCGCGCGCACTACGGTCATTGTTACTGCTGCTGCCAGTTATAGGCGGCCATTGCCTTTCCCTATTGGTTGCTTATCACTCCTTTCTCAATGCACTGACGCACCGAATAATTAGGATAAGGTAAAGGAAGATCAAAATCTTCCTGGTACCAAAATCAATAATAGCATGACTGACAATAATGGCTATAAAACTGCTGACTGGAGAACATTGAAAAATTCGTTGTAACCTGTATAAAATGTTGTCTAATAAGACTGTATGAAATATATATAAATAATAAATATTCATAAGGAATGTAGATGACATGAAAAATTCATATTTTCTACAAATAAAGAATATTATATGCGGACTTCCAATAAAAGCTACAATTCTTTAATTCATACCTTTTTTTTGCAAATTTGCTTGATAAAACTTCGATTTTTATTAGCACGCAATTTTTCCATTCCACAATATCGTATACATATGTATATACATTGACGTACATAGATCAATCATCGATAGGCCACATATATTTATCAGATTCAAAACTTTAAGGATTTATAAATTATGCATTGCATAAGATCGCTGTAAAGTTCGCGTTATCAAAAGGTCGCGGTTTAATAGGTGCAGCGTGACATTGACGTGTTATTATAATCTCGAATTAATCTTATAAAAAAAATTTGAAAAAAATATTTCATATTAATCACAAAAGCGTTAAGCCATCTTACGTGCGATCGTTCGCCTATAACTGGAGACCGGATCGAAAGTCTAATTAGTCCGAGCAAGACTTTAATCAACCAATGCAATTAGATCGAGGCCACGATGCAGAAAGTCTTTTTCCAATTCAGGTAACAACCCGAACGACTAAAACTTGGCTGGTTTATTATTCGCCCAATCTAATACCCCACGGTTGTATATATTTCCAAGAAACCTTCAAGGTCGCAGTGCTTATAAACTGTAGAAAGATGCCATCTAAAGGATGTAGCGTGCAGACTTCGCTATGTTCACAGAGGCTAAAGACCCTTGAATTAATTTTCACAGAAACTCCAGGTTCCTCAAAAGTTTACCAGGTCAAGTCGCATAATGATTTATGAAAAATTTCGAGTAAAAATGAACTTCACACCTGGTAATAACTGCCGCAGAGTTTTCAGGTCAAAGAAGCATGAGATCGCACGATAAGCCATATAGAATATTAATATGAAAAGCGTCCACTGCAGGTAGACCCATGGTAGAATGAGACAAAGTATGTTCAGTTCATGGACATATTTTCGAGCAATTCTGCGCAACCCGAAGATTCCGCCATTTTTCAGTGTTCTATGTTTATACCGTCATATGCGTCCCATCCCATGACCCCTCATAACCTGACCCTGATCGTATGTGAAGTGCGTGGTAAGATTTGTATTGTGCATAATAAAGGCAACAATTCATTGTTTATTTTTTTAAATACATTATTTATCTGTGAATCGACATAGAGTATCATTTTTTAATAAAATATACTATATTTAGTTGTAATAGGAAAGGACTCGCGGTATTTAAATATAACCATAATTATAAATTTAGAATTTATTTGACTTTTCAGGACTCTATAAAATATCCAGAGGGATGAAATTAATTTTAATTAGAAATAATATTTTTTACGACATTTTTCAACAGTTAAAACTCTGTGCCTTGTTTCAAATTACGCGGCAGCAACGACGTAGATGCGTCAGAACATACCTTGTGCCATTCTACCATTGGTAGACCGATGTTATCGTGCAAAACCGAAGTAAATCGGTTAATTTTCATATACGAATAATAATCCATTTTATGGAATGCATATAGAAATATCGCTAGTAAATCCAAGTGTCTAGCATTCACAGTAAAACGATAAATTCCCATGTAACTTCCTCGCGAAATTGCTCGGCGCCTGCTAATGTACTGTGGCTTATATATGCATAGGGTAACCAATGCTCAGTACAGTAAGGGATGAATCGTGCCAAGAAAAAGAGCCGTAAGGGTAGTTCACAGCGCAGGTCTAGTATATAGAGGTTTCTGGAGTTCTAAAACTCGTGCGCCCCGACGTCTATCCGCAGGAAAACTGGATGCCTCGAGTCACGCAAGACGTCGCACCAGGTCCGGCCACCCACGGAATATTCTAAGAGTTGATTCAGTCAGTCATCGAAATGAAGTACAGCGTGTGGTTCCTGTCGGCGCTTCTCCAGGAGTTTCTTTTCCTTGGTATCCTTACACCGGTTTATACCCAGAGGACCCATGCGAGACAAGGAATCAATCGTGAGGCCCCAATCGTAGACATACCTGAGCAAGGAACTCTGATTGGCAAAGAGGTGGAATAACTAAGTGTTATAATTAATGAATTTAAAAAATGTGTTACCGTTGTTTCTTTTTCGTGAAAATCCTTTTCTGTACATATATATAATTTCCGATGTTTCTTCTATATTTTTAGATATTCCTGACCCGCACACAAAGGGTTTTGCAGTATCTGGGTATCCCGTATGCTCAACCACCAATAGGCCCAGGACGATTTTCTGCCCCGGTTACCAACCCGTTACCATCCTGGACAGGAAACAGAACAGCTACCCAGTTTGGACCATCTTGTCAGCAGGTTTCCGGCAACCGAAAACTCCATGAGATTCATTATATACAGCTACTTCCACCTGACCAGCCAGATCCTGGATTCAGCGAGGACTGTCTGTTCCTCAACGTCTTCGTTCCTGATGGTGAGTTCTGTAATACGCATAATATTCTTTAAGATATTGACTTTCTTCCCTGGACTTTTTCCTTTGTTTTGACTGTACTTAATTAAAGGTTAGTTACACGTACCATGCGATTCTCTGAAAGAAAACTGTAATAAACTCCACTGCTACTGGTACCAAGGTTTCAGACACAACCAAAAATTACGTGGAGGGCCGTGAATTCTGTTTTTTGAATAATTAAATAATTACAAACAATGACGTAACAATACTTTTATATCTCCAACGATAATTCTCCATTACTTTAATACCAGAGCATTGAACTGTCTCAATGATCAATTATCAAATCATTCGTCACGCTCTGATTGGTCAAAGAATTGCATATAGACTACATCCCCATCAAGAATGTATCTATAGCAAAAATAACAGTGACTATCGAAATCTATAATCGTACACAACTAAGATTTTCATAATCTCTGAGAACAATAAAAAGAATACATATTCAATCGAATCTCAAACTAAATCAAGCATTCGAACCCCACAGTCTGTTGGTCGATATAAGTAGTAACGACAACAATAACTAGTACACGTAGTGGCACGCGATCTTTTAGGGCCGAAGAGATGTCAAGATACGAAGGCAGTCACGAAACCTTTCCTTTGCATTATTTTCTTGGACGACGCTCAAACTCAACTAAGAGACCACCGTCTATCCCGTTTTTACCCTTGTTAAAGTAACAGGGTAAAGGATAGAGAACTCCGTTCAGAGCTTTGTACACTGAGGTGAATCATCATCATCATCATTATATAGCTTTAGTCAAATTAGACTCGCAGAAAGTTTCGTATCTACCCTCAAGACGAGGTCAAGTAGTTTAGGGATGATATTTAACAAACGCGTCTACCTAATATTCCTCAGGGGTTGCGTGTCCCTGGTATATTTCACTTCCCCTTTGTGACCATGATAGAGTCTTCGTTAAACCGTGATTCTGAATTATATAAATAGATGACACATCTAAATTGTGTGTCTGTAATCAGAATAAAATTTATCTCAAATAACATTATCAGTAGGAATATAGTTAATAGTAATTTTGACAAATATTTTAAATACAATCGCTTTTAGTTAACCTCTAAAATTTTGATCGATAATAGAGGTTCAATTAATGCAGGAAACCGACCCCCTGATGGATGGCCCGTGATGGTCTGGTTTCACGGTGGCGACTTTAACACCGGAACGCCTGCTATTTGGGATGCATCGATTTTCGTCACCAAGCAGAAGGTCAGTTACCGAAAGGAGATAGATAAGGTATGATAAGGAAAAATAGTGTAAAATTTTTAGCATCCGTAAAGGGTCACGGGTTGACTTGTGAATTTTTGATATTTTACGGTATTCTAGTTTTACTTTGGATGAAACGCAGAGATTTATAAATTCACAGTTGTTATCTGAATCTGTAGCCAGTTTCACTAAAGGTTACAGAGAAATCGTCATATCTCGTGAGATCACTATTTTTTGCTAAAATCCCAATGTTAAATCAATATTTCGAATATCTACATTCACCAATACATACATGTACGTTAACCCGGCAGCGTCTACGTTGGGTCACTGTGGACTCGGAGCATTTTGAAATGCGGACGTTTTATTAACATATTCAACTCGTAAAATGGTATCTAAATGCGCTAATTTTCTGATAAGCCCTTAATATTTTAGTTACATGGAAAAATACTCTTACGTCTCTAGTCGGGCCTTGCAGGCCCATGCAGACAACGGTGTTTCTTTTTATGATGTAGACGACGCCGGGTTAAAGCGAGTGAGATAAGGATTTTCGAACTTCATCCATTATCAATTAACAATCTAGAAATTAATTTGATTTTGAATTCTTAACAGACATTGGTCGTCACGGTAGCCTACAGACTGAATATCCTAGGCTTTTTTACTACAACGGATGCTGCGGCACCAGGAAACTATGGTATGCTAGATCAGATAGCGGCTCTGGATTGGATCCGCAAGAACATTGAAATATTCGGGGGGTCATCGTCAAACATTGTAATCTACGGACATAGTTCAGGAGCCATTAGCGTAGGACTTCACATGTTGAGTCCATTGAGTAGAGGAAAATTTTCAAAAGCAATAGCTCTCAGTGGTGACGCCATAGGTTCGGTACGTACACCGGAAGCTGAGGAACCGATAGTTGACCTTGTCGCAGATAAATTTGGTTGTATCCGACGACCTACGTATAAACTTATGGAATGTCTACGTCGAACTGGTGCGGAACTTCTGGTACGAGTGTCCTCGGATATTGAAACATGGGGCCCAATTGTGGACGCAGAGACAACGAATTCATCAGACCCATTTTTACCAGAACATCCTAACGATATACTTGACGGTGGTAATTTCAATGCTGTACCGCTGTTGACTGGATTTACAAACAACGAACAAGCTTTGGTTTATAGCCAAGCTATTGGCGGTAATGATGGTGAAATTAATTTGGAAAAATTCGAATCTCTGATCGAAGAGGAAATAACAGCCGCCATACAGATGCCAGATGAGAATAGTACTTGTGAAGTGAAGCCACATTTGGCGGTAGACGCTGTTCTATTCTTTTATCGACCACACCCACCTAATGAAAATCCTGCAATACTGAGGGATAAATATTTGGATTTTCAAACAGAGAAGAATTATGCATCGGGATTGACGCTAATGGCTGGAAAAGTCTCAAGGAAAGAACAGGCTTTTGTATATAGATTTGATTACAGACCCAGGACGGTATCAGCTACGAAAGACGTACCAGAATGGGCTGGTGCACCTCATATGTTTGAGTTGCAATTTATTTGGGGACTTCCGTATACTGTTGGTAGTACTACACAGTGGAATGCAGCTGACAAGAAGATGGCTGACGTGATGATGACTATGATGGCAAATTTTGCAAAATTGGGTAACCCGTCACAACCTAATATCAAGTGGGAGCCCTTTACTGAGTATAATCCTGGTATACTTATCATTAACAGGAATATTAATATGAGTGACTCAAGTTCTGTGGATTATAAAGCTCTGGCTTTTTGGAATGAATATTATCCAATGGTACTTGACGAGGCTATGAATAACTGTTGCAATATGACTGCAGGATCTATGTCCTTCGATCACTATTCTTACAAGAACATTTATTTACTGACCAGTATTTTTGTTACGATACTGACAAGTGCTCCTTTTCGATTAGACGAAAGGACTGTAACAGATATTCTTTGAATGCGAAACCATATCTTTTCTTCGAATAGAGATACAATTTGGTCGACGAATGTGACAAAAGCATAATAGTACCTATCTTTCTGGTTTTTATCCGCAGCGTATTTTGTTACTAAATATAAAAAAATCAAAATAGGTGATAACAGTTCGATTATTTGTTTACCTGGAAGTATTGGGAACCGAATAAATAAAAAAATTTAGTAACTCTGAAATTACCCATTTCTACAGGAACCACTAAACGATCATCGCAGTACATTAAAACGCATTTGGCACTAAATACCTCATTTATTGTCCGAGGATTGTCGCCGTTCCAATTTTACACAGCTATTTTCAGCCGTTATGCGCATACAGCATCGCAGCAAATACGTAAGACCCAAGGATAGTAACTGTCGAGGAGTCTTTGGGGTTCTATCAATTGCGATTGTCTGTCTGAATACTAGCAGATGAAATTGACGGGAATTCTAGTGTCCTGCTCTGAGAGAATGCTTGAGAAATCCCTTTACGGAGGGTTCGACCGATCAACATTTATTGAATTTTTTATTATTTGCTTTAATACGGAGAGATATAGAAAAACATATATTGTTTGAGAAACAAACGGTTGATAACTTATGAATATTTTGATGCTTTCATAATAATAATTAATAATTAATTAATAATGTATGTACTGTCTATGTATAATTATTATATTATATAAGAGAGGTGCGCGGCGAGCGATGCATGGGGGGTTGGTGGCCTGCGCACGCGCACACCCAAACATTTCAATTTTTTTTCTTTCTCCTAAATATATAATATTAACCAATCATTTTGTTATGCAAAACTCCTACAGTGATAACCGATGTCTCGGGGTCTCGTACTACATTTGTGCGCCATTGTTGCGCGTGCACACGAGCCGCCCCGGGACTAACGTATATACAATATTCCACTCATCTCCTCTCACGACCACTTTTCCATTCCACTCTCGTGACCCTTGTGTTCCGCGTTTTATTACATTTTCGCAGTGACCCTTTTTTAACCTCTTTCTCTTCCTTCCCTCAATTATTTTTTTTTTTTCGTCGTATCAGCCCTCTCTTAGTCACTAGTATTTTCATGTCGCATTATCCCTTCACCCAACCACTGGTTGTCTTCAGATTTCGACGCTGTAGGAAACCTGGCCACTGCCGTTCCACGTTTACAGAAGTAGACACAGCGATTTCTTTTTCTGCTTCGTCTTCTTCTCCGGCGACTTTTTGTTTATTTGCCGCACCAGGTCGTAAAAGATCTGAAATAGTACAGACATAAAGAATATATTTCAACTAGCAATAACAGGAAGGATTATTCTTAATGATCCATGAATCATGCACAACAATCCTTTTGAATCAGTCAACCGCAAATGAAAGATGACATTGACTCACATCGTTAACATTAATTTTGGCTTTGGCAGAGGTCTCCATGAAGGCGCAATTGAATTGCCGGGCAAGATTGACGCCCTGGTCTTTACCCACTACCCTCTCATCCTCCAAGTCACATTTGTTGCCCACCAGTACCATCGGTACGTCATCCGTATCCTTTACCCGCAGTATTTGCTCCCTCAGGTCCTGCAGGTCATTGAACGTCGACTGCGCCGTTATCGAATAGACCAGCACGAAACCTTGCCCATTTTTCATATAAAGGTCCCTCATAGCTGTGAATTGTTCCTGAAAATCGAACATGGTCCATTGTTATACACCCTCGGTCATATAATCTCAAACAAATTAGCATCTCTCCGATATGCATTGAATTACTTACCGTGCCAGCTGTGTCCAATATTTCTAGCATACATTGCTGACCATCAACCTCAACCTGCTTGCGGTAACTGTCCTCGATGGTCGGGTCATACTTTTCCACAAATATTCCTTGCACGAACTGTACAGTAAGGGCAGACTTGCCGACACCTCCGCTGCCCAGCACTACTATCTTATATTCGCGCATCTCCTTGCCCTATCTGTGCTCGTTGTCACAGCTGAGCGGTCACCGAATCCGCCACGTTTTGTCCTTCTTCGCAGTCAGCGAGATAGACCTGCAAAAATAAAATAGCATTTTTTAGAAATCGCAAAACACGAATATCGACTTTAACGAAAATTATAAAATTTGACAACTAATAAAAACCAATACACTTTATACAAAAATTATTCATGTCCATGTAATACTGATGGGAAAATCGAATTTTTATCATACATACTGATGTCACTCGTCCAATCAACGCTGCTAAATATTCATGTCATCGAGCAATCATCGATTTTCAATAAATTAATATTGCAGGCATAGCAATTAAATTGATAATATAAGATCATTTATTGGCTCTGAAAAAGTTTAGTCAATAGCAATTTTCAAAACGGCGTACTAGCCCGATCCCTATTACGTATTAGATAAACGATAAATACTTAATATCTCACCATCACAGTATTATGTATCAGATATCCGATATTAGTGGTTCTGATAGCAAGCCAGGAAATTCTATAACGTGAAATATCTAAAAATTGTTAAGTAAAAACACCATCGACTGTTGGTCTGACGTTGTACAAAAATTTTGACAGCTCCCTCCGAACTCCAGGTTCAAATTAATATCGTATTTCGCATCGAGAAAAGGCGTAGGATGAAAATTTACGCACGTGAAGATTTAAAAAAAAATGGCTCGAGGAACTTTTTCCGCTTGATCCGCCTCGCAATGAATAGCTGGTTGTTATCCTTCGCGATTCTTATCAATGGAGTCCGTCGCGAGAATTGCGTAGATATAGAAGCATACTGATTGCACGTTATTATTGGTGCTTTTAAAGCCATGGATAATAATGCCGTACGATAATTATCTCATACTCGAAACGCTTTCGAAAAAAAGGCACTTGACGAGACTTTCCCACGACCAGTCATTTTTTTTCTCTCTCTGTAAAATCGATACCGCAAGATAAGAGAATTAATAGTAAGATATTACAGTAAATCGATAATGCGTCATCGCGATCGTACATCCTCGTACCTCAAATTCATCGTGTAAAGCCTACGAAAATTACAAAGACCTCTTGTGACAGTAACTGTACGTTGTGAACAATAAAAATAACATTAAGGGAAAAAAAGACTATTGTCCCATATCACGTAAAACGATTCATCGCCAATGACCACAAAGCGCACGTATCCCAAGCTGATGTGATTTCAATATACCTCAAAAGAAAAACTAATCGGTAACTAAAAATGTTAAAACTGTTCAAATTCAATGGAAGAAGCAAAAAAAGGCTTAAATATAGCAATAAAAAAAATTACGCAATCAGAGACGAAATTTCGACAAAAATTTTCATCACCGGCTAGACACATATTTTAACCGTATATTTGACTCCGTCGGCTGGCTACGTATAAGGACCTACAATGTAGACAGACATAGCACAGAATCAGCAAGCCAATATCGAGCCCCATTGTGAGCTGTGAATTGTCACTGGCGTCCTTCCCCCAGATTATCCATGTCGTAGATGTGTTGGGCTATTGAACAATTGAGTATAACAATGATAATAAGAGACAAAAGAAAAATGCATCTAACCCCAGTTAACGTCGAGGTTCTGCGACTGGTACGCGTACGCGCCGAACCTAACCTCCAATCGAGTAGCTACCTCGTACACACAAGGTACATGGAAGGAGATAGGCAAGTACTCAGGGATAAGAAAGTAACAAAGTACATGGAAGCAGATAGGCCAGTAGTCAGGGATAAGCAAGTACGTGGATAGATATGTAGACCTGGTGGGTAGATAGAAAGATAGACAGATAGGTAGGTACGTAGGTAGGTAGGTAGGTAGGTATCTACGTAGGCAAGAACAAGTAAGCCTTAAAGTAGGTAGGATCCCGAGACACGTCGGACATCCACTTTGAACTGTAAATACGTTATCTGCTCCAGCGGGTTCTCGATGCACTTGATCGCACACGGCCACGTCCCTGGGTTCATGGCGTACATTGTACGCGGCAACAGGGATTACCTACTATCTGGATCGGCCGAAAGAGACCAAAAATAAAGGGGGACAAGCCTCGTGGAAAAAGCGATGATTGAAAAAGCGATGATTTGAAAAGCACTTCTTTGCCGATATAACATTCCAGTAGGGTCTCCCCCACTACCCACTCGTTGAATCTGTTTAGACTCTCTGGCAAAACTGAAGTAGAGGAGGAAGGAATGGGATCGATAAGATAATTAGTGCGGATTAATTTGGTTAAGCGAGATACCTGCCATCAACCCTTATGGACTGAGAACGTCCCTCTTGCGTAAGGGTCTTGGCGCGTTCGTTCGTTATACGTAAGAAAGTATATATGTAGATGGGCAGAATCGAACTTGAGACAAATATATGTATGTGCGTGTTTTGTGTACTCGCCATTAATCGAGTGACCAATTTGGTTTGTTCGATCGTCATATTTATTGGATCATGTGGTTCGGTAGTATCACCGCGAGAGGCGCGCGTTACGAATTCCGACGAGTCACGACCGCGCCTTTAGCACAAGCTCGTCATGAATGGACGACAGGAGCAGCGCCAGTGTTTGGATAGAACCAGTTGGACTGCTCCATTGTGTAAAAGTATGTCACAGTGACTCGCCGGTCTCGAAAAAAAAGGGAAAAGAAAAAAAGAGAGGAAGGGTGGAGCCGAGGAGCTCCAGTCCATTTCTCACCCCCACCGACTATTGCAGGTCGACAATCGACAAGAGGATTCCCCGAGAATCGAAGGCAAAGTGTGCCAGGCACGAAAAATAGTAAATGCGGCCTTAAATAAGAAAGGGGATAAAAATTTAACCTTGTACAAGGACAAGCTAGGGGAAACGAAGAAAAAAGAAACCACCCCTTTTTTTTGGAACATTAGGGTAATTCCACTAGGTATCAGTTTTACTACCGCATATCACAGCAGGACATGGGCGTGTGGCTAAAGGTTGATTTTCATCGAGCGACATTTTTTTTTATAAACTGAAAAAAGGGATACACCGATAATTTAATATTACGGTGTTCTTACGGCAACAATTTCATCAGCCAACTCTATCGTCTCCACGTCGATACCACAATCCCTATTTTTATTCAGGAGCGTGCATCGGGGACTTGTTTCCATGGATTAACGAAACCAATTCCCCGAAGGCGTCCCCGGGTATCCATTTAGGCTCGTTACACGGGATTACTTGCGAACTCACCTAACCGATCCTGGAGCGCACTTATGGGGGCCGACACCAGCCAACGGGTAAATCGAACGGCTATACGAGGCGTCGAGCAAGACTTGATTTACCCCAGTCATAAGCGAATAAAAAGTGTTATGGGCACGTAAAGTGAAATCAGGGTAAAGATACGTACACTATTCCTGGCGTGTCAACTACGCAGCGACGCGGGTAAAAATTTTCAACGGCTCGAGAGCTTTTCTACTTTATTTGAATTTTCAAATGACAGTCAAGCCACGAACATAGAGAAACAGGAGGAACGGTATCAGGGCGCGTATACAATAGAAATGATATCAAGACGTTGTCGACGATAGATACCAATAGCTGTACCGATAAATATAGCCACCAGATATACCAGTGAAATTTTACATATTGTACGTACGTATATAAAAATATAAGACTAGAGTGCGCCTTTCGTTATGTCACGAAAACAAACATTAAATAATTTTTAGGATTTTACATACAGACATTACCGCTAACATTATTCGGGAAGTGGTCGTTGATAGGGAATTCCATAGGGCATGCCGGGAATGAAGTCCGGTCGAAGTGCATCCTGGGTAGATAAGAGCAGGTCGGTCTGAGGATATGATGCAACGTACGATAAAAATATTTTTTTTTAAATTCGTACGAGTTCCATCCACTAAGGAGAAATTAAAAACATAAGGCGAGCAAATCCGCGGAAAATTTTGAAAAATCAATTTTTAAGATCTGTAATCAAAAAATTTTTGTCGACAATAAATTTTTACGAAGAAGAAAAAACAATGGCAATACAATCAAACGTAACGTAGTGTAAATTTGTGAAGTCCTCGAGTGTCTTCTTACATTACTGTTCTAATGTGGCTTCCGGTCTACCATTCCGCTTCCGGTAACGGCTACCGGCCATGTCAACTGCCATCTAGGGTGACGGTGCCTTTTTTCTCGTGAGTTCCTTCTCGTAAAGCACTGACGTAATAGAACGATGCTCCTATCGTGTAACGAATCTCGTTGTAATTCAACTCGCGAATTTTCCATAATGATATCGACGCTCTCGAATGTTCCTGTAGGTAAAATTTCGACGACGCAATTACAATGACTTAAAAACGAACGGTCATTGGTGTCCATTCATGAAACGAGTTTAATCGCTATGTGTTGTTAAGTTAATTTCGATCGATCGATACCTCGCGATCTGATGCTCGATATATCGTATAAATAATATAATCGATAGTCAGCTATATTCACGCGACTCCGTCACACTGTCCTTCGGTACGGATGAACGAGTAATGACGAAACATCATGGATGAATAACTTACAGAAGTCCGAAGCTGACGGAGGGAGAGGAGGTCAATGATCCTCGTGAACACTTAATGATAGATTTTACAGAAAAATCCATGGCACCTTGGGAACACAGGGTTTTACGTCTGGAACGTGTAGAATTCAATGCCCGACGTTATTATATATAAAATGGCGAACAGTAACGCGGTGGGGAATAACGTTGGGCAATGGAACATACAATTATACTCGTAAACGAAAAGAAAGAGGTTAGTTCTATCTTGTTTTTTCTCCCTTGTTTTTACTACGACCGAAGGCCATTATTTAGCCGTGGATACGAGAGACCGAGTTTACGTAGTAGAAGAAACCCTTTTCCTAACTGTGCACCTTGTTTGCTTTGTCACAAACGTTACGTTGTATAGAGGGTGGGGCATTTGTGGTGACCAGGTCGATTTTTTTCAACTTCCGTCTAAAAAATTTTTTCATATCTGGATTCGTTTCCAAAAAAATCGATCTTGCCACTAAAAATGTCCCATCCTATGTAAACGGTTTGACGTAACGACCGAGAAATAAGGTAACGAGAGAATTGTCGATTTAACACCTTTCTTATTAGCTAATGGACAATTAAGGAAACTTTGAATTCGTAGAGCAAAGCTAATTACATTATAGATGCACGACTGCAATAAGAGTCTGTGTATTCGTTTAATTCTCTGATTGAAGAAATCGAATCAAACTGTGTTTTCTAACGTTTCCCCCATCCAGTGTCGTTTAAATGTTCTATAGAGGTTACCAAGAATCTGGTTAGATAGATTCCCGTAAGATGGCAGCACGAGTTCTGACCGTTAGAATTGTAAATGACGCAAAATTTGTGTAAGTCGTATGAACTGACTGTGAATACTGGTGTGATTGTAATGAAAAAAAGTACATTACTATTTATAGTAGTCCGTGCAAGTATATTTTTCACTTACTATATTGCCAATATTCTAGCCAGGGTAGCACTGACGCTGACAATGAGACACTTTCGAAAACCAAGTATACACATAGACGCGTGCGATAACTTTAAGAAAACCGCCACTACGCGGCAGCACCGTGCTGACGCCACAAAACAAGGCAAAAAGCAGCGAACGTTTTTTCTTTTTCTTGAAAAACATTTTTAGCCAAAATGATTCACCCCCAGTATACATTTGGTGATATTCAAGGTACAAAGGAGTAAGGCTTGAGAGTAACTCATAATCCCACGAGTCTGAAAAGGATGATAGAGATAACGAAATAATTGATTTATTCGTACATTAATAAATGAGACGGTTAATATGATTTTCTCGTGAAATTCTTCAGCCTGACTGAAGGAACGTTGAAACGAATTGTAAAAAAAGAAAATTTAATAAAATTCGTTATGCTAACCAGCCAGAACTTCAAGGGTATAAGGTAATTTTTAAAAATTGGTTCGTTTACCTCTAACGGCACTGAAATAAATCTTTCCCATGGCTCTTTATCTTCATTGCCACCACATTAATGTTACTCTATGGCGAATTTACCAGGGAGTTATTAAGTTGATACTCTCGTTTAGCGAATGAAACCGAGCGTAAGAAATTTGATTAAATTTGCGGTTAAAAAACAAAAAGATAGGAAGGTCTGGATACGATCGGTCGTTATATAAGGATTTAAAAAATACATAAAAGTGACCAGCAGCATTGGTTACTGGTAATTGCTACCCCTGTGATACCGCAAGAGATTATAATAGGGTATTGCTCATGCGGTACCGCGGGTAGACTGTATATTTTTGCTTGGAACAAAGTCAAAAAAGAAAAAGGCACTGCTTCCGTCCAGGATCTTTCGTACTTTTACTTGTCAAACAGCACTCTAAGTGCCATCCCTTTCAAGATGACGGAGAATCGGGTGCACTTTGGTCTTCGTTAAATCCATTGTCCGTCAGAGGAAAGGTGCTTAAAGTGTCGCCGACTAATCGAACGTAATTGCATGTCGACCCACACTGTAACGGAAGTTGATCGCCCTCGTACCTAGACTCGCATTATGGCGGACGTTATGACTCATAAATTCTGTGCAGGGTCGAATCGAACTATCATCGGGACTTTCACCCCCTTAAAAAAAGTGGATTAAAAAGAAGAACGGGGGGTGGGGGGGGGCCCAAGGGTTTTAACAAGGATTTACAAAATTATCAAATCACTCAAGTCCGACTGATGTCAGTTTATCAAAAAGGAAAAAAAAACGAAAATAGATAACCTGGACTCTCTCCAGGGTATGTATGTACATCGCGTGACGCACGTGAGTCATGACTTTTTTTTCATAGGGGAGCGTCATGGATCCTGGCTTAACCTGATGATCTGAAATACCTGGCTGAAGGTATAACATTTTATTTTTGAAAAAAATTTCCGCAGAATTTTCAATACCTAAGATAAATTCTTCGATTAATTGACTAGCAAAGTTATATTTTGGAATACCTCTCTTTTTTTAATTTCACGAGGACTAAGTTTACAAAGAGTACCGAAGCAAGAGAGCGGATTGATAAAGTAAGAAGAAAAGTGGTCCAGTAAAAGTTCTTCCTCCCTCCTCCAGAAAAATGGTAAAATTACGTCCATCATAACCGGCCTTGGGCAAAGTCACGTGAGTCACTCATTATTCACTTTAGTCACTATCCATTCGCGTGAAATATTGAATCAGCCTCCGCCATTTGCTATTCCTCATTGAAACTGAAAACTTATACAGGACTAATCTCATGCAACCGCGCTGTTTTGTCGTTCCAGTAACCCAGTGCCAACTGAGGAACGAAATTTACGTTGAAATCAAGTACAACTGATGCATCCAAGCCAACCTAACCTAACCTCACATAACTCGTGATGTCTTCGAGCGACCTGAATTGGGTAAGGTTAGAGAATCCCTGGACAGAATGTTCGCGTAGATAATAATTGGCCTGTGCCAGGGAGATAGTCGCGTCATAGATAGAGAACTGTGAGCATGAGCGAAAGAGGGTCAGAGGCAGACACATAGGTAATGAGGTGCATATTACGGAGAGTAAACCATAGACGCATAAACCGACGTTATAATCGTGGGAGGACTAGGATGTGAGGTATACCAGTAGTTGGAATGGAGAATTCAACAGGAGCAGAGGTCAGGGAGGTCGAAGATGATCAATCTCGATACTGGATTGCACAATAGTATGGACAGGATAGTAATTACTACAATTTCCTATCCGAATATACCGTTTACGAGAATTCCTATTGAACGAATAAGTGCGGTATGGACGGAAATAGATTTTCGGATCATCAGAAACGTGCAGAAGAATTGTACTTGGAATGTATGAATAATATAAAGCGTGGGGAGAGAATATTTGAATCTGTCTCTTGAACGTGCTTATCTTTCAGGCGCCAGTGACTCCCTTCGATCCTCGTAGCTGGAACGAGTTACAGTGACCTAACCTCAATTTTTTTTTAATAAGAAAAGCGGTTGCGCGTTATCGATTCCACGCTGGAGTTTTTGGGTGCTGGCCAATTTCACGATCCTTCGCTTGCAAAAAGGACATCGATCTGGATGACAAATTGATCCTTCAGAATCAAGGAGTAAAAGTAAGTCCTTGCTGATTCTCAGAGACTACCCACAAAGTAGCTTCCAAGGATTGGCACGAGATAGGCAACTCACGGTAGATTAGGATCGGTCAGAGTATCTTAGGTATAAAATATATATATGCATGTCCAAGGATCTTTTCTGGAAAATAAAATGAGACATTTTATCGAGTCATACTCATGAGAGGTAAACGAGGGTCGCCCCATCTATGAAATAGCACGTGTAACAAAAAGTAGCAGCTTCAAGCGAACAAGATTTGATCATTAATCTCGTAGATGACGAATAAGAAAAAAATATAAAATCTGAGATTCAACGCTTCTGTAGCGACTGGAATCGACAATAAGATTAACAATACTACTGTCAGTATTAAAGTCGATAATATATTATTAACGTTCCAGGACAATAGGCATCAGAATAAAAATAGCAATGTTTCCCATCGTACAATGCTGCTTTTCCTTTCTTTCATTCTCAGCAACAGGACGACGAGAACAGCGACGACGACGTCGTCTCCGTCGGTGACTCATAAGTTCGTCCGTGCGTCAAGTTGTCAACGCCTCTAAGCGAATCAAGACAACTGTCGACCGGACGCGTGTAACGCTCCAGCTAGATTATCCCGCAGAGAAAGACTCGAATAATAAACGAGATAATAGGAGAACTGACAAAACTACAAGTAGAAGTACATATGAAAGCAGCAATTATATCCTAGCGCGGAAAATTCTGTTGCGTGGCAAATGTACAATTAGTGCCCTACGAGTCTCTCACAATTGATACGAATTGGACAATATTAGGTTGATTCGTGGGCGAACGCCGTGGAGGCGTCCGTCCTGGAAAAAACGGTCGCTACTCGCCGTGAGAAAGCGCAGCAACGGCTGCGGTGGCGGCATCGTCGCGTTGGGATTTTTAGAGATCATAGTTTTTCAATGATCAGAAGCAAGAGAGTAAGACGGGATATGACGATGGAAGGAGATGGAGAAAGATAAAGTGAGAGAGGAACACGAAAGAGATGAGAGACTGCTAAGAAAGACTTGAGGACAAGAGAAAGATCATTATGGCTAGAGAAAGAAGAATGAGCTTACCTTCCACTGTCTTCCACCTATCTCTTTGGCTCTACGCTTCGAGTCTCCTAGGCTGCTTCCTGTTCGGCGATCGGTTCTTCGGATTCTCTGATACTCCAGACACCGATTAACTGCTTTCTGCCGTTTTACTCGGCCCGGCACTACACCGCCATGAGTTCATGTAGGGAAGAGAAAATAATACACTTCACAGGGCGAGCCTTCTACGATCCACGGGCGCGTGTATGTCACTCGATTCGTGCACTGCCCCTTCGCGCCGCTCGCCGGGCTCACGAAAAACTTCCTCCTAGTGAAAGAGGACTCACGCCCTCTTGCGACCAACCTTAATAATAATGTCCAGGTCACCGATTTTCCACGACCGATACGACCTTTGATTCTTCACGTTTAAGACAGCGCGGCGGTGCACAATTCTACCGTTATCTAGGGCGATGCCTTCTCTGCTCACCGCTTTGCCCTGAGTTTATGAATTGAGAGGTTATGTAGAAATTCCACTCGTTTACTAAAGATGATACTGTCTCTCTGCTTTATCTACTGTTCTTTGTTCTTGTACGGCTTGGTTCATACGGTAAGTAACTCGTACTCACATGGTGAGACGGGAACGAAAGCCAATGAGAGCAGTGCTTTAGAGATGATCCAAGGGAAAAGAATAGAGATGATTGGCTGGTATTTTGATAATGGTAGAAATGATGGCTTGGTATAGATGACGTTATTGTCGTGAAAATAGACGTTAAGTATTAATTGATTTTTCATTGATACTTTAAATTCTTTAGAATATACTCACTTTGTATTATTATAAATTTGTTTAAAGTTTTAATTGACTTCTTCGTTATCTGTGTGGTTATAATTAGATTTACAGTAATTTTACTTGAATTATTGGTACTGTTGTCTTGTGACGATAGAAAAAGTGTATGGTAGATTCCTGATTGATTGCTTGGTTTTCAAGAATTTTATGAGGAATATTTGTTTGTGATCTATTAAGAGACATATTAAATTGCGTAGCAGTAGTACACCTTTGTGATGTTATTTGTTAATGCCGAAATCATTAGACTGCCATTGCTCCGGCATTTTGCACACAACCGAATGAGCCATTGGAAATTTACTTTGTTGGCAATCCCTCCAATCCAGACATGTTTTTCAAAGCATAAACTCATTAATAGTAAATCGCTCGTGGATTTCCGGTAATAGTACATTCTCGGGTTACTCGGTTACCCATAATAATTTAACGATACGTGAGTAAATTAGTTTTGAACATACGAATAATTTGGTGGTGATAAAATTAATCTTGTCTCAGAACAGATGCGTCAATCAAGAATAAAATTTGAACAGTTGGTTCAACGAGATATAATTGACCTTGAATATCAAATCAAATGACCAGCAATTACGAACGTGAATAATGGCGGGAATTTTGAAACTGCAAAAATATTTATGCTCTCATTAATCTTCTGTTATTAATGATTACTTTTTTTCTAGATTTAAATCATCAAAATGATGGACAGTGGTAATCATTACCGTAAGCACGGCTTACGAGTAGCCAGTCAAGCAGAGATTCTTAGATCTCATCAAAGGGATAATGACTTTATCAAAGATTTGCGAGATCAACTGTCCGATATATTGCATAAATTTGGATGCAAAAATCTTATCTCAATTGTCAGTTCAAGCATTCCAATAAAATTAGTTTACTTCTTTTTTACTTCCGGATTAGGAAATCAAACTCTGGGTGAAGAATATACTGGTATTGTACAAGCCAATCTCAAAGCTCGTAAAGTTCCATCGCTTCCTGTGTGTAACAACTTTCTTACGTAAATTTTTCCTCTATTCCCTGTGAATTAAATAACACTCTGTTTCACAGGCAAGAGTACTAGCTACTTTACTGGAATGCTTTGGGGAACAGATTCTCCTTAAGATGTTAGAGAAGCTTCAGACATCTGTAAATCATCCACAAAGTGAACTTACACCCGAAGCAATAAATTGCATTAATAAATTACTCAGTGGATTGAGAGCTACAATTCCTATTTTTATCTTAGCACATAGAGGATTGTTTTATATATGTGGCAGATACTACAGTTTGGGTAGAAGAGTTGCTGGAATTGATTATGCCAAAGTCAGTATTCAGCATTCAATGCTGTAATTCTTAACACTTTTATTGACGATGATTTTCCAGGTTTATGGTCAATATGTAACTGATGGTGTAAGCTGGGGATTAAGATTATTGGGTATCGCTACCTTGATTCAGTGTATTTTAAGATTTCGACAAAGCCTACAAGTAACAACTGCCAACAATAATAGTATAGAGGTCGAAGAAAGCATTGGAGGAAAGTGTCATCTTTGTCTCGAAGCAAAGCCAACAACTGCAACACCCTGTGGCCATTTATTTTGCTGGTTTTGTTTAGCGGATTGGTTAAGTGGAAGACCTCAGTGTCCATTATGTAGAGAACATATAAATCCATCACGAATAATACCCTTAATGAATTTATAATGAAACATATCTCGATGACAGAATTTGTTGTATGAGCAGGAAATATAAAATGTTATATGTAACGATAATATCATAACATATTTGTATATATTACATGTATAACCCTATTGTTACTTCAAAATAAATCTTTCGATATTTAAAACCTCCTGTTCTTCCTCCATACAAAGTTCATACGCCACCAAGTGAGCATCGAGCTTCGAAAGGCCGAAGGAAGATTTTCTTTAAAGCTTTTACAAAAATATCAAGTTTATTACGTTATGCACGCACGCGACGCGTCTGTATAACAATACATCATCCACACGAACAATAATGTACAATCGTTTCGTTTCGCGTTTAATTAATCGTTTTATAAAATACGCAGTTGAGTCATTGAATCAATAACAACAAATTCATGATTCGGGGAGAAGCTGAGCCGTGACGTTTCCGTCACAAGGATGTGCGCTGAACAGAAAGGATACCTACTTTCTCAGCAAAATTGCCAAGAAGCTGACCAAATCCGCTTGATTCTGAATGATCCTTCATACGGAATCCAACCGTATGGCTATAAGCATTATAAAACAATCTACGTAGACACTGTAACCGATCTTTCCTGGACCTGTAACGATAAATGGAATTAAACAAAATATCCATAATGACTTATTCTTCGGAAAGACATTTTATTGGATGCTCACTGTGCCAATGCTGAACTCGTATCATCTTCGATTATCGTCGTACTCGATTCTTGTGAAGCGTGTCCGGTACACGTCTCACAAAGAGGCTTACAAGCCGCGCTACCGGAAGCGAGTACGTCGGTGATAGGTGCGTTAGCAGTAGTGGAACCACGTAAGCTTCCGGTTCCGGATATCATTTGCCAGGAACCTCCAGAAGATGAAGATTCGTTTCTTTGTCGTAGACGAGTTGGTACGGGAACAGCAACGGGTGAAGTACGATTTGGTGGCAATGGTGACCGGGAACTATGTGCTCCAGCTTCTTTATTTGGAGATGGATAAAATGTCCATGGCACAACATTTCTGCAACATTGAAAGAACATTCTAAGTAACATCAGAATTATTTTTTTTCTAATTAAACGATTATCTTATAATCGGCACCAGACACGTATTTGTAATCTGACTATTAATCAATTTGTAAATAAAAAAGTGATTAAAATCCGTGATAAAAAAACATACATTTTTAACTCACCCATTACTATGACAATCCTCCTGAATCTCTGTGGAGGCACAGTGGAACACTGCTGGAGGATTGTTATCTTGACTGTCACGACTATTTTGACTGACTGAACTGCACCAGCTATTAAGGCTCAAATTTGAACTGACAGAGCTCAGGGTGACAACTGATTCGCTATCGAACATAACATTATCCAACTGGGAGTCACTGTCGTTTCGCAACACCGCATGTCGTGTTCTATTCAAACGCGAATGAACACTGAACTCCTCCTCATGAATATGTTTCAAGAAGTAAAAGCAGAAGAAGAATATCTCTTCTCCTTTACTGAGTCGATCCTCTAGGTCGTGTCCAAACAGCATCCAATCGTAGGCTATAGTGAAGTAGAGCATCTGGAAGGCATTCAGAGATGTGTGGACGGCTCCGTCAGCCCAGAGACTAATTCTCAATAACGAAACGAACAATGGCGTGCGGTCCCATCCTGAATAAATCATAATTATTTTGGAGTAGTCTCCTATAGACTATATTAGTAATGCTAATCAATTTTATATAAAATGAATGCATACCAGAGATGCAGTGAATCAGCATTCCGCTACTACCATCGTTCAGGTATCGTAGTATAAGTTTCAGGTAGTTCTGAGTGAGCTTAACTAGGTCCCAGACTTGGTATTGGTCCCAGTTGATGCGCAACTGGGCAGAAATAGAGTCCTCTGGAACACCGATTTGGGCATCCACGTGAGTCTGAGACCAGTCGAACACCAGCCCCTTGGCTAGGTAGTCATTCTCGCGGAATTCCTTGAAGAACTCACATCCTGGGTATGGCAGTGAAACAATGGTGAAGTCGGAGTACCTCTTCTCTTTGTCTACCTTCTCCGAAGAAGTCACGCTGAGTACCGAACAAAAGAGCTCTGTTTAAGGGCCTCTAAAAGCGGATGCAGAGAGTAAAACGAAATGCTTGCGCTACCAGTAGAAATTTAAATTTCGATTATTGATAACCACTTGATCGGCTCTATTTCGCATTCTGTCCCTCTCATACAATCATGATGGATACGCTCTTCAATTGATTTTAGACAGCTTAGGCCAAGCAAATATAACATCTCAGCTTCATTTTATTAATGTTTTTCAAAACAATTTGGATCGCGTTATCATATTCCATAGCTGTTGAAGGCCAACGTTCGAAGATATCAAGTAAAAATTGTGCGTATGTGTGTGTGTGTGTACTGTTAGTGAGACATTGATATCTGATAATTGACAATATATTGAATGAAGTATACAGTATGATCTTTTGACATGCAAACTATGCAAATGAAACGTATTAAGTAATCGGAGATAACCTTTGGAATTTCCGTACAATTTGGACGTTTTAATACATTTAATTATATTATGATACAAGGTTGTAGAAATACGGCAAACGGGTGGAATGACCATTTTCTAATTAAAAATAATTTTATGCTACTGGGCATTTTATTTTACGTACATATATTTACGTACGTGTTTGATTATTGAATATTATCAATTCACTTACTTCATTCCGAATTTGACTTTCTTCTTTTCTACCATGAAATCGATTATGGTTCCCACATTGAGTGTTTTGAGTAACTTGATATCCTGATTTCGAACTTTATCGAAGAGCTGCCAATCACTGATCATGGAATCTCCTCCATGAGCTTCATCCACTTGTTGTTGTACCACAGCTGCAGCTTCACTACCCGCGAATAAGTAGTCCAGACCTGATCTTCCATAGATCTCAGGACCACCGGATAAGGTTGCTGATCGACAGATATGTCTACCTTTGTAGAGTATAACAGGGAGTGGAAACCTTGAACGACACCTTGCAAACCTTGCACTCTTGATAAGCTCCTTCAGCTTATTGGGATCATACATGCTTTCGTAAATTGTTTCAGTAGTACGTGGCAGTGGTGGTGGTGTATCACACATATTAGGATTTCTGTACTTTTCATATTCAAGAATAATTAAATGGCTAGGGTAATGTGCACTAAGATCGCCTGCATTGTTATTTATCACTGAGTGAGTATAGTCCAAGTCAGTGAGCAAGAGACATCGCTGCATAATTGCTTGACTCTGAAATGTTAATATGACAAATTTATATTGAGACAAACAATCATGTATTCAAATAAGTTTGTAAACACTACCGTGCTGTCTGCATCCTTAGCTCTGTATGTATTCTTGGAAAAATATACAAGCAGTTTCTGCACATCTTGAATATTGATCTCAGTCATTTTGCGTTGATAATTTTAAGAAGTGAAGTTCTCCAAATTTAAATACACAATGATTCTAATGTAGGAGGTCCTATGCCACCGCGATCCCCGCGGGGCACCAATTTCTTAAAACGTCTCACGTAACAAAGATACGGCACAATTGTTTGCATCGGTGTACACCACATAACATTAGTTTTTTTTTCTATTCACTATGCTTTTGTTGGTAAAATTACTTGAGCAGTATGATAAGTATTTAAATAAAACTGCACTGTTCTAAAGTCACACTTTGCCATTGCAAAAGAAAAAAATTCAACGTTCTCCTCCTGTTACACATTTAATTACTTATTATTAAGGTCACTAATGACAAATGGAAATATGTAAGGCTGTTCTCTATCACCTGTGAATCATAATATACAATGAAAATAGAACACTCTTTAAGATCTTGTTTCAAAGATTACGATACATTGCCCTAATGTTACTATATTCTTCTATATACCATTTCCTCTAATAACACAAAAATTCTAGACTAACTAATCCATTTTTTATGCAAAATTATTAAGTGTATATACAAGCATCTAAGGAGAAGTTACAAAACGATAAATATAACAGTTCAGTATTTGTCTTAAATTTAAAAGGCAAGGAATTCATCCTGGTTCCAATAAAATGTAGCATCTCGTGCAAGGAAACGTAGTCGTACAAAAGAATGATTATACGAAACGAATCCACTATATGAGTTAACATCATTCAAACATTCCTTCAGTGAAAAATATATCCAATTCAACCTTGGAAAATTGGATAAATCACGATTCGATAAGTTATTGCACAAAGAGAAAATACGAATGTAATGAACAGTAAACATGTGTTTTTTACATTAGGTTTCACATTCATGACAGAGAACATAACCTCTCAAAGAAACATTGGCCGCGTGAGCACTGAAGAGCACGTTTCAGCGCACGCTGCCACCTGGCAGACAAGATCGTATATGGTGTTCCTCATAACTCTGACAGAGTTTCATTACGAAATAAACCTTAATAACTGACAATTTTAACATAAACAACTAAACAACCACATTCAAATTTTTTTTTAACCAAGAACACAACTTTCAAATCAACTCCAGTTTCCTTCACCCTAGATCTTTACAGGCGCATTCACATCGTCTTTATTATCATCATCGTCGTCAGTCATTAAAATCATTCGCAGAGTAATGGCAATAGTCTCTATAATAGAGAACAAATAATGCGTATGTCGATATTCGTCATTCACAGCTCCTACACCATATACGATCTCTTCCAGATTTTATCGTGTTTCATCGCGCAACCAAGAACACGTTTCTGTTATTTGTAAATCTTTTTCGTTCTTTTTTTCTTGCTATTTATACATTCTTTTTATTCCCGGTATCTCGCCTACTGTTAAAGGATGTTATTCGCGCTCGTTTACCGTTCAGTGCATCCCTATTCTGCACAGTCGGTATCGTGTTTCACACGAGTCGCCTCATGTGATGCGTTATTCACGTATAATTCATACGCAGTACTTTCGTGCGCTATATGCGGTGGAGAATGCGGCGGAACTGTTCACCCGTTCGCGGATTACGTATTGCAAACTAGTGCGCCACAGCTGCTGTACTTACGGATCGCTACTGCCGGTTGGTGGTGGAATAGAACTCGCTGTGACTATGGTAGGGGTGCTTGGAAATCATTCATAAAAATACAAGTTTCCCGACGGATCTCATTGATCGTGATGCTTTATAGATTTTTTCATTTCCTTAGACATTGTTTTTTAAATCGAAAGCAAATTGGACTCCTCGAATCGTACAGGGCGTTCGGGTCAACATTTGTTTGTAGAAATTAAAGGTGTTGGAGGAATGTTATATAAAAGCATTACTTGAAGATAAATAGACCAGGAATCTTACCGGGTTTGGTGTCACGTGAGCTTGAGTGTCGAAGACACTCGTTCTGTCGAATTACCGACTGAAGTGCAAACGTTACGAATGCACCAAAAGATGGTGATGGGTACTACTAAACTGCAGCGACTCACTGTCGTACCGACCACCGTCTTCTGTACCAACGCTATCGACAAAATCCTAGGTTCTAGGAGTATTCTTTGCTTCTAGGAGATTCTTTTATATTGTGCGAGATTGACAGTAAATAATTACTTAAAATATAGTTCCCAGTGAGAAAACTCGCTGGTGTATTACCTAAAAAACGAAACAAGAATGGTAAAATTACACGTGAGAAACGTCAATTGTTATTTGTTATACCATATCTTTCTCGAGGTGCAAGGTGTAGATTATTTGTACGAAAAATATAGTGTATAGTGACAAGAGAAGAACATCCTGACACTTTATTGTTATTGGGTTAAGCTACGTTGAGAAGAGTATGCTAAAGTCATTTAACATTAAGCAATCTATTGAAAAAGTTGGATTTTGAATGAAAAGTAGGTTGAATTGTAGAATGAAAACGATTGGGTTCGTTAAAAAGTAAGAGTCATAAAAATGTTGATTTTCATTTCAATGTCCTTGCTTGGTCATAGCAGTTCACTGGTAGTTCGGTTTCTGTCAGATGCCCCCATGCTGTTCATGTGGGTTGAGCTTCGACACGGTCGTATTTCACACTTTAGGCTGTTTAAATGGGCATTTGCATTGGTTTTGTATTGGTTGTATTGGTTTTTGTGGATGTTCGGAATAATTGTTCGCTTTTCGTATATTCTTTTTTGTGAGGTTCTTTGCCTCGTGCCTTCACCTTATTTCACAAAAATAGTCGCAAAATTTTCACGCAAATGAACATCAAATGCAGATACACAAATTAGACCTGTAAGCTGTACACGTACAAAATAAGAGGAAAACGAAGACTAGATGCATCACATCCAAGACACGAATTCCTTGGTAAGTGAACTTTTCTTTTGACTTTCTTTTCTACTGGTGGTAAAAGTTTTTCTAAACGGCCATCTTCAACATGCCAATCTTGCAGTAATTTATACATATTGCTATAAATATATAATATAATATTTAATATTGTTCGTAATAATTAGAATGAACGTAACGTGAACTATAATGTACGATGAAGATTAGTTCACGTAAAATCCACAAGATGTCAGTAGCTCATTCACGCGACCTCAAATATGCGAGGAATCTTCCCTCGCATCTACACTGTCATGCTTAAACCAATTTATCTTATGTTTACATGATCTAATGATTATTTACTCTGCCACCTAGCTAATATTCCGCTTATCGATCTACTCTCCATAAATTCCCTACATGTTGCCAAGAATTATAAAGCAATAAAGCATTAGCTCGTCTTAGTTCTATATCGCCTTCGCATTTTCAGAATTAAACCTGTAGTTTTATCAAAACCGAATATTTTTTATTTCTGATCTCCAAGCTAATTTTACATACCGACATTCTTTTTACATTCTATAATTTTTTAATTCTTTTCACCTGGCCAACGAGTTTCCTTTTCAAATAAACGAAAACTATATCAGCCGCGGAGTTAATTGGCCGGCAAAAATGAAGTTCTTCAACGATGAAAATAGAGGGCGGTCGTATAGTTCCATGGAAGGATGGAACTACTTTTTTCCTCTAAATAGTAATTAATTGTCGGAGTGAGCAACCGAGATTCAGACTCGCACGTCACTTAATGACACTTGAACGTTGAAGTACGTTTTCTGCATTTTCTGTATTCAGTGCAAAGCTTCTCATAATGCTTGCTCGAGCTAGAAAAGATTAGGTATCAGGTATTCCATGCACATAATCTAAATATGAATTTCATGTTTTTAGTTTCTTCATATGTTATTAATAACCTTCCAACGAGCTTCCTGCTTAATCTTACGCTTACCGTGGCAATGGACCATCAATTGTTGTACTGCATGAAGTTGTACCGTCTATGGACGTAAAACTTGTTTTAAAACGATCCGGAGAATTTAACGAAGAAGCTTATGCTATACATATAATAATGAGGATTACGAACGCAATAATTATAGTATGTAATAATTAAAACAGCGGAATATTATTATTATAAATTGAAAGAAAGTATCTCTGGGATTTTTCTGAATAAGTGTATACAATTTTTATTTATTTCTTTGTTATAATCAGAAAGCGGACATTTTTTTATTTTTACAACGACGTCTTATTTCAAGTAATACTATGTGTTTTGCAGCATATATATGTGGATGGGTATGAAAATATTATATCCATTACTGTACTATAGTGTTTCGTATGACTTTTATCTACCGTACCTACTGAAGGTAACGCAAAACTCAAGAACAAGGTAAGTAAAGGTGATAAAGGGTGAACTCAGTTATCCCGGAGCACCGAGTGTAATGTGTACTTCGTACTTCTATCCCACCTCTTGTTCAAGGGTCACGTAGCACTCCTCTACGAAGAAGTACCTATATACCATCTTGAGAAACAGAAGGTGCAGCAGCGTAGTAGATGGCTCAAATGCTGGAAAGGGAAAACTTCGGTCCTTTGTGCTGTAATGCGATGAAAAGAAGTTGTCGAGAAAATGGCGGAATAGCTAAGGTTGAGATAGACGAGGAGAATAGTCAGTGTAGTTCCTGATATTTAACTAGAGTAAGAATAATCGTTATTCCCTTTATTCCTCTCGTAGTTAAGCCATGTTTGACTAAAATTTTCGTTGACAGCTTATGCTTCTCTACGAGTAAAAATATACAGACGTAAACAACTGTAAGAGTTCAATAACTATGTTTTCATCTTGTTTTACTAAATATGTAAATCCGACTTCACTTTTTTTAACAGGGCTTCACAGGACGGAAATGTTGCCAAGCTTCTTTTAATGGACGATACACGTACCAAGTCGTCCATCTTAATCCAATTTAGTTACTCTTTGTGTATTCATGATATAAGCATAGCAACGGGTACAGAACATTTACGATAGGGTGGCCTTTTTGAAAGTTAGAAGGGAGTCAGCTAACTGCGACTCTACTCTTAGTACGTCGACATATGCCAGGAGTGGGTCTCCATGGTGGATGTGAATTTAAGGGTACGTGAGAAGTGTGAGTGGCAAACAGGGTTTACAGATACCCGTATTGCCCTACAGGGAAATCAAGACGGGCCATCCTGTGGCGTTACGTACCCTTCAACAAAACCACGCATTCCATATCCAAGTGGTGAAGTTCGTAGAGTGTGACGTACCGCCGAATACGGTCTAACGGAAAAGCCATGAAAAAAAAAAACACTGGAAATTTTATCCTGTGAATATTTAAGGTAAGTACGAGACTATTTTCTTGGTACATTATACGTTTTACGCGGATACATCACGGCAGGAGATTCTTAACCAAGAATTTTCTTGAACGTCGTTTTTGCTTAGGACTTTAGTTGTCAGTTTTGAGGTTAGAAAATCTTCATGAAATTTGTGATACATTTATTATTCTCTTTTTAGCGATACATTCGACTGCTTCGTGCTTTGTCATGGCACCGTGTGAGGTCCTGTGGGAACGAAAAATTTGGATCAAGATTTTCGAGATTACGAGGGTTCTCTGCTATGACAACGAGAAGATGAACGGTGGCTGTGACAAGGACGTGGAGGAGTAACGATGTCACTTTAAGAAGGTTTGTGGGACACATTGACATGCAAAAGCTTTTAAGTTAAACACGTTAAAGAGAAGTTCAAAGTTTTTTTAACCATGGGATTACCTTATATACGTATGCGTATGCGTTTCGTATGTACCTGCTGTGCAATTTTGGTTAACGACCCTCGTCTGGAAAGTTGTTCCTGATGAGTTTTCAGTTTTATGTTACTGTGAGCGAGGAGTAAAATGCGAATCTAGTGTATCCAGTGTTCTTTACTGAGTCATAGAATTCATTGTCGGTATCGAATCGTGATCGAATGTAACGTTGGTTTTCGATGCTGATGATTTTCTCGAGTGCACTTTGGCGGACGAATATTACGGGAACTTAAATATCGATCGCAGCGCCCTACTATGGGAATTTTTCTTGAACTACTGGAGCACTTGACTGCCCTCGCAATATGAACCTTGATTAAACAGAAACTGTACTGTAATACGTATTGCAATTTTGATTGATAACCAGAACGCTCCTGAGCGTGAAACTTTTCAGTGTTACATTGTCTGTGTGTCTGTAAGTATTTGACGAACTATTGACATGCACGTGTCGATACTACGTCAAAGGCGTGTAACAGTATTATATATCGATTATATGTTGATACCTTATATCAATTTATATCTTCCAAGCTATGCACTGAACGGAATTGCGTACATAATTTGACGTAGATGACATTTACGTTTCAATGTACACCTCAATAGATTTTTTTCACACTTGATATAATAGTATCATTTGAACTTTTAATATGATTACGGAGACCTAACGCTGAACCAAACTTTCATTATATTTTAGAAAATCACCACATTTAACACGTTTCATGCGTATAAGCCTAATGCTGCCTGATCGGAAAGTAACAAAAAAAAGTCCGGCACGGAACGTGGTAATAAAGTAACTGCAATTTTGATATTCAGGAAATTAACTCAAGTGTGGATCTTGTATCAAAGGCATTGTTAAAGAATCATTACAATTTTCCAGAACTATGTGTATCTATACGTGAAATTTTCTCGCTATCACTTCATGACAAAAAATGATTTTCAATTATGACAATGATAATAAAAATATCTTTGTAGTTTCATTCTTTCCTGAATCTCAATATTGCAAATCTGCTTATTCGAATTCTTACTACTACATGGCAACAACTCGAGAATCATGTGACGTCAACTCTCTCAGAATAGATTTCTGAATATTTCCAACTTGCAAATTGTTGACTGAAGTTAGTTAACGATCATAGTCACTGCGCTTGCCCGCGTTGCAAGTATTCACGGTACGCTATTGATAAATAGTATTTCAATAGAGTTGCAATCTGATTGGCGGAAATGCTGATATTCGTTATGAAGAAAAAAAAAGAAATTTTATTTTGGAAAATTATTACAGGCACATACATATATTCATACAGAGTAGTCACGGCTTTTCTATTTACTCTATCGACAATCTTTTTAATTAATGTTACTTTCCTGTAAAATATATTTTTTAATCAACCTAATAACCAATATGCTCCACTATCATAATCAAAAATTCAACGCCGCCCTATAACGAGCAATATTACACTTACTGCACAATTAGGTCTCAGCTGTATTCACCTAAGCATCACTTTACGGTGTACCTTGCGTGCTTCATCGCTTTTCCTCGATCTATTATATTAACGTTGAAATTTATTCAATGCTATACGATCATCTTCTGTTTCTGGTTAGCCAGGAAGTTTTAAAATTTTAAACGCACTTTGCGCCCCAGTGAATCTTTTATTTGGCAAATAAGACCCACTATTAAAAACCAAACGAGGCTATCCAATTTTTCAGCCACCCTCCCATTTCTTAAGGCACTTGGTATTCAAAGGATTTTTTTTATTACTCATGAACACTAAGTACAGTGGATCTCCCGATACACGGCACGAGTGAGATTAATTAGTTAAAGTATCATTCAACATTTTTATTCTTCACATTAATTTCACGAGGGTTGGTATACACTGTTTTAAAGATCTCTAGAGGGATATATTATTTTTTACAGCATCTTCGTACCATCTGACGTGTTTCACAATCAACCTCGTACAATGTTGAATCCCCTGTTTGGCTGTTGCCACAAGCCAACTGGATCTACCCCCAACACGTACAGTTCAAACTTTAAGATTTATTTGACGATTGTGCTTGATGATTAAGACGTGCCTGTGATTATCTCAAAAAGTATTCAAACTGAGTAAGTACAGTCTTCTCTTATCTCAGTGACTTTTAGTTTTTTTTTCTCAAACTTTTGACTGTTTATCAATATATCAGCTTTTTCTATTCTGTCGACAAGTATTTTTATGCTCAATTATCAAGCATCATACGTTAAATGTCACTACGTATCAGTTATGTTATTCCGATTATACCTAATGAAAAATTTTATCTATATTCAATATACTGTACTAAATTATACTTCAGTTATATTATAGTTTGACAATTTTCTCACTTCCGGTGTCCCTCCAGTAAAATACTGTATATCAATTTATCGAGTGTATATAATTCAGAGATATATTGCATTATCGTTACTATGATGTTGGATAAGTTTAAAAAATTTTATTCTATTATAATTCTTCTCTGTAATATAGGATCGAGAAGTCTTTTTATGGAGCGTTGGATATTTTATGCGAATATTCATGGGAATCCTCTCAGCAGTAACTCATTGCTCACACGTTAAATCGTATAGAAGGGAGAACAGTGAGCGCTGACCTCGAGTTCAGCTACATGTCAACATCCTGAAACTATTATATTTTACCCATAACGTAATACAGTATGCTGTACGAACTTTTGTATTTGAGACGTTAACTAATATTCCACGTTATTACGTCTTAGGAAGGTCAGTCATTTTGTTCCTTCTAGAAAAAGAGTGATAAGGGTTACTGGCGGCACGACAGATATTGGCAGATGTCAAACGAAGTGAAACGTATGGCTGTGAATAGTTTCAGGTCGGTCTAGAGAGGGATTCCTTTATATGTGAAAATCGTATTTGATTTAGAACTAATGTGGTACGGCTATGAAGTATTCGTTACGTTTAGCAATTAAATAACTGATTTTTTAAAGAACCGACTGATTGAAAAATATCCTAATCAGTTTCGAAACATGCAATTGAATTTTTTTTTATTAAAAACTATAAACGCTAGTGTAAATTGGTTGCTCGGTAAATTAATTGTGATTTTCTAGCATAGACAGGCAGTCGTTTTGCATTTTGTTCAGAGGACTATTGTCTTTCGTCGCCCCCTCCGTGTAGGTCTAGTATACTATACTTTTTGTGTGACTTCTTGTGAATTTATTTGTAAAATATTTACTTCTCTTTCAGAAATCGTTTTAATCCAGCAGATAATATTGTAGCTGCACGTTATGACGGCAACTCGGAACACGGTGTGAGTACGAAGTTTTTCCAAGGTTCATACAGCAATGGCTGCAAGACGGAAGAGCAAGTTTTCTCATTTTCCTCGCGTTCAGCTGCCTTGGATATATACGGCAGATTCATCCGTGGTAGTATGGATATAAATTACGTGACGATAGCTGGAGGGTAACCGGAAGGCTGGTTTGCGACATGTAAAACATAGAGGAGAGAAGAAAAAGCATTAGAAGCGGTTCGTTACGAATTTATAAATTAATAATTCATCCCTGTCGCGGGTAAAAGTTCCGGTTAAAGTTTCCACTCAACCAGGTGACAGTGTCGACACAAAGGGAAAACTCGACTTTTATGATTTTAAAAAATAAACCTGCCTCAGTGACAAACGAGGATGACTCTTTGATTCTTTGCTTTTATTGTTTTACGTTCTTTTAGTGGCAGCTAGGATTGACAAGAAGTTTCGATGAAATTTTAACACTTTAATCTTGTTTTATTTGATTTGATCGAATGTACCTGCTGATACATATGTCTGTACACGCTGCTGTAGATAAGAGTTATTAATTTCACGTATAAAATAATTTTGACGAATTGTCATAACATTAGGCTTTTATATCAACAGGAAGGAAGGACGGTTGTAATTCGTCGCGAACGTGACACGTGGTAGAGAACGAGACAGGAAATTTCCTGTTGTTTGATTTAAAGGAGAATTTATCTTAATAATAATATGTGAGCAGTAAAGGTTGGGCGACTGGCACGCATCCAATATTCTCGAGGACAAATAATCCCAGGTGTTTGCCAACAGCGGTTAATCTTCCGTAACGCTATCAAATACACCCGACAAATCCGCCTACGGTGCCGCTAATTTCTCGCTAATCGACATGAAAGTATACTTGACTTCCGGTAATCGCAACAGCACGCCCAAGGTACTCTAACCAGAGTTTTTATCGTATTTTATTTTGCAAAAAATCTCAAATCCTCCCTTGCAAGCAACGGCAAGGTAAATTTAAAATAACTTCTTTTCTTTTGGTTTCTACTAAAAAATTTCTTCCATTCGAATCTCGTAGTAAATCCAGAAAGGATATGACTAGGGTAGTACTTTTCCTTGGTTTATCTCACTGCATATCCATCCCTTCATTCGACAATGGTCACAGTATCCTTACTCAATTTATTTCTCAATCCACCGACGCTCAGGCTTTTTTCTTGCAGGAGATCGACCCTCGTGAAGAGCCTAGACCATTTTTTTCCCTGGAGCTCCTATCCATTCTGACCGGAAATGTTCGGCGCCGCACCGGAAGCATCCTAGAAAAATTACTCGAACACCCCCAGCACTCCGGAGGGACTAGAAACGAGCGGTGATTTCATTCCCGTCGACTGATTGACTGTTCGCAATGCTCTTTCTTTTTTTCTCCTTTCTTTATTCTTTTCCTTTCGGTGGGAAAGCGGATGTTCAACGGGTGGGAATAATAGCGACATTCAAAATTTTCAGATATCGTTTTATTCCTCGAGAAGGGTTCAAGATACACGTGCATATGAATGAGTAAGAATGCCTGATGTGATTATTTCTTATCATTGTAGGTGACGTGGAGGTACGACTAATTTTTAATGAAAAATAGTCATGTTAAATAAATAGAGACAAGTGTATATATCTGTACATATTTAGTAATCTCTTAATCAATTTAAGTCGAGTTCCTTCGTTTTGATTACTGTCATTCTTGCTAGAAATTTTGACACATTTTTATGTAATTGACCTCAATCATTTTTTTTTACGGTTACGGCTTTTCGTGCTTCGAATTCTTAGGAAACTTGACGCATCGCTTTTGCTTTAAATAATTTTCAAATTCGTTGTGTCATTCGAAAATTATCAAACGTCATACTATTGCGATAGTGTACAAAATAATGTTCTTTTCTTTTAATTTTACTGTTTCTCAATGCCTTAGATCTGTCCATATTTGAATGAAATAAAGCAGTGCAGAGACCCCAATGAATAATTCGAGTTTCATGATTCAAGAATAATTCTACAATTTATTATCTCGTTGAACAACTCAGTTGTGGGATTGACGGTGCTTTATTGAATTCGACAATGAAAAAAAAGGACGTCGACATTAATATCACCAATAGAGAATTTCTGCATCTGACGACTTTAATGACGATTGATAATTACGAACAATCATTTAGTCGTTGTCAGCTGTAAAATTTCTTTGCGCAAGTATAGACATTTGGTCACCTACAAAAACATAATCTATCCTATAAAATATATCTTATATAATAATATATGTGTCAAACACCCTTATATTTCACAGTGGCATTATTGCAATATTTACATATACTATATGTTTTTATATGTATATATATAATATAAGATATCATTATACCATCAGATATAATAATGCTTTCAATCTTTAAACCTTTCGTCAATATAATTTTTATATTTATATAGTAATATGTTATTTAGACTTTTTATGCGGATATATTATCTGAATTATCGTTAAACGAATTTACATTAATTTTATATTTCTTTCATCTCACGCACATCATTAGTACACCAATAGACTCTTTCCTTCGAACCATATATTATTCGCTCCTTCTCTTTAGAACTGGTCGACAGATTAATCATAGCTATCGTTAATTAAGATAAACAACCGGATTCTCGAAAATCATCTCACTTAATCGATCCTACCTAGACTAATAAAGTACATTAGATATATTTTCCGTCTTTCAATCTTACGATACATCTACACTTTGTCGACTCTTATTTGGCCAGTGAAGTATAAATTCTCATCGGTTGCTCTAATTAATAATATTAACAATTGATTCACAATAGTACTCTATCGATTTACAATTATCGCCATAGGCTCTTTCGTATCGTCTCACTTTACCAATTTGTTTTCAGAAAAACGTCATCGCAGACGTCTCTACGTACCACGCGCGCACGAATCGACGTACGTGATGAATTTTTGGCGGGAAAGTTTTTGAGAAATTCGAATGACGTAACATGCAGAAATAAAAGGGACGAACAAAGGAACCTAATGTTATTCATGAGATTGTGTTGCTGAATAAAAAGCTTATATTTTATTCTTGAGTTTCTCGTATCCATTCTTTATGCCGTTGGTAGAATTGAAAAGCGGCGGATTCTGTCGCGGACGTCCTGGAGCATTGAACGTAACAGGAGAAACGGCGGTGGCCATTACAGAGAAACAGAACCGAAGTCCATTGGGAATGGCCGACGTAGCGAAGAAAAGAAGTGCGAGAGGTAGAGGTGAAGGAGGACAGAGAGACTACAAGAAAAATCGAGAAATTGCGTTACTTTTGGACAAGCCAGGAAAGTAGCGGTGGCTTCTAGTGCCCGAGGCACCACGAAATTGAAATATCGATCCTATCTTTATAAACGTATCTATCTGGGCGCGAAGGAACGTGTAGGATTATTCGAATTGCTTGAAGGAAATTTTTTTGGTACAAAAAAGTTTTCTTATATTTTTTTTCCTTATTCTTTTATATTGGATATATGTGAGTAAGCAGAATCATTGATACATGAAAATCTTGCTATTGCTTTGATGCTTTAACTTAAACGCTTGAAAAATTTCTCTTGCGCTTTTCTCTCCTATCTCACTTGACTTGGTTGGACGTCAAATCATGCAAAATTATTTTGATTAATTTTTGGGCGTCTTGTATTCGATTTTATTTTACATTCGCATGGATTTTTTTTGTAAAGTTTATTTAGGTAAGGGTAGACTACTCTTTTTTCCTTCAAAAATTATTTCATCGTAATTTTATTATTTGCTGTATATCGTCGGGAAATCTTGTTACATGAAGAGGAAAAATGGGACAAATTACAGATTTTTATTTTTGAGTATTTCACAAATAAATGATCGCATATAAAGATCGGTGTCCGTTTACAATGTGATATGTGCTGCGCAGCCAATCACGGCAAGGAGTGACTAAAGGCCATTGCAAAATAGAAAAATTTATAATTCAAGTATAAATGAAACTTGGAAAGATAAGCGAAAGAAATATAACTTTGAATTTCCCGCTTAAAATTCTTTAAAGAGCCCATCAGTTCTGGCGTGTTGCACTTTAATTCAACGGACTTATCTGAGAGCATTATTTGTACCAGTAAAAACATTTATACACTAAATTCAAAAACTTTCTCTACTCTCCAATGGCCGTTTAAGCACTTTCGCTTATATTCGATTTCCGGCGTACACCCCATCAACGCCAATCCTTATCATCCCCTTATCATACCTTCCTATGTACGCTTCACGGCGGACCAGAAATTTTTGATTAATCGCATAGCTCCTGATCGCTCCCCCAATCACAGGACGGTGAATAATAATTTCCATAAGAATATCTATGAACGCGACGAACGTCGCTCATCGTCGAATACGAATGCTCATAATTGATACACAGCCGCGAATATAACCTTAGTCGCACGTAACACTGTATACATATTATTTTGCCCGTTACCAACTTTCGTCTCATATCATTCTTCATATAAATTAACGTACGTGTACAAAGGATCGGACGACTGATACTGACAATGCGAGAAGCGTCGACACGGAATCATCGCGTCTATAAACTCACGAAAATATTTTCCCTAACGAGGGATGGTCACGTCATGCGAATATCCCCCGTCGTCAAGATTATGGAAGCTGTCCTGACCCTGGCGGTCATCGTCGTTCTCGTCGCTATAAAAAGGACTACGAGGGTCAACACAACGACAAAATTATTCGGGACGAAACGGGCGGATCCACCGCGAAGTAAGTCGCCAGCACTGAGACGTTGATTATTCACATGAGCCATGAGAACTCGCCGTTCTATTTCGTAACGGCGACTTCCTACTTCCGCGACGCATCGTACACGTACCGCACCGTCGTTATTTTGAAAATACCGCGGTTCCGCTTCCAGATGTAGACCCAAACTCTGCGGCACTTCCGGTCGCGATACGCTTCCTCGAAACGGTCCAACTTGTTCTGGATACTCTATTACGTTCTCACGTGACATCTGGAACGAAGAGAAAAAATATTCATTTGTATTTGTCTTATCTTTTGTTGTGACTAATTTTTTTCTTTGTCCTTTGCTTTGCAGCTACAACGTGATGCAGTCTTTTCGTTCTGTTTCTTTACCGACGCATTTCCCTTGGACCACCAGTTTATAACTGCGCCCGTGCACACCAGGACCTTCTGTAGCGCTGTCCGTACTCCCTTAAGGCTGACTTACACACGAGGAGCAAAGTTTTCACTTTGTGACTTCTGCCTGATATATATATATATACCATATATTCCTGTTTGCGCCTTCAAGAAGGTAGCCAAGTCAGTTGGCTTGAAAGGACTACAAAGTATCATCGTTCCTGTCCCATTCTTGGGACGATTTGGCATTGCGACACCCTCGTACCTTCGTCACGGTGACAAAATGGCTTCTTGTAACTTCAGGAAAAACATGGATTTAAGGGTTCCCATTACTATTCTCAAGTTATCATCGTTCGCGTCTTTTTAATAAGAAATTAATTAGGAAATCTCTATCGTTCAGGTAACGATACTGTAAAGCCATAACAAACAATAACCTCTTATTCATACACTAGAAAGAAATTCAATCAAAAAATATAATATTTGAGTAAAATCTTTCGTCTTGAAATTTGCAGAATCTCTCCTGGGATATCAGAGTAGAACCTGAGACTAGTGAGTATAGTGCAGTATGCAGCCGAGTAATATATATTTATTGAGTCAATTTCATTTTCAAATGCACTTTTGTTTATCCAGGCTGCAATTTAGTATCCCACCAGCAGGAAAATCGTTTGGTACGCCTTATTATTGATGCTGGAGGGAAAATTTTTTGCCTTTACACAGAAAAAGTCGATAGGCCGAAGGTATAAAGACGGTAAATACTGGGGTATAAGGTAGGCAAAGGTTACTTGGGGCAAGTTCTGCCGCTGGGAAATGGTATAGGATTGGTTCAATCCCAAAGGGGGTTACGAGATTTGCATCTTTTGAATATATCAATATAGGTATATATATATATACATTGCGTGCGTGGCTTTACGTTTTAAGTCAAGGTCTCGCAAAGCGATGAGATTCGAGTCAGGTAGCTGGAACGGGTAGTCGTTTAACTATACAAGTTACAAACTCTAAAATATATGATACATGATAATATATTGTACAAACTATTAACTAACAAGTGTAAAGTATAGGCTTTGTTATGATCAGAGTAAACGACCGCTTAGTGTTATATGAAAAGCAATTTGATGAATGTTGATGTCCTACGATTTTATTAAACAACTGACGTAATGCATGTAGTCAAAGTAATGTATAATATGGATGTAATGTTTACTATCGAGTTAAAAAACAAATCCCAAATGAATAACGCAATTTACACTAATTCTGAACGTCAATCGAATGTCCCAATTATGTAAATCAAATTAGGAAGCTCACTGCGCCAATGAGAATTAATTTCTGCAGTGGGATTACACGATGACCGAAAAACAAGAAAAAAAATGTAACACGATCCAGTAGACAAGAACTCAAAGGGTAGCATGACAAAAAAGAAATATAATCGTCGGAACTGATTTACCGAAATCGTTTACGGCTACGTAGTCGAGATTGCGGGGCTGATTGAATTTCTAGGATTGCAGGAAATCCGCGAATATCTTCTGGAGCGTATCTGAATTTTTCATATATTTTTTTCATTATTATATGAATTACTGCTACTCACTGAATGTGAAATATTTTCAATTTTATGTAATAGTTATTTCACTTGTATCTGTGTTAATTATTTCTGTACACATGTGACAGTTCTTGCAAGTAGGTAAATGCAGATGATGCAATTCGCTTCGTGTTTATACTGCATGTGCATGATCTTTAGGTTGACATGCATATATGTATAACGTATTTGTACTTCATGTATTTCTGTCATAGAGCACGTTGCATAATTCACGAAGAGACTATTTCACTGATTGATCAGGGATATGTGAATGGGAAATTTGATTAATTGGTATAAAGCGAAAGAAAAAATTGGATCGAAATAAAATAAAATAAAAATTATTTAATTTTGCGATGGAATTTTTTTGATCTTTCTATTTTACTCTTTTTACAGCAGCCTTTGTATGCCAGAGATAAGTGCCTGCTTGTTTTTCATTTTAGCTTGAAAATATTTCTAGAGCATTAGAGTAAATTTATTTTTAGAGTAAAATCTAAATTTCCAGTTGGAAATATATTTAATACATCCATAATAATCCAATGGAAACGTCTATTACGTAAAACAAAGAATAACGGTGTATCGTAGGGCAACGGATTTAATTTTATACACATATATTTTTTGTGCATGTCTATCGTTCAACGCTGTTATATACATTTTTTTCTAGAAAAAATCACGTTTTACAATTTTTATAATAAAAAATTGCAATATATACCTACATTCATGTAAAGCTTCGGCGAAGCACTGTTTATCAAAAATGGTTGAATCGTGTGAAATCCAACATGAATATTTATACATTATGACAGAGAGCGTTATTATTGATGCTTTTTATTATTCTCTTATTTCTTCAACGATAGATAGTGACTTTGTCATAATATTATTTGATTCCTATGGAATAGACTGTTACGCAAAAACAATGTACTGTCGAAAATTTTTAATTACTGCAAAAATATGTACACACATGAAATATCCATCATCCGCGGAGAGAACGTTTTATTTAAATCTTGTCAAATACAGAGCAGCGACGTGTCATCGCTGTGACAAAGGTTTTAATTTTATTTCGTCGCGCGTCGTGCCTGCGTCCACAGCATCCTTATTATCGAATACACTAGCTGTTTAGGTTTCAAAAATTAACCAGTCGTTTTTTCAGGGGGCAGAAATGCAGAGCAAGGAATCACAGTCAAGAAGCAGGCCGAAATAAAAAGGAGAGAAATAAAGAGAAGAAAGACGACCAAGAGGAGATGAAAAAAGTGTGTCCTACCTGGTCCATTTCCTTGAGGCCCTATCATGGATCTACAGCCATTAGGTCGTACAAGCCCTCCGTGGTCTAACTGTAGACCGGGGGTTAAATAAAAAAAATGACTCCAAACCAATTCACGAGATCCAGGGTACAAGACCTCAGGAGCAAAAGGATACAGGAAGTCAAGCCGAGCAATAAGAAATATGCAAAAGGTCTGGCTCCCCTCAATCCCCCCTTTTTCGAGTCAGCTTCATTACACGGAGCACCGTGTTGGTTCCGCACCCTAAGAGGACTTACAGTTCCTCCTCGAGAGTTCCGACCCAGTGAGTGCCAGCTCAGCAGATAAGGTGGAAAGACAATCGTCATCTATCATGGTTAAATGACAAGGTGGAACAACACCAGTAATCATTCGGGATTTTCATATTTCGTGACGGAATTTCCTTACTCTAGTGTGCATGAGAAAGGCTTCCTAGGCCCAGTGGCCACGTTATAATTATGTCTTTCAGAGCTACGCTCCTGCATACTGGGGCTAGTGAATGTTACAACGAAAAAGTATAACTATAATTCAGTCATCTTTTGTCTAGCTTTAAGAAAAATCTTTGGAAATCTCAAAAATGTCAGCACAGCTCCGTTTGGATTTTTTTTCCTGTGCAAGGGGTCGAAAGGTGTGAATTTTGGAAATTCTAGGAATACCTACCGGAAGGGACGTCGATATTTGTCCAGGAAATAGAATACCAGACTGAACGACTATGTATCCTCGTATCTGGCTACCAATGTCTACATTACATGATTAGAATCATACAGATAGGACAGTGCGACTGGCATAACAGGTACATCGGCACGCTGCGGTCAGGCTGCTTTGACGGTGAAATTGCAATGTGAAATTGCGTCGTGCTTTGGCACACAGTTATATGACACAGTGTATTCAGATAGCAATTAAAACCTGACAGTTCATTCGAGTGGACTTTGTGCGTTATAAGAATGACGGTAGTTCATTCCCGATTATTAATATAGCTCCAAGCGCTGGCTGGTGTTTTACTTTATTGTTATTTTTCATACTTTTTCTCTGACGATATACAGGATTTGTTAAACGTAGAACTGCTCGCATTTTCTAAGGCAGGTTTCATAATTTTTTTTTCTCTGCCTCCACTACCAGTTCAGCTTCCATATTTATTTCTCGCTTGGGTTCCTATTGCATCTCGTATTATTATATGTCTTTGTCTTATTTTAATTAGCTCGCAGTAAGCTTCCTTTAATTTTATTATTTCAGTCTATTATAACGACATCGAAGTAATTCTGAAATTCAATCATTTGAAAGTCTATGCGTACTTTGAGAGTTCTCTGATCCGTTATACAGTTTGGTTTATATCGACTTCACGGTCGAACGGACCATTCGAACTGTCGCCATTTCGTAAATACAGCTGTGAGTAGTAGGAGCCACGGTTCGACTTGCCTTTGGCTAGAAATCATTGACCGTGGATACTAGATTGGTTATTGCGTTGCCATTTGCCATTTACACTGTTACGTAATATAATTTTAATTGACCCTAAAACATTACGTCCTACGAAATATTATTGGCAAATATTTTATTCTTCGTCATAAATGAGCGCTAGTTATAATGTCAAGTTATTCAAAAGAGTTCTTTGGTATATATATGTATATATCCAAACAATTGGATATATATATATATATACCAAATAAAAAAATATATATAACAATTGTAATTCTCAACCACCAATAAGTAGCGATCGACTAATTAACGTTGTTGGGAATTTAATTTACTAAATTAGTCACTGGACAAACCAAAGTGTTACAATTATCGATAACGATTGCTATATGTATAGCGTAGAAACTGAGCATTATATAATGAAACTGTACAGTAAGTCGTTTAAAGGGCACAAGTTAATTAGACTCAGAAATTAGTATTCTCTAGTTTCTCGTATACATTGGTACTTCGCTAACGAGCATTACGTAATCAATCCTCAAATGTTTCACGGCCAACTTCCTCATCGAGCGACTAATTGAGTTAGGCCATTGACCATGTGAGGTATCTAGTGATGCTGGTACCAATCGACCTTTCGACCTCCTCGTTGTATGTCTTCTGAGTAGTTGCATCAACTCTTGTGGATCTAATGATGCAATAGCGATTAGGTAATTGTATTTTGATATTCTTTTAATTATACGTAGACAGCGTGAGCGATAGGAAGGAGGAGAGTTTGCGAGTGAAGAAATTTGTTCTCTTTTGTTCATATTGAAATTACACAATTTCAATGCCCTTCTATTCTGCTAATTTCGGGATACATTTTTTCTCTGAATTTATCATTCCTCCTTTTCATTTTTCTTGGCTCCTTTTTTCTTGCCATTTTTCATTCCTCGTACGCAGGACCGTATTCCCGGAGGTGTTTGCGGGGAGAGCGTGGCTTTTATCTGGAATTCTGGAACAGTCGGTGGAAGGTGTCTGACGAAATATTTATCGTCGGTCCAGGGGTGCTTTTTCTGGGTTCGAAACTTCTTGAAAATTCCAATGAGACGAAGGTCGTGACTTCTCGGGATTCTATTAGGAATTCGCATGCAGGTAGAGCAATTTTCTGTCTCTGTGGAGGAGAAGGGTTTTATTGAGATTAATATTATTGTTTTTTAATGTCTCATATACCATATGCTGTACGGTATGGCTTGCTAATTGATTTTAAACTGCAAGGTTTATTTGGTTGTATTAGGATCTCTAATCTGCGTTAGGTTTAACTGAAAATCAGGTCAATTCCCAAGGGTTTTAATTGGCGAGCATATACACAGGGTTATAATCTGACCAAGAGAATTAGCAGCACCGTGACATAATTATTAGCCAAAACCCAAACCCAAAGGGATGCTGTACCGAAATAGGGAATATTGTCGGCTAACACTGAGTGAATCTAACGGGGATTATAGGAGCACCACGTATTAATACTGCTTATCGACTTAATTGATAACAGGCGGTGTTCAAACGTGTCCAACCTATTAATATAGAGACAGAGTTATACTGTACCAGAAGCTATTAAATTTACCGTGCAATTCACGAGATAACCCTTTCACATCGTTTGTGCTTTGCAGTTACAGTCAATTGGCGGGAACGATAGTGAACTTTGAAAAAAATTGAATTTTTTTTTTTAATATTAGATAAAAAGGAGATTCATCCAATGACTTCATATTCGACGGAATGAATTATATCGTTTGAAATATCCTTATCCGGACGACCCTCTACTTTTAGGATAAATCCAAAAATCCATGAGGATCCACGAATTCATCCGAGTCAGGCATAACGATAAAAACTCATACAGGCATAAGTTTTGTCACCCTTCGACTTTTTCAGGATTCTTTCTTTCTCGCCCTTTTGTCGCTTACGTCGAAATTCCATATGTTACATCGTGATGGGACGAAGGCCCCTGCGGATGTGTGGGTAACGACAAGGATGATTTGAAGGAATCCCCAGGATCTGATGAAGTCCTTAAGGATTTTCTTACAATTTCACCAGCATCCACTGTTGCCAACTGTTTACATTCAAAGCTAGTCGTATTACTGAATCCATAGTTTGAGCTTTCAAGATCCGCAAAAAGGTACTCAGCTTTTTATACCAATGTTTTTTTTCTCCGCAATATTTGCGCGTATCATTGGATGAAAAAGTAATCTTTTGGTCCTTGGATCAATTCGCAGATGAAGATAATATTGCGATAATTTCTCTTCTGTCTGGGATGCTAGTTGCTCCTGGCAAACAGGGGATGCGTTGCTTCGATATACATTCGGAAAACGCCTCCCCATGGCGCGGAAGAAGGAACAATTTTCCTGAAGTCGTCGCAGCTCCAGGTGCTCCAAAATCCTCAAGTCATGGAATCATGATTTTCGCTCTGCTTCCCACACGAGAGGAGATGAACTCCAAGCTCTCCCGGGACTTAGACTGAAGTGTCACTCTCAATTTTCTCAGGACTGCAACCTCCCTTCGCTGTTTCAACCCCACGCTACTTTTCCTGTATTGGAGCATTCCTGATGTCGTATTCTTAGGTCGGAGAGTTCTCCGATCTTACTTTATGGATTCGTCAGAGTAATGGGAAATAGCATTCTGATCCTTTTGTTTTTGTTGAATCTTAAATAAAGAAGTATCTTAGATGGATAAAACACGTATATAAATGGATTCAAAAGATACACATTTGGATCCAGTTTTATTGGTTGATTCTAAATCCAAACTCGTTCTTCAAGTTTCTAGTTGCTAACGAAAATTCTGTTTGAGCTTAAACAGTAAAACTGGTCCTTATTTACTCATCTAAAATATAATTTCACAAAAATAGGGTAAATATAAGTACTATGTTTTTTGTAATAAAACATAAAAAAAGAAAAGCTTGTCATCAGTAGGTATAAGTAATTTTAGATTTAAGGTTTAGAGATTTCCGACTTAGATGGCTCCTCCAATATGGACCATCGTCTTAAGGGGATCCTTTCAGAGGACTTGTATGGGTTCATCAGTATCCCAGCTATACATTGCAGAGCCTAAGAGGTGGGACAAGGTCGGACTTAAGGTGCGTTCACAATGAACGACTTTAGTTAGCAATCGACCGTATTCACCTACACACACACGCGCGCATAAAGATCTCATCCTCCACTAAAAAACAAATAATAACAACAGACTCATTCTCAATACGAATCAGTCTGTTATCATATATAATCGGCTATACTATTTCAATAGTAAATGTTTTTCAAAAATCTTACCAGTTCATCGTTGACAGTCCAATAAATTTTTGCCTTGGGTATAGACGGCCAGGCTGTACAATTAGCCGTGACATTTTCACCAACTGCATAGTGAGACGCCAACCCAGTTATTTCCGGTCCGCGTTCCGGAACCGCTGAAATGCATATTTCAAATTAGCTTAAGAGATCGTCTGGTTTCTATTTAGAAGAATGAATTATTCATAAGCAATATATCGAAATTTCCAGGTAATTAATTACACAATTAAATAATTATGAGCATTCAGTACCGCTCTCTATTGTTGCGTCACATGGGAATTGGGAATATTAAAAAATAATTGATACCTCAATCACGTGACTTATCGTCTAATCAATAACAGCTGTAATATTAATTCATAATTACGACGTGAAAAAAATTTTTTTTTTTGGTAAACACGTAAACGCCCATATATACATAGGTGCGAATTGTCCTCCTACGAAGTGCCGATGATTTCATGAATAATTGACAGGGCAATCGATTTGCCCATTAATCAGCCGAGTAACTAACTACACCCGATGCCCCTAATAGAGCTAATTGATACGTGGGATTATGAAAGACACTCGCATCCGTTCCCACAGAGCGAATGCTTCAATTAAACATCTCCATGTAGCCAGCCCACGTTGTCCAGGCACTTCGTTTTCAGGATTCCGTTGAACTGGAACCATTAACGCCTCGTCACCTCTCACCCAGTTCAATCCCTCACACCCCTTAACCATAGCAACCCTCCAATATCTCGTGAACAACCCCCGACATTCCAACAACCCTCCTTTCCAGTGATTTACTCAACCGCAAAATGTTCGGAATCTGATTAAAATGGCTTTTCCCAATGTCACAGTTAATCGCTGATAAATTCCAGACATTTCACATACATATATCACAAGTGTCACCCGATGCGCGTAAGACAAACTCGAGTGAAAAGTTACGAGATTCATTTAATTTTAAATAATCGCCTTATATTTACAATATTTATCTACAATTTTTATGCTTTATCCAGAAATATTTTTTTTTCTATCAGGCCTGGGTGACCCCCCCCCCCCTCCCCATATAAGTTTCTAGAAACCTCGTATTTCATGGTTGGAAGATCCTTTCGGCTCGATTCACCAATTATTCTGGGATAGTCATTTATCAGATGAGCATTCGAGTAGATATATGGAATAACTATATATATATATATAGTTATTCGACAATGGTTAGATAGAACTTCGCATCTTCACGAGTGAATTGTTATATATCGAATTATATACACGGTGATGGACGGCTGATAGGATTGCGCAATAGGAATTTCTATACAGGGTGTATAATAATTAACACTGAGAAAGGAGCCATCGCGTCATTCAAAATATGAGAAAAGGGATGCTGCTAGTTTTGAATCGTCTTAAGGAATGTACGTGAAATATCTTGATAATCCTTTCTTTGTTTTGGATTTTTTCTGCACACCACTTGAGTCAAGTCTTTGAACGGTCCTAATGCATATTCATATGACGTAATGAATATTTATCAACCCTCAATATAGTCCGCGTGTGGCTCGAAAAAGTTAATATGCATAAATGTACAATTTTTCAGAAATCTTCACTGAACGTTTCTTTTCTTTTAAAATTTTAATTTTTAACTTGTTTCTCAACATTGTTATAATTCAAAATCCTTTTGGGACTAAATGGAAATATTCGTATTTTCTTTGCCGTTAACTGTACAGCTTTGTCTGGCTTCGAATATAGTCCTGACATTTTTGCATAATGCACCGTGAAATATAACGAATAAAAAAATCGATCCTTTTTGGATTGCATAAGGTACTTCCACTTCGCTCCAGACAATTTCTTATGCAACTTTAACATTTTACTGGGCCAATATACACGTACACAGAGACTCACCCTTTAATTCAGATTTATCAACCGCATTCGACATTTCTCCAGTATCTACGCTTATGCGGTGGAAAAGTATTTTCCACATATATTTACATGTCATATTTATCTGAAAATTGATGTCTAAGAAATTTCTTTTTTTTTTTATTTCATCTCATTTCAATTCCTTTTCATATCGATCTCTTTTATCGCTACTTTGAGCAACTTATCGACGTTATTATTCACGAAATATACATATATTGCATATACTCTCAATATATTCATCGAATGTTTTAATTCTATTCAGTGGTAATGATGCTTGAAGATTTTCATCGTGTCTCCAAGCAACTAAGACGTGAGAGTATAATTGATCTCAAAGGCACAATTTCACGAATGGAGCTAACCATCCCTCCAACCTTCAATTTCCAGTTTCCACCCTCCTCAATATATACATAAGATAGACTTCTCTGAAGATACTGTGTTAATTATACTGTATATATATACATACAAATATATATACATATATGTATATGAGATTAAATATGGCATAACGTTAATTAGTTCCAAGATGTGAAATTAGGAAGTGACATGTAAGCATATGTGTACACAAGGCGAAGAAATAGATGGAATTATTATAAAACGTAATTAAATGTTTAGATGGAAGAAAATGATAATTTCGTTAAAAAAATCGTATTTTTTCTTATTATAAATTTTGGAAATTTCATTAATTATTTCTAATCAATTCTTACTACGTCAGTCACCGTCTAACGATCACAGGTGCTTTTCGTAAACGAGTATAAGTTCAAGGGTAGCTACCCTATTAAGGTACCCTAAGCGAATCCTAATCGGGTCCCTATACTTTTCTCGAAAGATACGTTTTCGATTCGTCGCTTTTGCCCAAAAATTCATGTTCCCGAATGACTAACTTTAGATGTGTTTTGAAAATAATTTATATTCAAGAGATACATTTTTTCGGAAAATAACGTCGCGGGAAAACGAGAACTCGGGAATGTAATGATTAGGGAAAATTACAGGGTGTCATCCCCATGTCAAATCAGTATCTGAACAATATGTTATCCTGAAGTAGCCTCCTTGGATATATGTAATCAAAGTTTGTTATACGATCACGCTTGACACTATCATTATCAAGTAGTCAATGGATGATAATTAGAAACGGTAACTACGCAGTTATATATATATATATATTTTTGATATTCTGAACGTCGGGGACTAGTATAATTTTAAAGGGTTGACGTCTATCGGTAGACCAATTTATTGGCGCAATTAATATATTTGTTGTATAAAAAATATTGAAAAAAGTCTCTGTATACATTTTCACGAAGAATCAGCTGTTTTTAACATATCAGACCGACAGGTGCGATAAAAAAGCGAGTTTTCCAAAACCAACAAAATTTTTAATCGATTGGTTCATTCGCAATATTTTTTTCAGTCCAGAAACGATACGCGCGTCCCTGGAATAATGCGGAATTCGATAAAGCAGATAAATGAATTAGAAAAAAAATTATCATTAGTCGAACGAAGGATAACAAGTAATTTTGTATCACCGCGTACAAATGTCTCTATAGATATACACTTTCCAGCTGTATATACGCACCCATACGGGATTTATTATTTCGAACGATATTATACATCCGCAGTCAGAGCTTCCCAGGCTAATGTACTCCCAGCAGTACAATGAGTTCGCCGAGCGAAGACGTTATCATAGAAATCGCTAAATTACGCAGCTTTTATCTCATTCCCTAGAATCCTCAAGGGATTCCGTGTCTTCGGCCATTTCCCGCTATACTCCGTGACATTTCCAAGCTAGCCATTAAATTTATTCGTATCTCGCCAAGAATGGTATACATATATAATTTTTTTTCTTTTTCTTTCAAAAATTCTATCCTTCCCGCCCTTCTCTATTGCCCAAGCTCACGGTAAATGAAATTGTACAGGTAATTGTAAGGGTTGAGTGAATGCTAATAAAACTAAATTTTTTTCTTAGTTTACGGTCAAGGATTATCCCGAGATCTTAGGATTGCAAAAAAAAGAAAGATCACAAAAACTAGATCCAAGCTTCCTTAAACGTTTTTCAGCAGACTTTTTTTTGCAAACCTATCAGTAAAGTAAGACGAATCTGGTGGTTATCTAGTGCTGATTGACCAATGCTGGATTCATGCCAAGTCCTTTGGCCATCGCGTGCCGAACATCCCCTTTCCTTAGGTATATATAGCAGCTTCCATCTTGGGTCCAGAGATGCCTACTAGTTTTCTTCTTTTATCCTTAAGAGGACTTCATCTTCCTTTTTATTCACGTCCCTCCAAGGACTGGGGGCTCCTGACGTGTTTCTGGTCTGGCACACGTTCGTCTCCTGGGTAATAAGTTTCCTGGGACTGATTGATCTTCAGTTCTCATGAAACGTTTCAGACCGTTTAAGGCGAATTGAGCCTCTTCCTTCGAGTGTTGAGAAAATTGAAGATAGATTATTCGTTTAAGTTTTCAAATATAATTTTGATCTTTGCAATCGTGTAAATAAATTTGGATTTCTTTTTCATTTATAACTAAAATTTATCTTTGCTCTTAATGGTCAACGTGCCAATATCAAGCCTCGAGTATCATTCAAGTGCCAGTAGGGATTTTCCAACTTTTTAAATATTTTTTGCTACTTTATACTGATTTTATTCGTTTCATAATACTTGTTGGTATCCGCATTTCATCGGTGTCGTTCATTAATTTTTTTTTCAGACTCCATTGTCTTCCTCTCTCTTATCACGTAGAAATTTTGCTTGCAAATCTTTCAGACTCCACTGTAGGTAAGTTATTATTTCTGCTGAGGAAATATTACATTCCACGGAAGAGGAAATCTGTTCAGCCACGCGTTACTAATTACTCATTAGTATCTTGCCGGACGACGCGACTGTACAGAATTAATCCCACAAAATGAGTAAGTAGACTTCAAATAATAAATTTCAAATTTGTCCAAATTTTGTAAATAATTTTTTTAATCTAGTAATATGTATACGTATATATTCATACTCCGTTATAGTATACACTATATACTTTCTTGCACGTGGAATATAGTTCTCAATTAAGAATGAGAAAACCACTGGCGCGGTTTTGCCAGTAGGTTTTGGATACACGCCAAATTGTACAACCAAAATTTTCTATTATCACACTTTACCGAAGTTCATTTTGCATTGGAGAATAAATAATAATTTGAGTGCAGTATGTAATATAGAGACTGTAGTATGGCGAGAGAAGACCAGAGTGCAAATAAATGATGGGAAATAAAAAAGAGCCCCTTAAGAATTTTGTAATGTCAGAAAATAATCCAAAGACTATATTTTAACGAGAATCGTATTAAAAGTGGGAAGTGGTTTTTATCGTGAATAAACGAGCATTAATTTACGCTAATTAACGTTAATTAAGTTAGTCGAATATTAACCAAGTTAAAGGAGGAAAGAATCATCTACAAAATGTACAATTCTTGATCGAAGAGAAATCTCTCGGCTGACGAAAGAAAATATTTGATATTTTAAAACGTGAATAAAATAAACTATTGAAATATATCTCGGCGAAATGAAAGGAGGTTCTTGAAAATTTATATTAAATAAACGAAAACGTTCTCGGAGCTTCGACTTGGTAATTTCAAAATAAAATTTTTCTTCGTTACTTCCCCAAAAAAATATCACTCTCTCAAAGTTAACGTTTGTCACAGAGTCGTTAGATATTCCGATGTAAAAATCATGCCGCGAATTCTCATATATTTTGCAGGGTGCGTGACAGATCTGCCGTGTCAACGTCATCCAGGAATAAGCCTTACGTCAAGGTGAGCACCGTTCAAGAAAAGGAAAACTTCCCCACAAGTGTACGAAACTCATGCATAATCCAGTAGTCTATATTTTGTCAGTAAAGCCCTTCCGCTCGACAATCCGCAGCCGAGATTACGTAGACATTTTTATTCGCCCTTTTTTTCACTCCAGAAAGAATCGATACGTTCCCATACGTATGTATATAGTATTTCGGTACAGTATATCTCCATGGTAAGGACTTAAGCCACGTACACATGATACTGCATAATTTTATTGAAGCTCCATACGATCCTTAGAAACAAGGCCCAACCAATGTTGTTCTTTCTATATGTATTTCATTCCTTGAGAAGCAATCGGTCTTATTCGTACCTTGAAAAAAAAAATCAGCAAAAAACAAGTACATTCCACCTATCGCAAGAAGCAGAAACGATTTCTTCCCTGAGAACGAGGCATAAGGTTAGTATAGAAAACAGTATTGCCAATTCTAGGGAAAAAGTAAATGGGAATAAAATCTCCAGGGTGCAAGTCGCTCACTTTCTTCTTATCCCATCGTACTTATCTAGATAGTATATCGCAGCGAGAGAAAGCACCAGAGAGAGAGAGTCTACATAGCACAATAAAGGGCACAGAGAGGGGGAGAGAGAGAAAGTGAGAGGGAGAGAGAGAGAGAGAGAGAGAGAAAGAGAGAGAGAGAAAATGAACAGAAGAAAAATACCCCAGGAGAATCCCGATCATTCCAGAAGGGTAGTTTGCGCTTTGGGAACTTACCGATAACGGTCAGATTGGCTGTCCTGTAGGTGGTGTCGAATGAGGGTCCTTCAGTGGAGACTTCGCATTTGTACTGACCGGAAGTGTTGAGGGTGAGTTGCGTCAGGCGTATCGAGTTTTCGCTGTTCGCCTTCCTCTGTGGACACACATGAAATGTTTGCCTTGGATAATGGAGCATTTTTAGCAAGCTCTTTTGCCCTACCCTTCCACTGCCTCCTTCGATATAAATGGCAGCGGCGACAGGGTTGCAAAAAAAAGAAAGAAAAAAAAAACTTGAAAGAGACACGTCAAACAAACGTATGTATGTACATACCGTCGGTGTACCGCGTTACATAACCTCACTAGTTTGCCACGAAGCATTATGTATTTCTCTGCGTCAAAATTCCTACTGCCCAACTGACCGTCTTCTTTCGTTGTTACGCCGTTGGGAATTTGACTAATTAAGCGGGTAACATACACGTACTCTGCACGATCGATAAATCTTCAGTATCACTACTGCTCTGTCGGTTATCGATCATTTATGGCGTTTGCATTAGGTTTCATTAGATAGAGCCAAGGTTCGATTAGCTCTCAGAGGGATGCTATCTCGCCGTAACACCTTTAGCTAGGTTAGGAATTACCCAGAGGTAAATTGAATGAGCGTAGGTTTACTACGTATCTAATGGTTGGTGGATGAGACCGATGGTTAGCGAATTCGATTAATCCGATGAGAGAGTCGCTGGCACTGCTGACAATTAGTAACGGCTAACTTTTCTTATCGTTTCGAAGCTAACATGTAACGTCCGTACTTCCAATATCTGTATGTTACAGGATTATTCAAATTACGACGCAACCGTTTGGATTTAATGGCAGTTATTGGGAAGGACGATGGAAGACCCATATTCAAAGCCAACCTTATAACGTACGGCTTTCTCTTGTTCACGTCAGTACCCGTAAGTCTGTCTCTCTCGTACTCGTGGCAGTCATAGAGAATTGTGAAATTTCTCACATAGAAATTGAATGGCTAATTCTATCCAATTGATTTTATGATTCTCGTCAAGTTTCATTTGACTGCTTAAACTGTATGGCTCTGTGTAAACAGGAGTTTGCGTGTTACCTTTCGTTGTTACTCGAAGCTGACGTAAATCCCAAAGGTCCACGTTTTTTTTAACATCCGATTTAGTACGTTTCTATACAATGCGTAATAGTAATACCTCGTAGCGGTTAGATCAGCCATTTTCTACGTGCGAGAACTCTGGAAAGCTATGCACTTTGCTAGTTCGTTACGCGCTCGCTGACGCGTTTACGTCGTGTCATAAATGCGAATTGCCTCTGTTCTGTATTACCGGCAATTTCTACGTGTAGGTAATGCAGAGAAACGACGCGGCTCACCGAGCTTTGACTTTAGGAGGAATTGTTAATCGAAAAGTGTTCACTTTTCGTGAGTGCACTTTTTTGGAACTGCTGTTTGGCAATTTAACGCAATTTTAGGAACAATTTCGTAATCATTTTCACATTGCAATTATCAAATCAAGAATAAGATATCAATTAATTATCAATAACTGTGGTTTTACGTGGCTAAGCTTTCTTGACGAAAAGCATTGTGTAAATATCTTTTTTTATGGTGCACCAATAGATTTATTATTTCTTGATACAGATTATCGATTTAAATTTGATACGTTGATGTTTTCATTTTAATATTTTTTTTTTTTTTTTTAATTATCGTTTAATTGACGTTACGCGAGACCTCGGGTAAAGGGATGTTAATTTTATGTAATTTTCAAGGGGAAAATTTCATTTGAATTTTCTCGCGTCTAAATTGCTGAAGTCTGTTGGGGATACGAAATGCAAATTTCGAAATGAATGCTGACAATCTTTGTATTTATTTGAGGAAAATAATCAGGAGACGGAGTGGAGAAAGCAGACGGAATAGAGGTGGAAAAATTTTGTGGAAAACAGGCTAGAAGTTTTAGGGGACGACGATAAATTTACGCGAAGCATAAAATTAAATTACAGACCGCAGCTACAATAATTTGTCATTCCCGGCTTTTCCGCGAGAAATTACAGAATTTTGCTCATTTACTGTTCGCGATGAGCATTAGACGTGAAAATTGTCAATCCTCATTTTCATGGGGCTTGCATAACGAATCCGAATGCGTAGCAAAGTGTGTTATTCCCTATTTTTCGTACGTAAACGTAACAGCAGTATTTTTATGTGCAAAATTCGAATATCATAGAAAGTACAGGGAATAAAAAAATTCGCTCAACACTTAAATTTTCAGTACAAGTGTCAGGCAGTGACTTCTGGCAGAAACTTTCAGCGCGTAACAACGACCTTTTCTTTCGAGATATCCATTACAAATTATATTCCCGTATTAATTATAATTATAAACTTAAGGAATACAGTATGAATTTATAATTAACTGAGTGAGGTGAAAATTCGTAAATACGTATTTTCTCTACCCATTTCTCATTATTACGTCTAATTTGCAGTCTCGAGAGGCCAGATAATTCCGAGATGAAGAACTCTTGAGGTTTTTTCAACAGACTAGCACAGTGAATTACGCCGAGTTGCAAATCATTATTTATCAGCTATTTAAATAACATACTGTATAAGCCTCGAAAAATAATTCTAAAAACTTATGTAAATTACAATCAGGTGCATGTTATCGTATCATTAATTTATATTACGGTTTCATTAATCATGGCGATTTTTTTTTTTTTTTTTTAATATAAAGTTGATTCACGTCACTTTTCTGCGTCGTCTTTATTCGCGAAATATTAATAAGGGCATGCACGACGTATTCAGATAATGACAGCTCATTGTTCGCATTTCATATGTAATTACATAATTTCATCGTATCACGTATACAACGTGTGCTTCAATCTTTGCATGAAATGCGATTTTTCTAAAGGCCTCATTTTGGGCCAAAAAATGAATAACGTGGCTTATGCAGGGTTACTTCACAATATTTGCCGTACTTTCATTAAGGTCGGTCCACATTAAACGAAAAAGGCGGAACAGTCTGAAGATTATCGCACGTTATTTTAACTTCTTCAGGACGATGTAATTTTACGAAGTAATTAAAAAATTCTTTTCTCTTATCACCGACAAACAGGCAATACGAACTGTTTCGCAGCGCGACAAGGTGATAAGATCTAAATAACGTTGAAATGAATTTCACGCGGTAAAAATAACAAGATTTTCAAAACTTATTAAAAAATGATCAGCAGAATGACTTTTAAAAAATTTGTCATTTTCGTAATCTTTACTCAAAAATGAAACCAATATATATATATATCAAACTTACATCCAGATAAACTCCCTGCTGCGGAAATGTCTGAATACGTGGCGTATTGTCAGGAACATATCTGAAGAATTCATGATCGTCCTTGTACCATTTAACAGAGTAAAGAGTACCATTTATCGCCCATTCGCATTTGAGTTCAGCAGTGGCGCCCACTTCCGCTTCCTTGGGTACATTCACTTCTACCCTTATGCCTCCAGCTGGAACAAAGAAAGGACATTCACCATTAAAATCAAGATGGCTGCCATAAGAATTTCTAAAATACAGACAAAAAATTTCAAAATTTATAAAAAAATTGGACTTCCATAGCATACCGTAGGACTGCCATAGTTTATACCGCGAGTAAAAGATCCTGCCCAGAGGACTCTTTTACTTTAAAACTCGTAATAAGATGGCCCCTCCAAAAGCTAATACGTATGCCTGGACAAACTATAAGAACTGCTTCACACATAAAACTATAATGTTTATAGCAGAGAAGTCTTAGACTAAAATAAAAAAAAATTAAACACAATTTTAACTATGTCATTTTTATCCAAAGCAAGTGAAAAGGGAGTCGGTACAGTAACGCCCTATAGATTTTTACGAGACTGAAGGAAAACAGAAGCAATTTCATGGCTGAAAAGATGGCGGCGGATACCCATAAAAAAGTTTGCGCACCTTTTTTGCCCCATCAGAGGGATCTTATTCGTTTTGAGAATACCGGAAGTATTTAGACCAGCTTCCTACCTCCTCGTCTTATATCGCCTCTTTGTGTCAATGACTTTTATCAGAACCAACTTCCAAGAGCCTTAAGGTCGTAAAATGCTCTTTAAATCTTGACTATTATATTTTCAATATTTTTTTCTTGCTTTTTTCTTTTTACATTTTATTATCGTATCTAATACTCCTTTTGTATTTAGTTCACGGAAATTCTTTACGATCTTCACGTAATCTCTTACGATTGCGATTGCGAAGGACAATAACGATGTGTTCGTTCGACGACAACAATGGCCAACAGTGGTTTCGCAACAAACCACGGTACTACGATTACTTTGGTGAAAACTCGGCCAATAAAAATAATGAATGTTGGAGCTCTGATAATTTCAGGCGACATTCCGAGTAGCTAATCGCATTAGAGAGGAACACGGAATGAGGGAGAAACGAATTGAATTTACCCCATGACAGTAATCTCTAACGTAGAACAATTTTGACCGTCACTTTATACTACGCGAGTCAAAGCTAATTTTGTTTGGCAATAAATCGTCGAAAGAACGAAAATCATCAGAAACCAAAAACTCGTCGTAAGTTTACTCGGCTTTAAATTTCACTCTCGAGTGGCCAACTTGAAGTTACGTTACGGAGTAACTTAAAACGAATTTCTTCACGGACATTCGTGGCGGGAAATTTTGAAAAATACCTCACTCCTCGCTTTAGCCTAAACACGTATCTCTATTATGAGGCGCGATGAACAATTTTTTTTTAAAAATCTTTTGCAGGAATTGTTCAATTTTTCAGCGTGTACCGCCACAACGTATCGAAAGTCACCATTAACACGTGCCGTGCCGGACTTTTTTTTTGACTTTTCGACTAGGCAGCATGGGACGTTTACGCTTGACGCGGCACGGAACGTGTTAAGACAAAAGAGATGAAGAAAGGCGACGTGTATTATTAAAATATATGGGCTATGCGCCTTCGTTAAGTTGCCATAGGTTTAGCTTCGCACTTTTACGGACAGGGGTTGCCTACCCTTGGATGAGGGTTTACACGGCACCATGTCATTTAGATAGATGGGCAAAAGTTTTACCCGATATTCAACCGAATACATCTTCTTCCGGTTTCAATTCCATTTGCTTCTGATAGAATTTCCTTTTATATTTATATATCGTGGATAGGAGGGAATGACAATGAAAATATGCCACGATCATACCACCGTTCTTCACAGCTGTTTTTATTTCAGTGACTTCTCGATCACTTTTACTCACATCCGTAACAGCCACGTTTAATTATTAGGTTCCCGTTAATAGAAAATTTCGAAACAGGCCGATCGATTATCCGGCATTCATTTCGATAATGAAAACACCAATTCACATTGGTCATAAAATCCTATAAGCACTAGATATATTACAATTTTGTACGTACTATTGATATAGTTCATTGATAATTTAATTTATTTCATTCTACGAAATGATCTGGTTATTCAATATTTATATACTGACATTCTAGCGTGACTCTCGTATAGGATGAAATGAATTAATTAAATTTTCATAAAATAAAAAATTCATTGGAATTCATAATTTTGAAAAATAATAAATTACGAGTGTGGTTTGATCTTTGCTGTCTACCAAAATTTTACAACTTTTTCATATGCTTTATACGTTCTGGATTCTAAAACGGACACATTTTTTTTTGGTTATAGCAATCACTTAACACATTCCCATATGCTCCATACACTGTCGGAAATAAGTATCATAAAAAACACCAATTCGTGATCGAAGTCCATTTTTTTATATTAAATACCACCACCGTAAAGTTTTAATGACCGATAGGCAAAATTGAATAGTGCGGTTGGTTAACGTATCCTAGGGAAATTTTCGTTGTTTCGAACTGTGGAATTTCACCTAGTAATTTATTGAACGTTAATAATCCACCCGGTATTAGCAGGCAACGTATACGAGTTATACGGTGTGTAGAGTGTAGCTCTTCACTCTAGATTTTAACATAGGGATTAGTCGGAGTCCAGTCATCCAGTAATTCACTTCGGTAATTTCCGGAAATACTCGTATCGGTTCGTCACAGACACGTAACTATACGTATTCTTGGCGATTTAAGCGTCACAGCTCATAATTCGATAAATTAACCCGAAAATGTATTTCGTTATTACCAAATCCGAATACGCGTGTTGACGTATTACGCAATTACGTAGATTATCCGATTAAACAGTTTGCCTACTTACTGGACCGATTTTATTCATTCGAATTATATACGTCTACCTGTATCAGGGCCGGATACCGAGGAGGGCCCCTCTCCTCGAAATCACGTGTCCCGCCATTTATTTAAAAGTCTCGAAACGTTCGACGAGCTTCGACCGTAAAAATTTATCTTTCCGAATGGACTCGTGAAAAATATTCATTTTATCGAATCGCCTGCAGAATCCTCCTCATTGTTGAACTTGTCGGTAAACTTTCTATCGGGCAAGTTTCAAGAAAAGAAGTTTTCACGCTGCCGAACGGCAAGCCGGAAAAATTTTTCTTCGATAAATTCGGTAAAAACCTTCATACATATTTATGTCGTCTGCCATCGTACAATCATAATGATAGTCGCTGCTTGTTAATCGACCAATCGCTATGTTGTTACGCGTACATGTAAATAACGAATTCTCGAGAATTTTAATATTTGTTTAACAGTCACGCACCACGTGAATTTTCAAACAAACATGGGACCATTTGAAGTCTAGTTAACTCGTGCATATAAATGATATAGGAGCAAATGAAAATACAGATTGGATATTCGAATACATCACACATCTATATTTTACTTTATGCAGCACACATATACGATCAATTGGTGAATTTTACCATTGCCGGTAAATACACACTGGCTTCTATATTAATTATAACTAAATAGTTTTCAAATATATTTTATTGTACAATAAAATTGGCTCTATTACGCGTTTATTGCTGATTACAAAACGCAATATAGCAATAAATAATTTCGTTACAAAATAATCATATTCATATTCTTTTTTTTTTTCATTTACTGCTAGATCGTAATCACTTCCGGAATGCATGGAAATTTCCAGAGTCGAATAGTCGAATCTATTACATGGTCTGCAATAGACAATCGATGAAGGGTCTTCTAGATACAATCTCTTCTTCTGCAGCTACCAAAATTACAGTCTTACTACACACACAATTATAATTAGTACCAAAAAGTTACTAGACCAAGTAAAGCTAGCACATAGCATAGCAGTAAAGAATATACATATGTATAATATAAGAATGAGTCAAATGTCTAATAAATAGTATTTCAATGATCCCTACACTAATGGCTAGTAGGCATGTAAATACGTAAATGTAAAGACATGTAGTCGCAAATAGGGGAAGGGAGGGGGCAGCCTGGTCTGCAGGGAATCTATCGGCTCGGAGCTTTCATTCTTCCCAGACCCATTGAACTGGTAGTGTGAGACCTTTTCCTTGCTAGCAGGTCCTCTATGTCTCTTTCTCTCTCTTAGTCTGTGTGACCTATTTTCTCCAGATTTTTCGCTGGACTATTGCTCCTTCGTGATATCACTTTGGCATCACAGTCAGTGTGTCTTTGGCATCACACTGGTGTGAACACCAATTCCCTAGGGGACTGGTCATCACTTGGTCATCCGGTAACTTCTAATTATCTCTGTCGGGAACACTTTGAGCGCTGATCGACGGCAATGGGATTAGGTACCGGTGACGAACATGGTTCCTTACGTCTGACCTGAGCCAAGTTTCAGCAAGTGGGCAGGAAAGGATGGAGACTTTAAGCGTAATTTTTTATCTCTTGAGGATCTTCTGACTTCGGTCGGTCGCTGCTCCTCTGCCCGATTCGTTGCGGTCGACTCGGTTAGAGGTGATTGGCGACTGGAACCTATAATCATATTTTCTAGTAGTTTATAATAATTGTTGTCCAGCTGTATCTTTATCCTTATCTCTCACTTGGGATATATGTCTGTATATGTATATTTATAATGGCGCTGAGTGTACTTACTTGGACTTGGGAGGAAAGGGATCTTTTGCATGCCGAGCCTCCGATAGCGATTAGATTTTTGGATCATAACTAGTAGTGTTAGTTGCCGTCACTAGTAGCGTAAGTATTCCAAGTTGGTGATTGACGATTGGCTGGATAAATCGCGGGAAAAGGAAGTAATAGTTAAGTTTAAGCTTTGTAGATTGTCGAAGCTGAAATTGAAATTTTAATAGGTAAAAATTAGAAAACTACGGCGAGGAACGCATAGAAGCAATGGAAGTTGTGTGAATTGTCGGTGCGCTGATTTGTCGGTGATCAAGTTGCCTTGGAATTGCTCTGTCACGTTCAAAATACGTCTTTTGGTCCAGTTTAGTAGAATACAGAGAGAAGCGTATCTGAATGACTGTGTATAGGCAGAAACAACAATTGGAGACGTTGATAAAATATTTTGATTTTACAAATAAATGAAGTAGAGAAAAAAGATGAAAATTTAAAACCAATGAGTCGATTGCATTGAAAGAAACTACGACGTGAAGATCATGATCTATAGGATATACGTATCCTTGAATTTTCGTATACGCTATGAAAACTTCACATTTATCAAATGGTTTGTATTTCGGTCGACTGTGAATCTGAAACTACTCGCTTCACGTAGATAGGAAAAACTAATATCGAAAACGTCAGGAAAACATCAATGACGGGCAGTGCATTCGAGTCCATGAAGCTTTTATTGGCAGAAACAATTGGACGTCGCCAGAAAAAGATCATTCGAACATTAATCCCAAAAGTTTTCTATGTCAGAGAAAAACAGCGACCAATGAACCGAGGAAAAGGATTTTCTTTGTTTGTTCTATTGCGTGACAAAATTGTGAGCATTAATAAAATGACTATAGATATAGTCGATTCACTTGTAAATATGTTTATTTTTTTTAATATTTAAAAAAAATGAAAGTATAATACTTTTATTACTGTACGAGGCATTAAAATCAGCGCTTGTATTATAATTCAAGTATTGTTTTATCTTATTGCCAGTAGCAGCCGTATTACTTGTACTGCTAAGCTACTGGTACAGCCAGTGCACAGAGTTTCAATTCCTCTCACAGTTCCCATTCAGTTCTCGTAATGAAGCACGCTTCTGTAGAGTATCCCTAGGTAGGCACTATGGCAATTCCAAACAGCAAGGGTAGGAAGATTGATAATACAATTGTATCTCGAAGCTCGTGTGTTTCCGTGAGTGCTCGTGTGTTTCCGTGAGTGCTCGTGTGCTCCCGTAAGTGTATATAAAACCGAGTAAAGAAGACTTTCCCAGAGTTGCTGACGCAGCAAGCATCGTTAGGTCGATCTTAATAAAGTTAGGCCTTCTTCGTTTTATCTACTTGGCTGTGTCTGGTTTTGGCCCTCTTCTTTCTCTCTCTCTTTAACCACTTCAACTTGGCAGCCTTGTTTTGGAAAAGTGCTAACGGAAGCCAATCACTCGATGGAGCGGAACGTTGAACCTCCGTCTAGACCCAGGGATTACTTCTCGATCATTAGTTTGGGTTTAAAAAGATTTGTTTTTTCAAATTTGCTTTTTTTTGTCTTTTTCCAAAAATTTCTATTTCACACTAAATTCCTCTCTCGTGGTAACAGCCGCGAATATTCGATTCCGAAAAGCCAGCAGAGTTTCTATCGGCTATTTTGAAATTTTCGTTATCAGTTTCGATGGTTATCTTGAGATATGGGATGAAAATTTTGAGACAAATTTTGAACGCAGACTCCGAGGACAAAAGATTTATTGAGTACAGTCTGAGTTTTTGTACTCAGCCGTCCCCGTAGTTTTCTGCAATTTCTGTCACGACTGTCCTTATGATTATCGGCGCCTGCGTTAATTACGTTATACTTTAATTATCTAGGGATTTTTAGCGCCGACAAAAGTTTTTCACCATTTTGTCGTTGCGTTGGAAATAAAAGATAAAGAGACAACAGCACGAACTTTGCCACTGATTATTATGAGAATCGCAGCGAATCACGGAATCCTCCCAGTCACGCTAAACGGCATTACCTGTTTCGTGACTGGAGTGTGAAAAAAGTGCGGAGAAGTTCAATCGCGAGCGTTTGATTTCGATGAGCAGAAAAAAGACCGGAAGTAAAAGTCGAGATGAAAGAGGATAAAAAATATGAACTTTGAAAAAATGTATATTAAAAAAAATTATAATTAAATTTTTCTTACCAGGGTCCATCCACCTGAAATTTGTTAGATGCAATAAATGCATATATTGTAAACTGCACTTTTTGTTCAATCCCAACACCTTCCTAGCGATGAATCTTAATATTCTTGTGTGATACATCTTTTTGGCCTTACATATACCTTACGTGTGAATGCATCCTTAGGCATCTACGATCTTGTACAATAGCGCAAGACTCGCGAATTCAGCAAAGATTCGCGATTCAATCCACGGCTTTCAGGATATCCATTACCCACGTATTAAGGCAACTCAAGGAAATAGCTCATCTCCGTATCTTCGGCTTCCTTTTCAAACTGGAGATTAGATCCTTTGGATAGATATCGATTCTCAGAAAATGAGACTCAATGATTCACCATAGAAAGTGAACTACCGTGTAAAGTCGCGTATCTTACTACGGTACGTTATACGGTCTACTGATATTTGGGATAAAGATAAAAAAATACTAAACGTTAAAGATAACGATAAAATAGCATTTCGAAAAAGATATCACAGTACTATAAAAGTATTTCAAGCTTCGCACAGAGCCCGTCCCTCTAATATACGCGAGTGCCAGCTCGGTGTTCCCAGTATAATAAAAAGAAATGAAGAGGGTTAAAAAAAATGGTCAAAATTTATATCACCTATTCATAACACCCAGGTAAATTCAACTGAAATCCCTGCATCGACCGCGAATCCCATTTTTCGATATAGCAACGATATTTATGATGATTTTCAAAATTAAAAATTCGGTCTGTCTGAAAAGAAAAAAAAAATTTCCAAAATACTTAACTACGGTGTTCGCGTCTATTCTCGTATACTATATAACGTTATGGCTATATGTCTATCATATATAGCTATAGGCTGTTTCAGAATCACCAGGATCCCGAGGACAGTTGGGTCTGGTGTTATCTTCTGGCTACTATTGGCACGACTGGCAAGTGTTCCCGTGGGTATCGTCCGCTGGCCCTGTGTTATCAGCCACCTAGAACCACCCCAACTCCGAATGTCTACCAACCCCTCAAGCCCAAACTCCCTATACCGTATAACTTGGCAACACTACCCTTCCATGCACTTACGGTCTTTTCGACCTCTCGGACTACCGCCCCTCATACCTTCAACCCTTAGCAAGACACTCATCGGACTACCACCAACCCTTATACCTTGAACCCTTGGCCGACCAATGAAAACGTACATTGCTGCTCCAGAGTCACAAGGACAATGGCGAGTATACGGTTCCTCAAGATGTGACTTCAGCGTGGTTGAACGCTCCTTGGATAAGGGGAGGAAATTTATTTTCGTACCACAGGTATTAAGGGTCGCCTTCTACAGGGTTCCTGATATTTTCCGAGATTACGAAAAGGTCGTGCTCGTTTGGTACAGTCACCTGGGGGTTGAAGGGGTGGAGTAGGAGGAAGTCCCGTGACGTAATGAAAATATATACTTTTCACAGCGCTCAAGGCGTTGGCTATGTGTAATTATAAAATTTATTACGGCTTTACAGCCCCTATGGGGATCCTGCGAATAATCCCCAAAGTGACCATTATACGTATGTACTTTTTTCCCGCTTACTTTACTTGGGATCGCTACGCTGAGAACTGACCCTGAGTATCGTCCTGTATTAGCCTAGAAGGGATTATTTTATTAAGTCGATCTTTTTCAAATAAAAGCAAAGGCAACGAATGCGATAAAAAATTCTTACGTGCGATATCGGCGAAGATTATCCGAATAAAACGTGCAAATTTGAAAACTCAAACGACAAGTAATTTTGGTAATTTTAATTCGTCGAAGAAATAATAAATCAAATACTTATCCAAGGAAAGTTACCCCAAGTTCTTATGTCGTATGTAAAGTATCAAGAAAGCGTTCACAGTAAACTAAAAAGTACCTATGTAACAACCCTGAAACTCTTAATACATAAGGTATGTATATATAAGGAGTACCTAAACATCCCTCTGAGGGTTCTGAAAACGATAGCATCCCTTCTCTCCGATATCAACTCGTTCAAATAACAATTCCCATCATCTTGCCGCAGTCGCCCGTTTCGAATTTCTGTACGATATATTTTTCCAGCACAAACGTAAAACCCATTTCCATTTCATTTACAAGGCGCTCTGTATGTATCTGGAATTCAAGGGAATCCATTACGTGACCTTTGCCCGTTATCAATTTGCCCAAAATTCTCAAATGTACATGTATATGTATGTGTAACGATATCAAGTGAGAAACCGTCATTAGTATGAATAGTCACGCTCCTCTCTTGTTATTCTACATATTTGAAATATATATATGCACAGTCATAATATATATATGTATATATATACACACACACACACACACACACACACACACACAACACAGAGAGCAAAAGAGACGAGGAAACCAAAAAAATTTACCACAAGAAGGGTAACGAGCTGGTTTCGTGGGTTAGGTCAACGACACTAATCTCAGGAACGGGAACAATATTTTGCAGCTTCCCATAAATTAACTTGTGGACCCACCCCCATACACCCTTTGCCGGACGGACCCTCTATTACGCTACCCAGGATAGATCCAAGCCCCTTCTCTCCATGCATAAGTTTCCCAACTCGTAGGCTTATTCTGTATTGGTATCCATGGTCGTGAAGCGGTTTGGGTTCGTGTCTCGGATAAATCGCTAAATCTAGAACAGCCTGTTCTGTCGGACTGGGACTAGAAATTAGAGGACAAAAGGTAGAAGGTTGAAGATAGGAACTTATGTGCTCTCTTCTCTGTTAGACAAAAACGATCCATTTCAAAGTGTACTTTCGAAACATAGACAGGGTCTAGAAAATATTATTAGACCATTTTTTCGTCCAATCAAGCCTGTCGGACACTTTTAAGTTTCCGGAATTTTTTTCTGTCAAAATTATTGAACCAGGTCGATTTACTTTGACGATTGAAAAAAAGAAAGAACATTCAAAGGGTTCTATCGTTGAGTTCATACATGGGCTCTTTTCTTGATTAAAAGTCAACTTTCTGTATTGATGATGGAATTGGTTCATGGTCAGGGTGCAGTTCTCAATACGGTCCTCGATTGACTTTAGTCCAGTGTTTTTCAGCTGTATTATATTTTTAAGTTGTTTTCGTTATAACCCCGAGTCTCCCTTTATTACGACTGTGTATAAACCAGCAGAATCATTAAGGACCGTCCATTTTTTTTTTCTTTCTTTCTTTACTCCAATAATTTTTACCTCTCGACGCCAAGTTTTCCTAGAAGTTACCTCCTGTTTTTACATAACCCGCTATCTTTATTCACGAGGGAAATGCCAGCGGCGGTTCCTCAGGAGTTTGGTAGGTGGTTGACTAGGGTAGGGGGTAGTTAACTGGACTGGAGGAATACGAAGAGGATTATGTGAATCGAGGGTGGATAAGGGTGGAACACAATGGGGATGACGGGCGTGTCGGGAAGTGCTAAGCTATGACGTAGGTAGGGGAGGGATGCTGCTTGAAAGAGGATGACGTGCCTATGTAGTTAGCCAACCTGTATTACTTGAGAGGGGATATTTTAATTTTTTCTTTATTTTCAGCACCATTCAAAAGATTCAGCCCGTTCTGGTGTAAGGCGACGTTAAATAATCTTCTTGGCTAATTACTGCAATTACCTTAATCATTTATCTTACCTGAACCAATTAATGCTTTCTGATTATACCCAGAAATGGGACTTACTTTCTTCATACTATTTGCCTTCATTTCTAAGTTGTCGCAATTTAGCGTCTCTTTTCATCCAATTTGCCAATTTATATATGGAGATAAATCCTTGAGAATTTTTTGTCGTTCAATAAATTTTTGCTCTTTTTTTCTTTTTATTTTACTGTTTACCCAATATTGCGCTTTCTGATTGTTTGCTCACTGACCGGATGCGCGTAATGGTTATTTTTGAAAAACTGGTTACGACGCAATTTGCAAAACTGCATAAATTCGGGTGCACCGATCCGCAATGCAATTTCGTTCGCTTTGCTTACTTTTCGTACATTACATTTTTTTTGTAACCAAAAGTAAACAACAAGGAAAATATTTTGTGCCTTACTCGTTTTTGCATTTACTCGAAATATCATAATGTTGTTTAATGCATTTTTTTCTATAGATCCTCCACTTTTTAAGGGGGTCGCTCACACATTGGTTACGTATCAAGTTATGTTTGTGCAATGAAAAAATTTATAATTGTCCACGCTATTTAACAGTTTCGTTTTGCATGACGCGCTGGGGGTATTTGAATAAAAAAAAATCGAGAAATTTAAACGGGCCAAATGATTCGTTGAAAATTCTCGGGACTATCCACTTTTCGTTAATGCCCACTTACCCAAAAATTTCGACCACTAATTAGTATACGGTCAGATTAAAGGGGTAGCGTTGGACTAAAATTTCCCTTATAATTTAACCTCCTTAAAGAAGCCAAAGGCTTTTAGCTTGAATACGTAAAAAAACAATTCCCTGTAAAATACATCCGTATAATTTTAGGATACGCTCCTGACAGAAGTCACGGTTCTTCGAGAAGAGCCTTAATAAACAGTGATTATGTCTCTCAAGACGCTCCCTTAAGCTATTTATGCGTCGCCATTTACTGAAGGTATTTCATTCTGAACATATACAGAGAGCAGTACTGCAAAAACTTACAATTAATACTCTCAGTATAAGTTATAGTATATTGTGCAACTAGGGGGGAAAATTGGATTTTTCTAGCGAGGATGATGTTTTGAGCACGAGTGGGAGTCGA
>JARQSW010000286.1:8946-21411 GCA_030142375.1 Calameuta pallipes
CTCTCTTTCTAACAGCGAGTCATTTCCACTTACAGTAGAGCCTATACCTTCTCCACTCTATATATATTATCTCTATGCTTAAGACCGCCGTGTAAACGTAAGTCATAGTTTCTAAAAACGGTTCAACTATTGTGCTAATTCGGATGAAAAACACTTTGAAATACTAGACATCTACAAACGTTGCTCTTTCATTTATATCTGGAGCTTAATAATCCTTATAAATTTGAGCATAATTGGTTTCCCCGTTTGTTTTAAATTTTGCTCACAAAATTTGGCGTGCAAACGCAGCCACACATCCTCCATTTTTTAAAATGAGGAATGCATAACCCTCTCCTCTCACATGGTTTATGTGATCGTGCCTAAAAACAAAAACACCATGAATGTGGCTTATTTCGACGGTACGATCATTACAGGAATTTTAATGAATACCGTTTTACGCACTTGTGTCCATTATATAACGTAACATGAGTTGCCCAAAAATATCACGTGACAAATTTGTAAAACTATTGAGGGTGGAATATTTCTTTATGTTTGGTGTGATGCACGTATGTCTGTAGTCTATGATAGTTTAAAATATAATGGTACAGTATAATAAGAGTTTCTGATTCAGTTACGCGAAGGTTTTGAAGGGCTCTGGCGTGCTGCCACCCTCGTTTATCTCACGTCACTGACTTCGCCATCTTGAATTTCTGAAATCTGTACGTTTTTTCCGAGAGCAAACGAAAATTGTCAACATTTTCTGTGGATCAGAAATGGGCTGTCGCTGAACGACGACGTGACAATGTCGGACGCAGATTTGCTCACCGCTGAACCGAAAAATAGCGAGCTCGAACTTTACTTGTCAGGTTAGACTGTCATCCAGCTTTTCTCGTTGGACGAAAGAAATTCCGTTCTATGATACTTCATATAATTTCGTCAGACATGAAATATTTGGCAGCAAGTTGCTCTACGTCGCAATAATGACAAATTCCAATGCAAATAGAATTTTTGTAGAATGATTAAACGATGTATCACGTTATATATACTTACGACACGTGATGATCGAATGTCAGTATTTATTAAATATAATGATGGCTATGTTATAATTTGCAAACTATAACTTTGATATGGTTATAGGTTCATTTGCAGTTATAATCATACTTAGTGTGCGATTGAGAATATAATAATAAATTTAGATCTGTATTGGGTATTAGATTAGTTGATTTGTGCGTTAAATGATTTTGCCACATACTTAGTGTCTGTAATTAAATTCATTTTGTAATCTTTGATAGTTAATTTAATGCATTTTTTCATCTAATTGTATGGGGAATGACAAATGCAGTTATATTGTTTGCCCCATTCAAAGAATGACACTTCCAACAGAGTTTTGTGAAAAGTATCTTCAAATAGTGTACTGTGTATATAAATATGTCAGTCGATGCGAGGTTATATTACGTTAATTAATTAAACGATATAATCAATTTTCAGCTTGTAATATTTGTGGCCAGAGTCATGATACACACGACTGCCCCTTTTTACTTGATTTGCATTATGTAAGTGGTAATAAATTTTACTTTCTGCATGACAAATTTTGCAAGTTATAAAAATATTATATTCCATAGGTTACTGATATGCCAGTACTGTCCCGTGCAAGGCAAACTCTTCCAAAAGATTTGGAAATTACTCGAATGGCAGATGGTTCAACCACAGTAATCACAAATGTTGATCTCCCAAGAGGCACAACCTTCGGTCCCCTGTGTGCTAAAAGAAACTGGACAATGAATCCACTAACCAACTTTCCAATCAGAGTATTTGGAAATGTAGCTGCTGAAACGTATCATTTGGATTGCTCAAATGAAAACAATTCCAACTGGATGCGTTTTATTGTTCCTGCGTCTAATGCAAAGGAACAAAATCTTATTTGCTATCAGGTACACAGATAAAAATATTTTTTTATTCATTTTCTTCTGGATCATATTAGTTTAGATACTCTGTTTTTGTATTTCAGAAGATGTACAATTAATATATAATAATAATAATAATAATAATAACATTTTCAGGTGAAGCAAGATATATTTTATACCGCAATGTGTATGATTCCGAATGGTGAAGAATTGCGGGTTTGGTATGCACCATATTATGCACTGAAAATGAAAATGCCGTTATACAATATGGATTTTGCAAACATCAGTGCTACTCTACCAGATTCAGATATGCAGCAAATCGTGAAAGCTAAATCTGATGGAGATCAAATAGGATTATTAAGTAAAATTTAATATTGCACAATCATTATGGAAACCTGGAAGACATAATTGCTTTATTTTTCTAGATAAAGATGTTGCGCAAGAATTAGCAGAGAAACTGCCAGCTCAACATTTGGGTGCTCGAGATGATAAAGCAACATGGAACTGCAGGATATGTTCAACCGTTATTTGTTCAGTTGTTTTATATGCCAAACATTTAATGGAACATTATAAACCATTACTTGGGGTTTATTGTAATATGTGCAATAAGAAATTTAACAATGTTTCAGTAAGTTAATTGAACAGTATAAGTGTTTCCAAGTTTTTTTAATTCAATTATTTGATTAATTAATCTTGTTAATAAATTAAACTGATATTGCGGTTGTCAGGCTTTAGAGCGGCATAAAAACGTGAAGCACCCAGAGGAAACATCAAACGAAGGAGTTATCGGTATTCCAACTTCCGAAAGTCAACAACAACAAAATGCACAGGTACATAGTCCTAATTAAAATTTTTATAAGCTCCAGAATTATTTGATTATAGATATCACAATATCGTAATATATTTACAGACAATATTTCTTAATATGAATGATTCCGACGGTCAAACATCAGATGCCATGAGAGACATTTTAGAAAAATTTAAAGCTGGAAAGGCTATAACGGAAAATAGTCTGCTTTTGTCTTCATTGCCAAATGATAAAGAGCATCATGCTGATCTTCCACTTTTGGATACGAATTCTATAATTGTTAACGATTTACTGCAAAATAATGGATCTCTCATTGAAAATTCTTCTCTAAAATCAATTTTAGAAAATCAGTGTCTTAATATGAATCTCGGATTAAATATTGCAGATTCAATGTTATCAGAAAATATATCTGCTGTTGATTCTGTTAAATTTAATGTTGAAGAATTAGCATCGGAGCTATTGGATATTGTTCCAGATGTTGACAATATTAATAAAAGGATAGATAATTTGGAATGTGACATTTGTGACAAAAAGTTTGAAAAAGTGGATTACCTCTATCGTCATTTAAGAAAACATACCGGAGAATTTATTTGTCCTTCCTGTTTGGCTGTAAGTATTTTTTTTTTTTAAGAAATATAAATATAGTGTTAATTATATCCTTCGTTATAGTCATTAACAATTTTTCTCGTAGGTTTTCGCTCGAAAAGAAAATCTGCTTTCACATACATGTTTTTCAAAAAAATTAGACTATCATTATGAGTGCCCATATTGTCAAAAACCATTTATGTTAAAAAAGTATTTAAAGAGACATATGGTAAAACACACAGGTATCAAAGTTGGATTATGAAATTTTGTACACATTTGCTTATATAGCCGTCTAATAGTGGGGTCGTCTATTTTTTTTTAGAATGGAATAATTGTAGATGGTGTCATCATGCGTTTACTTCACAATCGGAATTACAAGAACATAAATGCTTGGCACCAAAACATGTATGTCTGCAGTGTGGAAAGCGTTTCGTGCACAGAGCACATTTAAATCGCCACGTGAAGCTTCATAATGATCCAAAACCGATTACGAAACGAATCAGAAAGAAGCAGCCAGATAAACCAGTAATTTGTGAAAAGTGCGGGGATGTTTTTAAGAACCCTTACAGTTTAAAACAACATTTACGTTCTCATGGTAAGAATATGTAAAAAAAAAGTGTTAGAAACGAGGTATTCTTGCACGATCCACACAGTCGTGCCTAAAAATGACTTGACCATTGTATGGATAATACTTTGAATTTCAGGAGAAAGAATGTTTGAATGTGATGTATGTCACAGACGCTTTCATCGTGTAGGAGTATTAAAAGAACATAAAACTATACATCAAAGTGCGCAAATTCCATGCAATATTTGTGGGAAAAAATTGAAAAGTAAAAAAGCCTTAGATATTCACATGCTTCTTCATGGGAACAAGAAATATCAGTGTGACAAGTGTGATAAGGTAAGGATTAGAAAATAACATTGTCGAGATTTCAAACAATACACTATAATAGGAAACAACATGCAAAATAATTAATTGCTGGAAAGCATATTCTAGAGGTACAACTACCCCTTGAATTTTTAGTTTTTCGTTTACTATGCAAGACAATAAATTGTGAAAATGTTAGGCTTTTTACACTTTATAAATCAGACGGGACTTTGAGCACTGACGCCTCTAGCATTGACCATTTGAGAACTCTTAAAACTTAGAGGATTTGATAGTGGTGGTTTTGCTGTTGGTAAAATCTGGGGTCATCTGTGCACGCATGTATGCCTAGAGACATTAGTCCCCCTGATTACGTTTCTGGAGCTAAACGCAATTTCATGACAATAAGGGTAGGTAAGACAGTCAAGTATACATATAGAAATATAGGGATGTAGCATAAACTGATATTTTGACAAGAGGTGTAAAGCCAAAATGGGGGGGGGGGAGTTCGCTGCATAACCAATCAAATTCAGGCTGACCTGTGCTTGATTATGATTGGTTCTCCTTGTGCATATAAAGAAATGACAGACTACCGGCCGTATTCATAGGCCGTCCTTATCTCAAGGATGAAGGATGCCTTGATGAAGGTTTCCTTCGATCTCCAAGACGTCCTTGTTTCATAGTCGCATCTCGGCTCTTCCTTCCAGAAGGACGGTATACTTAGGGACATATAGTTGCCTATGGTGGCAGGACTGGCAGCTATTGGCCGCCAACTCAGTCCCTCGTTGTCTATTCGAGAGGGAATTTTTTCAAGGAGTTTGAAATAGGGATTGCGTAGTCCGTGCTATATGTCAATTGTGCGAATAATGGATCAAGAAAAAAATATTCATTACATAGAGCGTGAAAGACTACTATTAGCTCAACTAATTTCAGAAGTAAAATGTCATTGACTGCAAAAGAATTGGTGCTCCTTTGCTAAATCTGTATCTTCTCCAAAAAGGAACAGCTTCGTACAATTCGATAGGATTTTGAAAGTCTTGAATGTACCTTTTGGCTAGACGCCATCGGAATCTATCCACTCGTTCGTCAAATTCATCATCAAACTCATTGTCAAAATTATTTAAAAATTTGTTTTCCATTATACACCTATTGCTGCCTGGGCTAGCTGTTAACTCAGGCCGCTTGTGGCGCTAGACATATCAAATGAAACAGCCAATCACAGTGCAGAAGGTTTCCTTAAGGAAGCTCGAGACCTCCCTTGAAATAAGGAGGCCAATAAAGCTCCTTATTCGGTTAAGGAAGGTCTATGAAACGCGAAACGAGGAACAAGGGATCCTTATTCCTCAAGGAACGACTATGAATACGGCCGTACGTTGCACTTTTACATCACTGCGCTTGCTCCCAATAGGAACTAATCACAAGCAAGCGTAGTACAGTGGGTGGAAACTAAACGTTAAAGGCCGTCGCAGTATTTGCGCGCCATCTAAAATATGAAACTATTGATTGGAACTAAAAATTCAATATGGCGATAAAAGCCGCGAAATCCGAATATATATATATATATATATATAAATTTTACATGCTTAAATGTACAGTAAGAAGAATAAGTATTGGCACGTGTAAAAAAGTAATATAAAAAATATTGATAGGATTATTGTAAAGAAATATGACGTTATTTCCGTAATAAAGGATAATTATAATTTTGTAATTCTTTATAATAATCCTAGTAATATTTTTTATACTAATTTTGTACACGTGCCAATAGCTATACTTCTTACTTCATATAATTACAAGTAACATTGTAAAAATAGAAGTAGTGACAAGGTTTAGTAATTGATACGAACATAATTTTTAATCAGTTAAAATTATATTGGCTCGTTTATAAAGTATTATATAAATATAAGTTTTGTAACTGATATTTAGACTGCAGCTTCAATAAATTAGATGCTATCCCATGTAAACGCATAGCCACTAGAGTTAATTTGCCGTTTCTGGTAACTGATCCAAGAAGAGGTCACTTTTTTGAGGTTTTTGGAGTTGAAAATTTATTATTTTCTGTTCCCTTTGTAGAGTTATCTTTCTTGAAAAGTGAATTATCAATATTTTGTCTACTTGTACTGGGAATATTGAATACGGGTATATCTTTCTCAGCTATCAGGCTATTATTCTCGTCCACATTAGTACTGGAATTTTGTTCCATAACTTCAATATTTTACTGTCCTTGTGCGATACTGGGAGGCTCTCTGGTGTCTCAGTTCATACAAAGAACTTCTTCAATCCTGTTTTCTCCAATACCAGCAGATGTTAAATCCAACATTAATTCAGGAACAGCATCGTTCCTCAGTATCCGACGAACACTTGTTATGGTGTATTTATCCTCAGAAAAATGCAATTGAAAAACTCGATGTTTTCTCAATACTTCTGTTGTCAAATCCTTGAGATCTGGATTTTTTATAATATCTCGCCATAAATTACTGAGTCTTGCATCTTTCGGAAATGCATGTCTCAAAATAGATTTGCTAGATTTACAGCCCGGTACACAGCATCGCCAATATACTTTATATTTTGGACCTTTCTCCATGTTACCTAACTACGTAAAAAAAAAAAAAATAAATAAAATAAATAATTTATGAAAATTATGAATTAATTAAAATAAATTACCTACATAGCATTCACATTTAATTAATGCAATCACTGTTCATAATACATCAACTTAACTAAAGAATTCAGATATGGTTAGGACGACGTTCCTATAGAATAAACTGGAATAAACACTCGTACACTGACTCACACCACACAACGCTTACGATTATCAGCGCCCTCTAAAATATGAAACCCGTTTTTTTCCGGTGTAAACACTATTCCGGAAGTTCCTATGTCAGTTTTCACCCACTGGCGTAGTGTACTTCTGCACTCCCCTCTAAACGGCTTCCCCCCGCAGAGTTATGCTACATATGCATACCCCGTAGTTTTATATCTATGCGGTCAAGTCTTTCACACACAAAATAAAGTAAAGATGTAAGACATAACTTACGCTTACGTCTTGCGTCGTTACGTTATTTTGTGTGTGAAGGACTTTAGTGCCTGAAACTTCGTGCATTAAAGTCCGTCAGTGCCTGACCGCCGATTGTAAGTGAAAAATTTTAAGTTAGCATTTTCCCCTTATTTTTTCAAGAAACACCCTTCTTCATGTTGTATCTTTTAATGTTCATTTTAGTCCTTTTGTTAGCTGTACAAACGTGTAAAAAAGAAAGAAATAGGCGATATGCATTTCTGCATTTTAAAGGACTACATTTACCTAGAGACTCAAAAATATGTCGGAATTCGGCATTTTTTTTATTTATTTTTTTCCTAAGATACAATCGGCGAAATTGAAACGCAGTTTTTTAAACAAAAAAGTACATGTATTGAGAGCTCTTAAAAAAATCATCATAAAGTATGGATCAGAAAAAATTATGGCCGCTGATTGCTCAAATCATCATAAAGTATAGATCAGAAAAAATTGTGGCTCAAATTGCAGATGCAATTTTTTTTTGCGACTTTCGGCGGTGGAAAATCTCCAGCTGAAACGATGTATCTGCAATCTAATAATCAAACGGGTTATTCAAGTTAACAATAAATACTAGTAGTTGACGATCGTCGATTTTTTAAATAATTTTTTTTACAACATGGCGACGTATTGAAACTTAAGCATAAAAAATCTATGAAAAAAGTCGTGATTTTTACGTAACTATTAGTAAATGAAGATCGATTTTAAAAAGTGAGATCGTCAATAACCTCTAAATGTTTCTCATCGTATTTCGTGTGAATTCCAAAAAATCCATCGGTGGTTCTCGAGATATAATGTCCACCGGCTTCGAAAACAGTGTTTTGAGAAAAACGCGTTTAAAGTTTGAAATATGGTGTTGCTATTTCTACGTGAAGAATTTTTAACTTTACCTCTAGTCGTGACCATACCTCTAGTCAGGACCATACGAAGTACCCTCTGCAGCAATTGCACCTTCATGGGAAGAGGATTGTTGTCTGCGAAAAATTATTCCTTCGCGTGTCGCCTTTAGAGTTCGAATTTCGTTTAAAAAGAAAAAAAACAGCGCTAGGTAGGAAAAACTGACCGTTCGCGCGGTCGACTGTTAGAAGCTCTAGCTCAGTCAAATTTTCGAATATTTCAATGAGATTTTTAGGGAATAACAGCTAAAAGGTGATACTATCGCATAAAAATAGTTTTAGAAAATGCTATTTTTTGACCTACCTACGTAGATGTAGCCCCTTAAGAAATTTTTACTTTGGAGATGAAAACTATATTTAAATACATTGGTATCATAGGCACAGCAGGGATATTGTAATTTTTAACAGAATATGTCTAAGGATTTTTGAGGTTGCTGATCACGAATTTTAACCCTATGTAGATGTAGTGTCGAATTTCGCTAGAACGAGTTTTATGCGTATATGCGTTTGTTTTACTTCTTAGAAGCTCTCCTGTGGCGTACGCGGCGTTTTCTCTATGCTGTCTGAGTGGGAGATAGTGGCGTTGCCAAGCGAGCGTCCAAGGGTAGAAAGGGCATAAGGGAAAACAAGAGACAGACAGTTGCCGTTTGCGCTCCGCACGAGAGAGACAGTTGCCGTTTGCGCGCCGCACGAGCGAGATCCGCATAGAGCGTTTCTTTATGTTTTTCAAGAGCAATCTGAATATAATAAATCTGTGTTTTTATAAATCTACGGTGGACTAACCGATCATTCTTCTTCACCCAATATACCCACCTTACAAAGATAACCCTTTTCTAACCTAAATTAAAAATGATTTGGGCTTGGGCTTAAAATCGAAGTAGGCTATCCTTCTGGGGTTAAGTAAATATTTCACAATATTATTAGCAATCTCGAGTTTGACTTCGTTACTCTTGCAAATAGGTCATGGGCATATTGCTTGAATTTTAATGCAATGATATAACTGGTATATATGTGCTATCACGAATGATTCATATTTGTATTTTGTAGTGCAAATTCGTGTAAGAGTGCACGCAAAACGTAAGTTGCCTATATTCATGTATAACGGGTAAAATTATTAATTTTTTGGTTTATTTTAACAAATTTTTTTCATTTAATAATCCTGCTTACTTATTGAAATGGTTCTCTTGTTGGAGTATGTTGGAGATTATCTGGCCAACAATAAACTGCATCATAATTTTTAAAAATTTATATTTCTCGTCTCGTTACGTTTTAATTATGTTGTCATGGGATTAATATACAATGTTGCCATAAAATTGATTCTTATTTAGAATGTATACCATTATTATTGCAATGGGATGAATGCAATTGTGTATTTAACTGTCCGGTGGATGTCGGACACTTGACTGCTGCATATTTCTTATGAGCCAAAACATAAGGCTTTCATTGGATTGTTAAGACTAAATTCGCATGGGCATTTCAAATTGTCGAATGATGACTTGCAATTCCATAGTGTATGTGCGTTATCACTAATATATATGTATACATATACAGCTCATTATTTTTATTTCTCTTGAGTTGTGCTTCCATATACTATTATTCATTTTTATATATGACACTTATTTGTTATATGCCCTATACTAATCATTTACATCGCATACATAATAAAAAATTAGGTAACAGTGTTTTTCATGACGGAAATGGAATAAGAAATATAAATACAACTTAGCATGTCGTACCTGTTTTTCACGGGTTTTAAATACCTGCAATCTTTTTTAAGCAGCGATCTGCTATAAAATATTTTTATACATGCCGAATGAGGAACCAAATTGCCAAACATGACCCTGCGACGGCACTGGTTCCTTCTGGCGGTAGATTTAGAATAAGATTTTTTTTAATTTTCATAGAATTTATAACCTGAAAAAAATTTTTAAAGTTGAAAATTACACAATAAATATTGTGACATGCTTTTCAATTCACGGCCACAAGACGACCTCAGCTATCGTTTCGGGTAATGTTCACGTTTTCCGGTTCCCTTCGAGTCACCATCCCGTTCAGAAATTACGCTCTCGGATACATTCGTACAGTTACGAAAATGCTCTCGGAATGTTTTGTTTTGTTCACCGGAAATGGTCGAATCTGCGGTGGAGAGATAGTTTCAACGAAACGAATTGCCTGAAAGAGGTAGAGTATTCGACGAGACGTCTCTACGGCCCAGCAGAATATCAGCGCCCCGCTAGAGAGTGGCAATGCGCTGGAGAGCGGGCGGCGATTCAATTTTGATACGGTCAAGGGCAGCGGAGGAATCGGCTGACCTGAGTTGAAGATTCGGTGTACTCTTGTCGCCGTATGCCCTGGGGAGGCGGCCGTGGAGGATCTTCAGAAGTGTTATCCCACCGATTTGTCAAAAGACGCTCCCGATATGGTTTAAAGGAACGACCGAGAGAGAGGATAATAGTTATCGCCTAAAAGGATCTCGACCAATCAGAATGATTAGTTTTCGAATTTAACTATTGTCAAAGTAGTCTATCTTGGGACACCGATCGAGGTGCCTCGAGCTGATTATTTAACCACATTAAGAAAATCCTATTGTGGGTTTTCCGTGCGTGTTTCCGAGGTACAGTGCTGTGCTATAGTGTAGTGCCCACCTGAGAGTCCCCTGGGTACAGCTCCTGGCCTCCACGGATTAGCTGTACCAGCTTCGGTGAGGATTTCCAATTTTTTTAACCTCTTGCCGTACTTTGACGAGTCTGACTCGTGAAAAGAAATGCGGGCTAAACGTAAACAGGATGCAGGGTTTATAGTACTAATATGTATGTTTTGAAGTATTGATTAAGGGTTTGTATTAAAAATATGTATAGAAAAAAGGAACAAGGATTAAATTAGTGTTGACGTCCACAAAAACAGTATCGCTTACGTATAAATATATCATTATTTATACGTATCGTTACGTAGTGCGCGTCGTCCCCAACCGCTTGGGCACGCATTTTGTTAAGCTAAATGGTACGGCAAGCGGTTAATTGATGAAGATAATCCGATTTAATAGTTTCCTAATCATTTTCTTTCGTTCTCGTTCGCTTGCTCCCTGTTTCCTGCACTATTTACCTGACGCTTACTCCGAGCTTCACTACCGTAACCTAGCAGCTTCAGCGGCCGTGGATTTCCGTAATCGTTCGCTCTCGTTCGCGTTTGCTGATTTTACGCGACCCAATTGATCAGCACTTACGGTTGCGTTTCTCGATTTCACGCGACCCTTGAAGATCAACAGGATCCATTAAGCTATCGTATATTCTGATAGGTTCCGTTTGGCTCTCGTTTTGGCTGAGTTGAGGCTGTTCCACCTCAACTCCTAGGACATACCAGCTTGTCAGTTCCCGGTGGAACAAGAATAGGCTTGCGCCCGTCAGGCTTGCGTATGCATGGGTGAAGGGTGGACGGCTAAGGTGGCGTAGATGAGATCTCGGATTCGCGATATCGGTTTCGAATTTAGAAAATAACGTCCTAATATATATTAAATGTTTTTTCAATCTTACGTTGATACTTGATAATATACAATATTAATGCCATTATATATCATGCTTTTGTTAGATGACAATATATTCTATATTGTAAAAAATAGTGTTAAATTAAACACCGTTTTGATACCAAAAATGGTACATGTAGGCCCACACCAATTATTGTATCAATGAGTTGTGTAAGGCGGCTGGTATTACATTAAAACACTATATGATACCCCCGCAAAACATCTCCGGGGGATATTACGAGTTCTCCGGCACCTCAATTTGACCGGATTTTCCACATATCTATATAGGGTATTTAAATGAGAAAGCGTAGATAGAAGAAAGTTCCCTAAGGCTTAAATTGAAGACACAACGATTTCAAAGGTATTTAGTTAAATATAAATCGTCGACGAACGAGCTAGCGAGACCAATCGCACTCAGAACACTGCTGTGATAGGCTTAGAAAAGGTTAGGATAGGGTGGAATTGTGAAGCCGATGAATTGAGTGATCGGCAAATTGTGCAGTAAACGAACTGTATAGTCGATAGATTGGCCAGTCGACAAATTGTGCTCAGCGAATGTGGATTCGACGAATTCGCTGTGAATCCTTAGGTTGATTATATGTTAGTCCTTTCTTCTTCATTTTCTTTACGCTTGTCAAGCGCTTTCTTAGAAGGATTCATAGTCCTCTGTAACTTAATTTGTTACTTAGATCCTGGAAGGGGCTAACTTCTCAGGCGGTGGGGTCGGGGCGAGTGTGCAGGTGCAGTCTCGCTTGTGGTCCAGTCTCTTTTCCGGGATACTATAGTGGAGGGGTGGTAGACGTGGATGCCGTGTTCCGCCCCGATCCTGGCTAATACTAGATTCTTATGTTTGGTTGAG